>CM034152.1:668983274-669401423 GCA_019776745.2 Taxus chinensis | reverse complement strand
CCCATTGATCAGACAGAGGGAAAACCAGAGCGCTTGAAAAACCAAACAAACCATTAACTTTCCATTTTTCATGCCTTCCCGTGAAACCCGAGCTCGAAGACGAGTTTCATACATGGCATTTACTCTCCAAGTTCCCCCTAATTTCCATTGCCACGGACCGCCATAGTTGTCGATGGGCCAAACCAAGTTCGAAGACCCTTTCCAACTTTTGGCGACCTGCCACGTGCGGCTCTGCTACCGGTTAAAAACTTCCACCAATTTACCTTTCCTTCATACTTATCATACATTGTACCTGACCTCTAAACTTTACACCCATGTGTTCTGCACCCTTCCATATGTCCCCTCTTCCTTGTTCAATAGTTCGGTTAGGTAACTTAGTTGGATTTAGGCCTACACCTTTCTAACCTCTTACAATAGCACGACTTAACATGAGCGCTATCTAGGTCCCTAGTTAGATTAGACACTAATCTAACCCCTGGTTAAGTTTATTTAGGCTACTAACCTTAATAAATCCAGTTGGTCTAACATTTCATATGCTCATAAAAGAACCTACAACCTACTTCACGAACAGGGTCACTCCTGCACTGCCAAATGTCTATTGATTATATTAACTGAAAGTATGACCTGGTCCCAATCATACTTCCAGATATATTAATATCGGGAACCAATTCATTTACACGATCAATCTGAGTTATATCCGTACTATCTTATTCAATGCATCTAGACCTTGCAACCTGCGTAAGGTCTAAATTTATTCCTCCGAATAACATAAAGCATCACTGGACATACCATGATCCAAGGCTAGTCTTATAGATGGATAACTCCATAATTCGTTCCGAGATCAGATTAACTCAGGGCAAATGAAGAAATAAAGAGTCCAATCCTATTCTGACTCAGCAAACTATCTACAATCTCAAGGAAGATCACATTCCATTCAAGGATGACCTTCTCATCAAGGAACACATACTGTTTACAAAAGACTCACATATCAACACGTTGTATGCTCCTGAGGAAGTACCAACAGTTCAGGGGTTACATGCTTCCTCCTAAAAAGGCATCGTCCCCCGATGATTCATCTTCAATTAACCTTCAGGTCACCCCTTTATTAGTTCCAAAACAATGCGACTTTTTCCAACTGAATAGTTCCAGAACTCAATTCCAACACATTTTATTCAGCCCTTAATCATGTTTGCCTTCATCTGGTTTTCATAATATTCAAAAATAAGGTCAAAAAGAATTTTTTGGTCAACAGGCTTTAATTCTGTTGAAAATGAGAAGGAAAAGCAAGTTTCATCTCTTCCAGATTTTCCCAAGTTTGCCCGCTTTCTTCGTTACTTTCCCCACTGGCCTACATTGCTGTATTTCAACGATTTTATTAAATGCAATTGGCGATTTCCAGCACTCGTGTGGTTTTAACCAGGATTTTCCTTGGCTTGGACCTGCAGGAATTCCAATTTAAAAAGGTAGACAGATCTGAAACGTATTTCTGTAAGCACAGAAATATGGAAACATCATGCATGCGGTACAGCCCAGGTTGGTAATCTAAACGATAAGCTACAGGATGACTTTCGACAATTTCAAAGTCCCACGAAATCGAGGTGGAACACTTGGCAGTCCTTGGCCAAAGTTAATAGAACTCTTTTGTGTTTTAACACGAAGAAAAACCTTCTCACCAACTCAAACCTTCGATCACCGTTTAAGGGGTCCAAAGCCCCATATTCTTCTTCTGTCTATCTCCGCTGCTTCCTTTATCTTTCACGATCAGCTTACCCTTAGCTGTTCCATTTCTTTGAGAATCTCTGGTCCAATTACCACTCTATCCTCAACACACCCAGCTAACAGGATTCTGCACTTTCTTCCATAAAGTGCTTCAAATGGGTGCCATTTAAAGAGATGGAGTGATAAGTGTTGTTGTAGCGAATTCAACTAGGAGTGAAGGATATCTTCCCATTTATACTGTTGATCCATGCAGAATACCTCGCAACATTCCTCCAACACTTGATTTACCTCTCAGTTTGTCCTCTATTTCTGATGAATATTGCAAACTGACAGTTTAAGTTTTCGTTCCAAGAGCTGTATAAGTGGTTGCCAAACCTTAGACGTCATTGCTTGGATCCCTGTCAGATATAACAATTCCTGGTACCCCAGGCAATCTGAACATTTTGTGTACGAATAAATTTTGGCCCGCACTGGGGAATCATCCTTTAGATTTCCAGCGCTGAAATGAGCTACCTTAGTCAGTTTATCTACAACTACCATGATAACATCATGTTTTATTTTCTGGACATGGTTAATCCTTGTACAAAATCCAATGGGTATTACTTTCTCCATTTGTACTGCGGTAATCTATGAGATATAACGTCCAGCAGGGTGCTATGTTCTGGCCTTAACCCGCTGACACTCCAACAATGAGTCACACAATTAATACATCCTTTTTCATACCTTTCCAAACAAGTAGTGCTGGGTCAAATCATCAAGCATTTTTTTGTGATGCCCGGGTGTCTAGAAGCGAATTAAATGAATTCAACGAACCCTGTTCCTCAATCAGTCATCAGTCATAGGTACTTCATACCCTGTTTTGCTAACGCAGATTCCTTCATTAATCAACATGAAAACATTTTCCTTATATCCTTGGGTTCTGTAGCAAGCGGCTGCCTTTTACTTGTGAAAATAATATCAGATTTGAGGCATCTCTTTACCTCATCTTTGAACTGAGTTCTTAATGTTATAAGAGCAGAAATGGTGCCTCCTACACCTTAGAGCTCAGGCTATCTATTCTCCCTTCCTTTGATATAGCGTACTATCAAGTCATATTGTGATAAAAATTCTAACCATATTCTCTGTCTGGTCATTAAGATTAGGTTAGTAAAAATATATTTCAGCCAAGAAGTGATCAGATTCAACTCAAAATGTTTCCAAGTAAATCGTGTCTCAACTTGAAGTGCTGAACAATGGCAGCAAGTTCCAAATCAGAGGAGCATAATTCAGCTCATGGAACTTGAGTTTTCTACTTTCATATGCCAATGACTTGATCTTTTGGTAGCAAACCCCTCCAATGCTTCCCCCGAAGCATCCCGTTCAACATTAAAACTCCCATTAGGGGCTGGTACCGCTAATATATGTGCAGAAGTCAACTGGTCTTTAACTTTTGAAGCCGCTCACACTTATCATTCCATATGAATTTCTTATCCTTCTTCTCAAGGAAGTTATTGGTGCAGCTACTTGTAGAAAATCCGTTCAAATTTTCTATAGTAACTATCAGACGCATTAAGCTTCTTAACTTCTTGCACCATTCTTTGGTGCATGCCACGTCAATTATTGCTTTTTATTTTTGAGGGATCTACATCAAGTCCTTCTTTGCTATGACATACCCAAATAGTGAACTTTTGAATAAGAAAGACATTTGGATAACTTTCCTCACTTTCTTTTTCTCAACCTTCCCAAAACTATCGTCAATGCTCATTGTGCTCCTCACGCTTTGAGCATAAAGGAGAATATCGTCCAAGAATACAAGTACAAAATTGTCCGATATTCTTGAAACATATTGTCATTAAGTTCATAAAGGCTGCGGGGCATTATTTAATCCCAAATGTAGAACCGTGAGTTCCATAATGTCGTACCTTGTTCCGAAAGCTGTTTTATGAATATCTTCCTCTCTAATTCCTTAACTGTGGTACCTTAGATCGAAGATCTATCTTAGACATAACCGCTGCTCCACGCAATCTGATCAAATAGATCGTCGATCCTTGGAAGTGGATATATGTCTTGATTGTGCGTTGTTCAACATCCAATCATCAATACACAGCCTTAGTGTCCATCCCCCACCTTCTTTTTCACAAATATTACGGGCGCTCCCCAAGGTGAAAACTTGGTCAACAAACCTTTAGACAAAATCTCGTGCCAACTGTGCCTTTTAAGCTCAACTAACGCTGTATTAGTCTCTGAGAATGTGCTTTGGAAATAGGTTCTGTTCCTTGTTTGATTTCGATGGTGAAGTCAAATTCTCATCTTGGGTGGTAACCCTGGGGGTAATTCCTCAGAAAAAACTCCCGGAAACTTTGTAATAGAGGAAATGTTCATGAAATCATCATCTTCTTCTGAAAATTCAGATCTCTTACTGCATAAAAGGGTGCATCGTTATTTTTAGCCGGTTTAAGCTGCCGAGATGACAGGTTCTAACTGCAATTTCCCGTTTCACACCTTGAACTCTCTGCTGTTTCCAGATGATCATATAAACATAGTGAAGTTCTTTTCATAGCGACTACCTTTGCTTTATGGGCAGCTACAAATTGACACTGAATGACCAATGTCATATTATCCCAAAGGTGTAACATAGAGGTCAACTTCTGTGGAGAGAAGAGGGATCAAGGACTGCCCCAAAAAGCCATACTCACTGTATGAACAGAGTTAGTACCATACTGTACATTCCAAGATTTTTTCCATTTTGTCCAGTTTTTCTCTTAATTTAGAAGCAAGTTTTATTATGAAATAAAACATTCTAGCTCCTTTATTCAAAAGGATCAGTTGGACAGGTAGGCCAACACTTACCCGTAACTTCTAAGGTGTCACTTTCTTTTCCTCAACTATGCTTTGCCCTGCTACTGCAGCTGTATCTTATGCTCTGATTAACGATCATCCTTCTTCAAAGGTCTTGATTGGCGGAGTGGTCTTTACCCACAATTGTAGCAGCCTCCTACAGTCCCTTTTTAGGCTCAAAAATGCCTCCAGTCTTGTAATTGTCACTTTGTCCTCCATAGTGATTCTGCCCATAGGTTAATTTTTAGCAAAATTATCCCTTACATTTCTACAGGCTTATTTTCCACTGATTGTCTTACTATTTCTCCCCTGGAAACTGCTTTGTTTCTCAAAAGGTTTGGCCGTGGGGCCCGTTTTGGGGCAAGAGAGGTTGAATAAGTGTGGGCACGATCTTCTTCCGCACTACTCTTTAGGAGCAGAACTAGCCTTTTAATTTCTGTTCTTGCCTTATGGGCCTTTTTCAACCACTCCTTCATATTGGTTGGACGTGAACATCGACCTCTCTCCCTATCACGGGGTTCAACCCATGATGAAATTTTCCGTACTCTGAACTTCTGTCATTTGATACTTCGGTACATACTTGAGGAGTTTTTGTAAACCGCTCCCTCAGTATTCAGTTACCGTTAGATTCCTTGAGCTAAGTTATGAAATTATGTCATTTTCTGATCATAGAAAAGTTGTGGGCAGCCAACGTTGCCTAAAATAGCCTTTAAATTGATCCCAAGTAATATTGGTCTCATCAATTTTTAGTTCAGCTCTACGGCTATCCACCACGAAGATGCTTTGTGGGAAAGCTGATAGGCTCCCCAAATAGATTTGGTTTCCTCTGAGAAGTTCCTTATTGCAAGTACTTCTTCCATTTCACTGAGCCAGTTCTCGAGGCTCCATCTCCTAATTGTGGTGCCATCGTACTTAGGTGGGCTTATCCTTTTATATCATTAGTTGAGTTCTGTTGCCAACCTGGCCTTTTGTTTTCTGGTTGGATAGGTGCATACCCAGCATTAACATCAACTCCCATGTCAGGGTTGTCCATCAGGAGGTTGCTGATTGTTATTATCAGCTTCTTCATCCTCCTCATTTCCCAATCGCCTGCTATTCAAGTATAGCTAAACGATCTCTTGTGTCCAACAGGGCATCAAGGATTTCATCAAGTTTCTGGGTTGTTGCCGCCCCTCCTTTAGGTGGAGTATTATTCGCAACGTTCCCTCTTGTTCTAACCATTTTCTGTTACAAGAAAATTTAGGTTTTTATCAGATTATGGACACAATAGGCCCAAGAGTTGCAGCCTTCAGCTCTGATACCAAGATGTAACATCCTCTACTTTTATACATTAGAACAAGTCAATTTTTTTTATTTTTTATTTTTAAATGCTTCCAGGTTCTAAATACATAATTTAGAACTCACAAATCAAATAACCATTCTTATAACAGATAACCATATGTATCTGTAATGACTCGGAGTACCTCCGATCTATTCATTCCATGACTCGGAAATCTACCGATCTATTCATGAGTAATAAGAGTTGGAGTTTCATTTAACCCTTCACTCTCGCAGTTCTCTTCCCTATTCTGGGATTCAGAATGTTCTGTCCAAGGAACCTAACTGAATAATTGTTACCATTATTCATCGGCATCTCATCCCTTAGACTAGGTGACTCAGGACAACGGAATCAGCAGCTTGCGATACTTTGGCCAAAGATTTGAAACATACTGCTTATGTCTCGTATTCCTTAACGACATACTCGTCAATCTGGAATACATCCTACACCCCATTCCTAAATTATATAGAACATCTTATACTGACTTCTGTCAGTCCTTCCTATCCCAAATTATTCACTCGGAAACGGATTAGTAAGGTGACAACGTTATATGGATGCACTCGAGGACTAGGGATAAGATGACATACTGGCCAACCCTAGTTAAACCAGTGTGGTCAAGATACCCCGAGTCTCCTAGGCAGCCATATAATGTGACCACATTCCTAATCGGTCCCAGAGTAACTTGTTCGAGTTAAAGGTGTAAATATTAACGATTAATGCAAAGGGTGTCGTCATAAGTCACCTGCATTGTTGTATCTTCGAGAAGATCCTAATCTTCTCGAAGGTACAACCCTGCAGTTGACTTGTGCCATCAACCTTTAAATCCGCCTCGAAAAGATCTACTTATTAACAAGCGTTACACACAATGAGTTTAAATTATATTAACAGACGTTCCCCTAAGGTTAGCCTTTCCCGATCCCTGGGTTCCTCACCTTAGAATGACCTTTCTTAATAAAAACCTTTACATAGAGAAGTTATTAAGGCTATGGTCTCATCAAGGAGTTCATAGAATATACATAATTCTAAATCAACGAAATTGGACAATAACCCATAATCTTCAACTGTGATTCCAAACGGACCCATTTTAGGTTTATATCAGTTCTCATAACTGAATTTATATCGTACTTATTAGTATCAAGATATAATGATTAAGAATCCAATTAAATGTTGTCCTGGCTTAATCAAGACTGGGGGTTAATAATTTAATTCAGCTTGTTTAGCGTTCTGCTTAGGTTTATTTTAACCCTATCTTTCAGAAAGACAGTGATCTAAATTTCAATTTAGCTTCAGATAGAACATACTGGAACTGCTAAACAATCATAAGAATTCAGTCTCATATTCTTGCAAGCTTACATTGACAATCACAAAAGTCTCCAAATTATACAATGATAACAATTCCCTCCAGGTATTTGAACCGAAGAAAGTCAAACTATCAAATAAGAATACAAACACATAAGTAACAAATATTTATTTCCATTCCTTTCAAAGCTAAACAAATACATTTTATGCATTCTGCATACTTGATACAATACTCAACGGAAGAAGAACATCTTTCCTCATATAGTACATTTAGAAAATCAAGTTGTAATTCAACATAAAATAAAATTTAAATAATCTGATCATCCTATCAGATCTGCGTGCTTTTACCACTTACGGCAACCATCTGCGAAAATTGTCAACATGGGTCAGTTCGATGAACTGAGCATGATAAGCACTAACTCTTAAAACAATTGCAATCCATCAATTGTTTTCATTAAACACCCTGTTTAAATGAGATCAAAACACCAAACAAGTAACCACATTTTAGACTCTGCTTTTGTAAAACAACATGACTATAAACGCGTAGCTCATATTATAGTCACTAAATAGTCACAGATACCTTTCAAATATTTCATCAAAACGTTAGAGACCAAGAAGACAAATACATCTAGCCAACTATCCATCTGAATCCCAAGGACAACAACATCAGACGGACTAATATATTCAACATAATAAATGAATAACCTTTCTTGATTCCATCAGCATGATAGAACAATTCCAAAAGTTAGATAAACAATTATATCAACCTATACTTCATAACAGAAGAGAAATAAACAAATCATACATATTTCCCTCAGAAATAGCTCATGACTGTACCGTCTTTCCAAGAGCAAAGCATTCACCTTAAACACATGCAAATAAATCAGATGAGACCACCAAAGCACCACTGTTTTGTTAAGGTTTAAAATATAACAAACTACAGTATAGTAGCTATCACGCCAAACAGTGATGACTATCTACCAAACAGACTCTGCATGACCTCCCACACGAAGCGACAAACAAGAAGATATTCATTGCCATTGCCTGTTGAGGTGCAGTCGACAACTCCTAAGTTCAATCAAGCTCAAGAATAGATATCCTTGCAACAGAAGACGTAAACACGCCAACAATCCCTTACATCAACCTACAGCCCATTCTAGTCCCTACTAAACATTGTAAGGCTTTTCGACCCAAGGTCGAAATCAAAGAACTTCTATTTTATCGCAGTCAACAATAGACTCCATGGCATTAAGCAATTGATGTTTCCCTAAGACTATGCAGAGATAATCATACAAAATTCCCGCAACATGCACAGCCTCCTCTAACTGGAATAATAAGAAAGGAAACATAACCTACCGTATTCACATCTGGACGCATTCAGAGTTTGAAGTATGGTATTCACGACCAACTTTTACAGAGCCAAGACACATGATATCTATCTATACTCAAGGAACCCCAACAGTGTCAAAAACAATAGTGTACCAAATCAGGCTTAATTAGAGGCAGATACACTAGTTACCCATCAAGGATTCAACTGAATCCGAACAACAGTAAACAAGATAAATAATAGTTAATGATTCCAACTGTTCCAACAATGGTAAACATTCAAAATCAGGCTTATACAAAAGCTAAATACTGATTTCGCAACAAGGAATCCAACTGAGCCTCTTCAATATTTTTTCGCTCAAGCTTACACAGAAAGGAAAACGTAAAAATACACCCAAAGAGTCTGTACCAAAATTTCATTACAAAATAACAGAGGTCGCATTACCTGTTACTCCTTCAAGACTCTGACAAAATCAAATTACCAATATTCAAAGATATATAGCTTCAACAATGGTCCATAATATACAAATCATTCAATGTACTCCACAGAGTCATTTTGAATACAATAAATATAATGCAACTATCATCGAGTTAAATTCCGTAATTGCAACACAGGGGATGGAGAAACAACTTCTACAGGGTCGCAATAAATACTGAAACACAGTCAGTTCTCAATTCACATAACCTAAATATCATAGCGAACCCCTACAAGATTCAGTAACCACCACACATAATATCCTCGACAGAACTTACAAGGAAGTCGAGTTATAATGAACATTCAATCAAAAGTCCAACAGTATCTTTTCCAACAAGTATCGACAACAGGCATCAACGACAAGTATCAACTGTAGCCTGAACCCAACAAGGGAACAATACTTGGGTTCTCACAGAGCATGTAAAGTATCTTTCAAGCATACATTTCACAGACTTACACCTGAATGCAAAACACAATAAAATAGAGCAACAGTTCGAAATACAATACACACCCATCAGGGGTTAAACTTGAAAAATCAAACAACAAGAAGATACAGTAACAAAATCACCCGAAGCTACCATAAAAATCATCTAAACCCATAAATCATCTAAACAGAGTTGTTCTAATGAAATCACTTGAAAGAAAGCAAGATTTTTAAAGGTTAGGGCCTAACATGCCTGGTTATTTGCTTAAAATTTCGAAGCAGACCACTGAAAGAGCTCGAACCTTCTCCTCCTTTTCCAAGTTAGATCCACCAACAAAAATTTGCTATTTCCATGACTTATAAATTTTCCTTGCCAAAGAAAAGAGCTAGTTACGCTCACACTTTCCATGCAACACCAAGAAGACTGGTGCGAAGAACTAGTGATCAGACAGAGGGAAAACCGGAGCGCTTGAAAAACCAAACAAACCATTAAATTTCCATTTTGCATGCCTTCCCGTGAAACCTGAGCTCGAAGACTGAGTTCATAAATGGCATTTACTCCAAATTTCCCGCTAAATTTCCATTGCCACCGACCACCATAGTTGGCGATGGATAAAACCAGTTCGAAGACCATTTCCAACTTTGGCGACCTGCCACATCGGCTCTAGCTAGCCGTTTAAAAACTTCCACCAATTTACCTGTCCTTCATACTTATCCATACATTTAATGACATAGAAACTGCCGCCCATGGTTCACACCCTTCCATAGGTCCCCTTCTTCCTTGTTCAATAGTTAGGTTAGTAACTTAGGTTAGGATTAGGGATAACACCTAGCTAACCTCTTAGCACATAGATACTAACTTAGAACATTAGCTCTTAGCCTAGGTCTAGGTTAGATTAACACTAATCTAACCCCTAGGTTAAGTTTAGTTTTAGGTTACTAACCTTAATAAATCCAGTTAGGTCTAACATTTCATATGCTCAGAAAAAGAACCTACAACATACATTCACGAACAGGGTTCACTCCTGCACTGCCAAATGGCTATTGAATTATATGTAACTGAATTATTACTTGGTCCACGATCAAGACCTTCCAGATATATTACGATATCGGGAACCAATTCATTTAACACGATCAACCTGAGTTATACTCCAGACTAGCTTATTCAATGCATCCAGACCTTGCAACCTGCGTAAGGTCTATAATTTTAATTCTTCACGAATAAACTTAAAGCATCACTTGGATCAATACCACTGATCCAAGGCTAGGTCTTATAGATGGATAACTCCATAATTCATTCCGAGATCAAATTAAACTCAGGTGTAAAATGAAAGAAATAAAAGAGTCCAATCATATTCTGACTCAGTCAAAGATCTGCAATCTCAAGGAAGATACAGTCCATATCAAGCATGACTTCTCAATCAAAGGAACACATCCTTTTTACAAAATAAATCACATATCAACACTTGTATGCTCAGGAGGAAGTAACAACAGTTCAGGGTGTTACATTGACCAATTTCTTCTAGATCGCTGTCCCTTGTTTTCTACCTAGGTTTTTCTGTAGCGTGCAAATACAATGTGTTGGTTTCTTGTGGTGGCTCAAAATATTTATGGAGGCTAGACACAATGTTTTGGTTGGAAAGGATGTTATCTCTACCTGTTATCTAGTTTTCTTACTGATGGAGGACGTCTATACCATTGTCAAAACTCCCTGTTAGCACTGGTTGTGTGATTGGTAAAGGCGAACTGATCAGGTTTGATAACTATTGGTTGCAAATGCATCCACTTTCTTTTGGATCGTTGTTCCTTCTCATTCCTCCCTAGCTCGTGTTATGCAGCCTATAATTGAGTTATTCTTATGTTGGCCGCTTGCAAGGTAGTTTTGTTCATCTTGTTTGACTGCTCTGGGGGATAGCTGCTTCTGTGTAATGATGATTATTTGCAAACCTGCCCTGATTTTTTCCTAAGTGACCTGCTTAAGCCTTTTGGGCACTAGCTACGTGGAATTCTTATTGAGTGCGTAGAGCAAATTGGACATTTATTTATTTTTCTATCCCTGGCTCATGGCTACAACTTGTGAATGTCCCTCTCCTGGTGTTGGCTACATGTTTGCTAGGAATGGATACCTGGACAGTCCTTGTTGTAGATTTCTATTGTGCATTATGTTTTCCTCCCTCCATGCTTACATCGATAACTCCTGTGATGCCTGAATTTTCAGTTGATAGAATGGTGTGTGTCTCTTTTGCTCAGTGGATGTCTTTTCCTATTCTAAACTACCATTTTCCAAGGCTTTGTGAACAATGGTAAAGGCGACCTACATAGTTTGGATACCTATTATTTGCTTATGGTGAAGTGAACTGTATTTTAGGATGGAATACAAATATTATTAAATACCTTTGTGGTAGTAGTGTGGACCCTTCTATTTGTTGTACAGTCAGTTTTGGGAGTTCCCTTCTTGTGTGAATGCGGGATTGAGTGGAATGTTGTCGCCTTGTATGCTTCGGATGAAGATTTAACTAGAGGGTTGTTGTTATTGTAATTTGAGGTGTTGGGTGCCTCATCGAAGCTAGAGAATTAGGCAAGATATTTCTACACTTTGCTACTATTACTATATTTAATTTATTGTGAAATCGAACCACCATTTCCTTGAATTGATTTTTCAGTTGGACGCCATGTTGGGAGATCTCTCCTTTCTGCTTGCTATCTTCTTGTTTTAGCTGTTATCGTTGTGGGTATGTTAGTGGAAAGCATGCATGTGTTCTCCCCTTTGAGTGTTATGTTTTTTCCTTGCTCGAGTGATTGACCTTTGTTTTATTTTATATATATACATATATATATATATATATATATATATATTTATTATGTTGTTCCAGCTAGTAATTAGCACTCGTTAAAGTAAGCTTGTGATAACTATGAAGCTCCTTCCTATCACCCAAGTTTGTCTTTCTTTGTCTTTTGATGTATGTTGTTAATCTCTCTCTCAAGCCCCTTTGATAACCCTTTTGGCATCGAGAAAGAAAGGTTGTAGGATTAGTGTGATCAATGCTTGGGTTAGCCGAGTTAGAGATTCATTATTAAAATTTTAGAATGAATAAGTTTCTGTGGAACACGTTTCAAAACTCACGTGTTTAGACTCTGGTGTAGCTTTAGTCTTGTTCCTGGGTTTTTAAAGCCTTTCTCAGGAAGTACTTAACTGTCCCCTTCAACTTGAACCGTAATTAGTTTTTAGATCTCCTAAGTTTGAGGTTACAGTTATACATTCCAATACCCCGCTAATACTAGAATTGTTTTGGTTTATTTCCCTCTTAGAATATTGTTGGTGGCATAATCTAGTTTTCTAACTTGTTTTTTCCTCCCTTTTATAATGATTGTGTTGTTAATTAAGATTGGATAGTTTATATACACATATGTACCTTAATGTTTTGTGATGAAAATTTTCTTGAACGTTGTTAACCTTGGGTAAAACTTCTTGCAATCAATAATATTATGGATTTATAGCGGAAGGATTTGTTTTGATAACGAAACTTAGTAGTTTATGTTGTACCTATGTTTGAATAGTTGATTATGTTACCAAGGGTTGCCTTAAAATATTGTTGTTTTGGGAAATAGGTAGTTTATTTTAAATTAACCGAACTTTAGAATTGTTGTGGAGGTTTGTAAATCCTTAGTGTTATAAAATTTTTTAATGACATTTCGTTTACTCTTGTTTGACGGAACTCACTTCTTCTCTTGCATGTTTTCTACTAGCCTATAAGGCATTGGCCCTTCTTGAATGATTGGGAAATCTCTTGGAGTTAATGGTCAAAACTAGTATACTTTGCCTTCGTTTCGAAACTTATGTTGTGTGTATACTCTATGTGATTTCAGGTTTGAAACTCAATTATACTTGGCTTTTTATGTTAATTTTTGAAACCCGTGGTTCCCCTTTGTTGGGCCAATCAACTATTGTCGTTTTAGAAATATAATATTTTAGCCTATGCGTTTGGTAGCTTTGATAAATTTAGATGGTTGGTTTATATATCAAATCTCAATCTTGTAATTATTTATTTATTTACTTAATGGGAATCCTGTTTCTGCTAGATCATTTATTTCTTCTTATAGGGTGAAGGGCCATTCTCGTACGATTATTATACTTTTGCTACTTTTACTCCTAACTGAAGTACAAGGTCTTCTTCTTTGATTGGCATGGTAGAGACTTTATCATAGCTTGAGGTATTGTTAGTGGTTAGATAATTGACCCATTTCTTGTAATAAAGTGTGTCCTTTCATGGTATTGTTAGATATTAGTTATTGTGGCTTTGTGTAGCCTTATCTTGCTAAGTTCTTGTGAACTGACTCTTGTGGAAAATTTGTTACAGATGGCTTATGCGAGTAGATGAGGGATAGACTTGTAGATTGTTGCATCAACCTCAGTTGAGAAAATCTTTTACACAAATCCTTTTTTTTATGTGTTCAACTATTGATAAGGTCCAGTAGAAATTTTAGAAGAGGTTCAATGTCTTAGTATAATGTATCGTGGATTTTATCTTCTTAACTTTGGAAACCTTGGATTGTTTGGCTATCATGGAAAATATAAGAAAATTGGATTACCACTTTGTTGAGTGACCTTAATGGATTATTAGAATTCTAAGAGTGGTTTAGCACTTCTTGGTCAGTGTTATTACTCTCTTGTTCCCTGTTCATGGTTCCTTAGAGTTGGTATGTCCCTTTAGTTTGTGTATCGTGCTGGAAAGAATCGATGTAACCTTGTTTTGTTTTCGTAAATGAGTATTGTTAAACTTTACCCTTGAGATTAAATGTTGAGTTAAATTTTTCTAAGACTTAGTAATGATGTGTTATAAGTAAAATAAAATGGGTCGGTTAATCCTTATAGAAGTTTAACTAAAATTTATATTCAAATAAATTAATCTAAAGGTGACCAACTTGAGAGAAAGTAATTCCATAAGTGACCAAAGATGAAACTATCCTATGTAAAGTAAAATTATATAACTTGTTATCCCTAGCTAGGGTAGTGAACATTATCCTTATATGGTGAATTCTTAAACGAGCTTAAGGGAAATCAATGGTTAGTTCTAGAAGATAATAAGATTTAATAATTAGGAGAAAACAATTTAGAAACCACACAATCTATCTCTTAGCCATTTGGAAGGTAAATTGTTTTCTTTTATAAAACTCATTCAGTGAAGCCTAAGTAAAATCTTTAATAATTATGGATAAATTATCAAACTTCAATTAAATCCTAGTAATAACTAATGAGGTGCTAAAGATGAATTCAACTTGGCCTCCTTCCTCTAACATTTTTTTTCTAGGTGCTTTATATTTTTTTCCCTTAAGCATGTTGAACGCGAATCCAGGTTGTAATAAGGGTATGAGCAAGTTTTAGTAACGTAAGTGTGGATAGAGGGTTTTGTGGAATTAAATTGCCTCCTTTATTAAATAATTGAATTAAACAAATAAATGTCATAATCGAGAAGACTTAAAGCTAATTACTCAGTGTAAAAGGAAGGAACTTAGCTTGGTAAGATGAATTGTACGAATTATATCCCGAGTATCCTTAAAAACATAAGTTAAGAATTGCAAATGTTTTATTAAAATAAATAACCTTCAATAATTTCTCACTATGGCTGGCCCTAACTGTAAGTGTGTTATGTGGTGGTTTCCTATGTTGTCTTGTCAAAAAGAAAAGTGAATTATCCTTTATGGGTGGGAACGTTTCCATGTTACCTTTGTGGTCATCCTTGTATTGAGTTATTCATAGAGTTAGTTGTAATCTGGGTGGTGGCATGTTGTGTCATGTTATGTGTCAAGCAAGTCAAAAAAATATTATCCTATACTTTACTCTGTTATTTAGTGTGTGTGGAATTTTGGGTCATTACACTTGGTATCAAAGCATAGGTTCATGTTCTCAAACCTCTGGGCAAAATTTGAGTTATGATGGTGTTGCATGATGGTGATGGTGTTTCATGATGGTGATAAATATTGGAAGAGTAATGTGTTTTAAGAGTGATGTGATCTATGTTGTAATTTTTATATTGTGAATGCACATGATGTGTATGTCACTTAGTGCATATTTGTTATCATGTTGATGTGCTGGGTATGGGAGTATTCTCTCTCCTTCTTGTGGATTCTATGAAGAGTTCACATGTGAATTACTATTTGTGATGTGTGAAAAGAATTCTAATGTGGATGATGGAGTGTTAGAGCATTGTGACATATTGTCATATGTAGGTGTATCAATGTGTTGTATGACTAGATTGATGTAAAATGAAATGAGTTGTATCATGATGTTTTTACCATGTTTCAAAGAAATGTGTGTATCACCTTGTTATGTAGCAATTAATGTTATGTTGTGATGTTACTATGTTAATCAAATGTATGATTGTGATCTGCCCTATATATGTACCATACGTAAGATGTTATGGTAGTTATGTGTGTACCACCATTGTGTTAGTGATGTAGTTACATGTTATGTTGTGAACCTTATGCTAACCGACCCTAAGGGAAATCAGTAGAAGTGTATGTTGAGAGTGAGGAATGGTGTACCATGGGCCAATAAATCGAGCTGAAATTCAGTTTAGTAGATAACAACCTGTGATTCTTTCCTCTCTCCCTATGTGGTTATATGTATGTAACCTAAGTGTAACCATGATTGTGTTTAGCCTTGTCGAAGTGGTGGCAGGATGATTCAAATTGAGATGATGATAATTGTATTATTGATATGTATTTTTTTTACGAGCTGAGGCTCGATGTTCTGAGTGCTAGCAACTCGTTGAGTACCCCTTGGTGGCCAGATAAGGCCACATAGTTATCATAATGTGACATTATTATAAGTGTATTTTATTCGTAAATTGATCTTTTTTACTTTATTTTGTAAGGACCAGCAGTTTTTCTTGATTCTCATGCTTTACATTTTTGGGTATTTCCTTAGTTTGTGGTACTAACATGCAGATTTTGACACTAACTATGGCTATTTGGCCATTTATTTTTTCTTGGTTTTTGATTTTCTTTAAATTTTAAGATTTTACCACCTTGCCCAAGGCTTGTACTTTGCCACTTGGCATTTGGATCAGATTGTTATGCTGGTTCTATTGTCATGATGTGTGGAATAGGGTCATGGGACGCACCATGGAATGGATGGACCTATGGACTTGCTTCATTATATGGGGGTACACCCCAAGGAGTTATAGATAACTAGCGGGTTGTTGAACCACGTGTTATTATGTCACTTGGGTTAGGAGTGTCCAAACCCTATGTGTCTTGGGCCATAGGGACAACCATCGTCCTTGAGGGGGGGCATAAGGGAATGCCAATGGCATCATTTTTATTGTGGAGGAAGCTTGATAGGGGGCATAAGGGCTTGAGGGAGGCATAAGATATTTGCGTGTATGTGTGACTGATGCTTTAGGAGGTATGCTAATGTATTATGATGTTTTGGTTATGGTGTTGTGATGTATGTGTTACTCATGTCAGTTGGATATGTTTTGTGATGTTGTGGATATGGCATTGATTCTCTCATGGACCCTATGTACATGTAGTTATTTTATGAGTCATGTAAAATCTTCATATGTGAAATTGAGGAAATGTCTTGCTGTTGTAGTACTCTTTTGTCGAGTATTTTGTATGTTAGTGAAAGATGTGTGACAAGTAATATGTTATGTGGTCCGTGCATGTTCCCTTCCAAAAATTGGTTAAATGTTTTTGGTATGATACCGTCATGAAAGTATGTAAAAGTATGCTTGTGAAATTTTAGTGTTGTGTATGACCATAGTAGTGTGTTGTGACTGTAGTTCATGTTGGGAACCCACAGGAATGAATAAACTAAAATTATACAAAAATGAAATTTTAAAGGACTTGAATTAAGAATAATGTTAATAGAAAGATATTAATGAAATAAAAAATAAGAGGGAACTACCAATCTTCACAGAACCTTGAAAGTTAACATTCTACCAAATGTTCCTAGGTGTTGTCGCCAAATCACTGCACCCTCCGAATGGCCAGGATGTGAATAGGACGTTCGGTGTGATTGGGACACATGGGATCACCTCTCAAGCTGTGGGACTTGGGCTCGAGGTGAACCTCCGGAGAAGGCCGGCTTCCTCTTCCTAAACTAAGTGCTGTACTACTCCTAGTGTAACAAAAATGATTATCTAGTCCTATGCTAACATTTTCATGGGGTTTTAGGGAAAGAGTTTTACAGAAATGAAACTATACTAGGGATGGTGATGCACCGAATAAAGGGTGTCTCCAGATTTAGGAAGGGTTAATTTGAAGAGGGTGTGTGCACCACAGGTCAACTTCACCTACTGCAACTTAGAGAGGGTACAGGATACCACAGGCTAAGAGACACGCGTTCCTTTTGTTAAACTTTATCAGACCGAGAAATATACCAGTTTCCCAGTGAAGAAGGATGAACTCAAGAAGGGTGAACAGACACCACAACTCAACTTCATGCAATACTTCACCACTCGATAAGCACAGAACTCCAAGAACCTGCAATAGAAACTTAAACTTGCACAGTGTACCTGCAAGTATGAGAAAGGCACAAAGAAGCATAGAAGGATGAAAGGACCGAGATTAGTCACAAAACACACACTTTTATTGCTTCAATAACATGCACAATGCATCATACATTCAGAAGAGGCAATAGTTGCCATTACAGTCTTGAAGAGGAGGCTTGAAAGTTCTCTCAACACACAAGAACAACTTGCAGAAGAGAGAGGACCCTTGAAAAGTATACACTCTTGCCTGAGATATCTAACTGTCCAACTTGTCTGAACTGTTGGAACCCCTTGAAATGAGCTTCCAACTTACATTTATAGAAGAATATGTGAGAAAGAAGAGGAAATGGTCATAATTACATTCCTAAATTGAAGGCCCATGATGTATTTATTGCAGTTAGTTGAACTACCTGAGAAGGTTCCATCATGGGTCATTAATTGCCTGATGACCAAGTCTTCTCAATTAATTAAAATAATATTTAAATAAAATATTTAAATAATAATAATAAATATTATTATTAAAATATTCAAATAAAAATATTAATTTAATTAACATAATGTTGGGACCCCCCTGTTGACCTGTTTGACTTGAAGAGGAGGGGGGTCCATGTGGATAGAATCTGCACATAGCCAAATTCGATGAGCTTCGAATCCTCTAACTCGGTGTTGCAATTGATTTTGAACCCCACACCAACTCTTTCCTTGTCTTGGCAATCGGGCTCTTTTGCATTGAGTGCTTCGAATGGTGAGCTATCAAACTCGATTCTTATCATTTTCCTTTGTTAACTCGAGGCCATTTACGCATTCCTCGTTCAAACTTCATGAAACATCACCATGAGCTCCCTGCGAAGTCACCGAGCTCCTCATCCAGCAAACGATCTTACCTTTCCTGGGCTCAAACTCACTTGAATACTGAACTTAACCCAATATTTATAAAAAGAATGATTTTACCACAATGCTCAAGATTCTTCCTCATCATATAACACTTGTAGTAAGAATGTTTTAGCTTTGCCATAATAAGCACAATTGTACCCTCCAAACGATGAGAAAATGCCATTAACAATAAAGACCTAATGCTGCCATGATAATGACCCAGGTTCATGCCCGTTAAAAGTCGATAGACACCCTTAAGACTGATTCTTGGACAAAGAGACCTTCGGTATTTTGGCAGTGCATTCTGCAATCTCGGCTCCAATCAATAATTATGCCATTATTGGGATTATGGCATAGGTAGCTGTGAGCTACACAATATACTCATTTTTCCAGAAACTAAAAAGATCCTTCATGTTACAATTTGCAACACATAACAGAAGCCCTTCAAAAAATACATTGAACAACTGGGGAAGCCAAGAGGACCTTGGAAAAATGTACAGGTAACAACCATATGAATTCTTCCTTAGTCGTGGATCAAAGCTAATAGAAATAAAGCTAGATAAAACTAGCTTGAAACTGCAGTATATTTTTTAAAAACAAGCTTCTCTGAACCTGGTAAAAGAATATTTTTATTGTCTGATTGGACGCACATAATGGAAGGGTATAAATATTGCCTCTGCTCTCGGATTTTCTCGAAGAGACCATTTACAAGTAACAAGGATATAGCATGCAAAACAGCCGACCGGGTATTTTCAGAGTTGACCTTCACATTCAATTCGTTTCTAGGAGAAAACAATGCTGAGCAATATGAATCGTTTCACTCTGCACGCTTTATTTTTCGATTGGCTCTGCAATGATTCTTCTTGATTTGGACTTGGCATTTAATCTGCGAATACTTCACCACAAGATTGGTTTTATTGTCAATTCCTGAATGAGGTCTTCATTCAGTGTGGCTTGGTCACGATTCTTCTTGATTCAGACTAGGCTATCTGCCTACTAAAATCTTAAAGAAATCTAAGCCTACCTCCATTCGACTTGCTATGACTGCCAACTTCTCCTAATCCTCATCATTTCTCAAACAGACCATTTACAAGTGACAAGGATGTGAGTCGTGACATACAAAACGGCCGACCAGGTATTTCAGAGTTGACCTTCGCATTCGATTCGTTTCTAGGAGAAGGAATGCTGAGCAATATGAATCGTTTCATTCTGCACGTAATAAACCTTCATCTCCTGACTCAGGCAAATGTTATGAAGCTTTGAATGTTGTGACTCCAATCTATCATACACGGCAGTGAATGTTTGTTTCCTGCAACTGCTCGCTGGAAGCGCTGAAAACGGCTTCTACTGTATTGCACATGCCTGCTGCCTGGTTGATGATTTTCTCTCACGGCCACCAAACTGGACAAGTTTTGAGCACTTCTTTCCTGTTACTCGATATCATTTGACAAATATCTGCATAATAAGATGAGCGGCCTGTAGCCTCCGCAGAAATTGGTATCACGTCGCGTTTTTTCCATGACCCGCTCTAATTCACAACTGTCCTATTAATCCTCCCGGTGACTCGCACAAAGACTCGGACCACTCCAACTGCGCGGGGTTTTCATGATGGATTGCCATCTTAATTTTTCCCATTTGGCAGTGTTTGCCTGAATCTCCCCTTCGCGGAAGTTTAGTCATGGTTTGCCAAACCAATATTTCCACGGTTGGCAGTTTGACCCGATTTCTCCAACGCGAAGTGAACAGCCTCAGCGCGGGATTTAACAGCTTGGCCCGCCATCATCAAATTTCCGCTTGGCATTGCTTTCCGGAATCTCCCCTACGCGGAGTGAACAACATGGTTTGCCATCTTAATTTTCCCATTGGCACTGGTCACCTTATTTCCCACGTAACGGCCCCTCGCATGAAGCTTGCGACTCATCTCTACGAGCCCCGAGTGTTTTCATTGCTGAATAACTCCCACCGAGCCTTGTTTATCCTTACCGGGCTCCATTTCCTCTAAATCAGCGAGCTTCTCATGAGTTTCACCAAGCTCTACGCATCGAGCAGATCTGCCTTCGACTGAACTCAGTCACTAGATTGCTTCAATGCAGCTGTGTTGCCCATAACCCAAAGCGCTCTGCGAGCTCGTGTCAATGTCACATTCATGTGGCGAACATCAGCTATAAAACCAACCCCATGATTTGCAGCTCGGATGCAAGACATAATGATTATATCACGCTCCTGGCCTTGAAAGGCATCTACCGTATTGATATATAAACCTTTTCCTTCATCAAATTTGAGGACAACATCAAACTCTCGGTGTAAACATTTCAGCTGTAGCTTGTAAGGTGTGATCATTTCAACAGAAACCTTTATGCTTGCCAACCTAGTGACTCGTTGAAGATGCTCGTATAATTGCAAAGAAAATTATGCTCCATGAATATTCTGATATGAAACAGTTATACCTCTATGAGATCCGCTTCCATGAACTACATCGTAAAACGAGTAAGATCTCGATAGAGAATTTTTGTAATAAATTTCCTCAGGTTTCCTGGTAACACTCCCACTGTCACTTAATCGATTTTCATAAAAATATCTTGAAGGAAAATCCCGAATTTGAGGATGCATTTGATGCTGAATAGATAAAAACATAGTTGGGCGACCTGCTTGTTGGAAGTGCTCAAAAGAACTCTTACTATACTGCAACATGCTTGCTGCCTGTGCACCGAATACTCGACCGAGGAAGGTCTGAACACCATTACAATTCACAGTTCTTTCTAAGATGTCGGTTTGACTCAATTTCACATTGGTATTTGATAGTGCTTATACTATCTTCCTGGGTCGATAGAAGTCCTTCCATTATGTAATTACAAACCCGAGATTCAATGATGTTGAACCTCCCATATCTGCATAATTTCATAACATCTCGGTCAAACAAGATAATTCTCCCAAGTGGTTGGTCGAGCGTTGTCTTAGTGGATTAAACCTGACATCATGTTGACTTTGACTCTCCCTGACTTGGCCTTCGGATCTTTTTGCATCAATCTCCACCGGGATCCTTGTACAGTTCCTTTCATTCGTCAATTTTCAACGAGCTATATTTTGCATTAACAAGGCCATCGTCGAGCTCTTACAATTGAGAGTCTCTACTGAGATGATTTCTGAGATGACTATCAATTTGACACTGGGTTCTTTATCAACTCGACCCTGAACTCTCCACTGAGTTGAGATCAACTGGGTGCCTTTCGATGCTAGGTGATCTCTTCATATGCAATTTAGGAATTATTTTTAATTATTGCATTTCGATAATAACTGAAGGTGGGTTCCTGGGACTATTATTTTATTTTGAACGTGATAGGACCCCGTTGTCCAATCTTGCCAGGTGTGGAAAATTGGATAACACTAGGGCCACCCTATGACCATGCTTTTGTGTCTAAAATCTTAACCTTAGAGCGTTCCTTTGCCCATATTTATTCCTTGTTGCTTACCATTTCTCCTTCTTCATTGTATCTCGCATTGAGGACGATGCTTTCTTAAGGGGTGGAGAATGTAATGCCCCATTTGACGTTTCCCCAGTTTTTGGCATGACGACCTTGTTGCTAAGCATGGGAGGGTTGTGTGTGTGCTCCTGTTGATCGTTGTTGACTTCTTCCTTGTCGCAGTGAAGATTTTACACTCTCCCTCTCCTTCTTGCCTTCTTGGGTCGTTGTTGACACCCCAAAATATGGACCTTGTATTGTCATGTATGATTATCCTATTAAAGGAAAAACTTGTTCTTGCTTTATCGATCTTGCCAGTTGATTGCTATTAATAGGATTTATGATTTTTTTTTAAATTTAAAAAAAAGTTCGTAAAAATCATAAAAATAATGATAAAAATAACATTGTAAATTATCGATTGACGATTATTTGTTTTAGTGTCAAATTATTTCATCAATATTGTTATTAGTTACCTGCAAGATATTTTACTTTATTATTGATCGCTCTGATGCTTGAGCTCTTGATTAAGTGATTTTTGTTTTGGTCGTATTGTTTAGGTCCTAAACAATTATTCGAATCCCTTTTCGGTGTCAGGGCATTTTAAAACGTTATAAAAACAAATAATAAATGAATGGGTATCAATTATATTTTTATAGGTGTATATTAATAATAAATTTTTTATTTTGAATTAATTAAGCCTTCTCAGGCCACGTTTCTCATCCACTGACTTGTAAATTTGTTTTGGTCAAATTTTCTCTCCTATTTGGCGTGGATATACGGAATTCCTTGTTGGTGCATGGAATTTGGTGGCCACCTAGTTATTCATTATTTGGCATTTATGCCAAGCTTGGCGTGGGCTGGTAGAGGAGCTAACCACCATCTTAATGAAACCTACCCTGCCACATTTATTTCTTTATTTCTTTCTCATGCCATGCCTTGGCTCTCAATTTGATGGAAGGAAACTAGAAGTTGTCTGATATGAATTTATTTTCTTTCGGTGGCTAAAAATGCTTGGCTTGGCCATAGGAATGTACTTGGTGTGGGATTGTGGGGTTCTTTTTCCTTTATTTTTTTGGTTGTTGGTGCTGATTGAAGTGCATTTCCCTAATGCTATGACCACTTTCTTCTAGATCGCTGTCCCTTGTTTTCTACTTGGGTTTTTCTGCAGCCTGCAAATACCATGCGTTGTTTCTTGTGGTGGCTCGAAATGATTATGGAGGCTGGACGCAGTGTTTTGGTTGGCTAGGACGTTATCTCTTCCTGTTATCTAGTTTTCTTGCTGATGGAGGATGTCTATACCATTGTCAAAACTCCCTGCTAGCACTGGATGTGTGATTGGTAAAGGAAAACTTATCAGGTTTGAAAACTATTGGTCATTTGTGCAGACTGAAACGAATATACAAATGCATCCACTTTCTTTTGGATCATTATTCCTTCTTATTCCTCCCTGGCTTGTGTTATGCAGCCTACAATTAAGTTCTTTTGATGTTGGCCCGCTTCCAAGGTAGTTTTGTTCATCTTGTTTGACTGCTTTGGGGGATAGCTGCTTCTGTGTAATGATGATAGTTTGTAAACCTGCCTGATTTTGTCCTAAGTGACTTGCTCAAAGCCTTTTGGGCACTAGCTACGTGAAATTCTTGTTGAGTGCACATAGTAGATTGGACATTTATTTATTTTTTTTCTCTCTGACTCGTGGCTACAACCTCCGAATGTCCCTCTCCTGGTGTTGGCTATGTGTTTACTAGGAATGGAGACCAGGACAGTCCTTGTTGCAGATTTCTAATGTGCATTGTGTTTTCCTCCCTCCACGCTTGCATCCACAACTCCTGTGATGCCTAAATTTTCAGTTGATTGAATGGTGTGTGTCTCTTTTTCTCGATGGATGTCTTTTTCCTGTTCTAAACTGCCATTTTCCAAGGCTGCGGTGAACGCTAGTAAAGGTGACCTACACAGTTTGGATACCTATTATTTTCTTATGGTGAAGCGAACCATATTTCAGGATGGAATACGAATTTTATTAAATACCTTTGTGGTAGTAGTGTGGACCATCCTATTTGTTGTACAGTCAGTTTTGGGAGTTCCCTGCCTATGTGAACATGGGATTGAGTGGAATGTTGTTGCCTTGCATGCTTCGGATGAAGATTTAACTAGAGGGTTGTTGTTACTGGAATTTGAGGTGTTGGGTGCCTCGTCAAAGATGGAGAATTAGGCAAGATATTTCTACACTTTACTACTGTTACTATATTTAATTTATCGTGAAATCAAACCACCATTTCCTTGAATTGATTTATCAGTTGGACACCATGTTGGGAGATCTCTCTTTTCTACTTGCTATCTTCTTGTCTTAGCTGTTATCATTGCCATTATGTTAGTGGAAAGCATGCATGTGTTCTCCCCACTGAGTGTTATGTTTTCCCTTGCTCGAGTGATTTTCCTTCATTTTATTATATTATATATATATATATATATATATATATATATATCTACAATAGAGTATCAAGTTTATTATGTTGTTCTAGCTAGTAATTTGTAGTCGTTAAAGTAAGATTGCGATAACTATGAAGCTCCTTCATATCACCCAAGTTTGTCTTTTTTTGTCTTTTGATGTATGTTGTTAATCTCTCTCTCAAGCCCCTTTGATAACCCTTTTGGCATTGATAAAGAAAGGTTGTAGGATTAATGTGATCAATGCTTGGGCTAGCCAAGTCAGAGATTCGTTATTAAAACTTTTAGAATGAATAATTTTGTGTGCAACACGTTTCAAAACTTGCGTGTTTAGACTCTTGTGTAGCTTCAGTCTTTTTCTTGGGTTTTTAAAGCCTTTCTCAGGAAGTGCTTTCACTGTCCCCTTCAACTTGAACCATAATTAGTTTTCAGATCTCCTAAGTTCGAGGTTACAGTTATACATTCCAATACCTTGCTAATACTAGAATTGTTTTGGTCTATTTCCCTCTCTCAGAAGATTGTCAATGTCATAATCTAGTTTTCTAACTTGTGTTTTTCCTCCCTTTTATAATGATTGTGTTGTTAATTAATATTGGATATTTTCTATCCACATATGTACCTTAATGTTTTGTGATGAAAATTGTCTTGAACATTGTTAACCTTGGGGAAAAATTTCTTGCAATCGATAGTATTATGGATTTATAGCGGAATGAGTTGTTTTTGATGACAAAAATTAGTAGTTTATGTTGTACCTATGTTTGAACGGTTGATTATGTTTACCAAGGGTTGCCTTAAAATATTGTTGTTTTGGGAAATAGGTAATTTATTTTAAATTAACCCAAACTTTAGAATTGTTGTGGAGGTTTGTAAATCTTTAGTGTTATAGAAATTTGTTGATGACATTCTGTATACTCTTGTTTGACGGAACTCCCTTCTTCTCTTCGCGTGTTTGCTACTAGCCTATAAGGCATTTTCCCTTCTTGAATGATTGGGAAATCTCTTGGAGTTAATGGTCAAAACTAGTATACTTTGCCTTCGTTTCGAAACTTATGTTGTGTGTATACTCTATGTGATTTCAGGTTTGAAACTTAATTATACTTGGCTTTTTATGTTAATTTTTGAAACCCGTGGCTCCCCATTGTTGGGCTGATCAACTCTTGTCCTTTTAGAAATATAATAATTTTAGCCTATGTGTTTGGTACCCTTTTATAAATTTAGATGGTTGGTTTGTATATCAAATCTCAATCTTGTATTTATTTATTTACTTGACGAGAATCCTGTTTCTGCTAGATTGTTTATTTTATAGGGCGAAGGGCCATTCTTGTACAGATTGTTATAATTTCGTTGTTTTTACTCCTAACTGAAGTACAAGGTCTTCTTCTTTGATTGGCATGGTAGGAGACTTTATCATAACTTGAGGTATTGTTATTGGTTAGAGAATTGACCCAATTCTTGTAATAAAGTGTGTGCTTTCATGGTATTGTTAGATGTTAGTTATTGTGGCCTTGTGTAGCCTTATCTTTCTCAGTTCTTGTGAACTAACTCTTGTTGAAAATTTGTTGCAGATGGCTTATGTGAGTAGATGAGGGATAGAATTATAGATTTTTGCATCAACCTCAGTTGAGAAGATCTTTTGCATGAATCCTATTTTTTATGTGTTCAGCTATTGATAAGGTCCAGTAGAAATTTTAGAAGAGGGTCAGTGTCATAGTATAATGTATCGTGGATTTTATCTTCTTAACTTTGGAAACCTTGGATTATTTGGCTATCATGGAAAATATAAGAAAATTGGATTACCGCTTTGTTGAGTGACCTTAATGGATTATTAGAATTATAAGAGTGGTTTAGCACTTCTTGGTCAATGTTATTACTCTCTTGATCCCTGTTCATGGTTCCTTAGAGTTGGTATGTCCCTTTGGATTGTGTATAATGCTGGAAAGAATCGATGTAACCTTGTTTTGTTTTCGTAAATGAGTATTGTTAAACTTTACCCTTGAGATTAAATGTTGAGTTAAATTTTTCTAAGACTTAGTAATGATGTGTTATAAGTAAAATAAAATGGGTTGGTTAATCCTTATAGAAGTTTAAATAAAATTTATATTCAAATAAATTAATGTAGAGGTGACCAACTTGAGAGAAAGTAATTCCATAAGTGACCAAAGAGATGAAACTATCCTATGTAAAGTAAAATTGTATAACTTGTTATCCCTAACTAGGCTAGCGAACATTATCCCCTAATATGGTGAATTCTTAAACGAGCTTAAGGGAAATCAATGGTTATTTCTGGAAGATAATAAGATTTAATAAGTAGGAGAAAATAATTTAGAAACCACGCAATCTATCTCTCAGCCATTTGGAAGGTAAATTGTTTTCTTTTGTAAAACTCATTCAGTGAAGCCTAAGTAAAATCTTTTATAATTCTGGATAAATTCTCAAACTTCAATTAAATCCTGGTAATAACTAATGAGGTCCTAAAGATGAATTCAACTCGGCCTCCTTCCTCTAACGTTTTTTTTCTAGGTGCTTTTGTATTTTTTTCCCTTAAGCATGTTGAATGTGAATCCAGGTTGTAATAAGGGTATGAGCGAGTTTTAGTAGCATAAGTGTGGATAGAGGGCCTTTTGGAATTAAATTACCTCCTTTATTAAATAATTCTATTAAAAAAATAAATGTCATAATCGAGAAGACCTCAAAGCTAATTACTCAGTGTAAAAGGAAGGAACTTAGATTGGTAAGATGAATTGGTATGAATTATATCCTAAGTCTCCTTAAAAACATAAGTTAAGAATTGCAAGATGTTTTATTAAAATAAATAACCTTCAATAATTTCTCACTATGGCTGGCCCTAACTGTAAGTGTGTTATGTGGTGGTTTCCTATGTTGTCTTGTTAAAAAGAAAAGTGAATTATCCTTGATGGGTGGGAACATTTCTGTGTTACCTTTGTGGTCATCCTTGTATCGAGGTTTTCTACAGAGTTATTTGTAACTTGGGTGGTGACATGTTGTGTCATGTTATGTGTCAAGCAAGTAAAAAAAAAAATTATCCTATACTTTACTCAGTTGTTTAGTGTATGTGGAATTTTGGGTTGTTTACAATATTGGTGTAATCATGTAAACAATTTATAAAGATCTTGAGCACAGTTGGCATGATGTTTGTATTTGGCCAAGAAGTCATCAACACATTCCTCACTAATCTTATGAATATAATCATGAAATACATGGGTCATAGCATGCTAGTATGTAGCCTCAACATTTTTGAGACAAAAGTGCATAACATTATAATAAAAAAGTGCCACAGGGGGGTAGTAAAGAAGGTTTTTTACTGGTTAGTTGGGTTAATTTTGATTTGATTATATCCAGTAAAGCCATCCATAAAAGAGAGCATGTCATGGAAAAAAATGGAATCATGAACAAAATCAATGGGTTGTAGAGGAAAAATATCCTTAGGAGAATATTTATTGAGATCATGCAAATCAGTGCAATAACAAATTTTTCCATTAGGCTTCATAATAGGAACAATGTTGGAGACTACACGCACCCAAAATTGCATAGTGCTATATTTTTGGAATATTAATAATCCCTAATGATGATAAATTTAATTTCCAAATTTAAATGTTGAATTCAGGTCACTTTTCCTTTCTTTTTACTTGTTTATGTGACTTAGTATTATTTACTTTTTAGTTTCCTTTCCTCGCATGCCTTTCGCAGTTGTTTTTCTCCCTCCTTTTTCCTTATTTTTTCCTTTAAGTTGTGTAACTGCCATAGTGTTTGTGTAACCTCCAATATTCCCTGAGAAGAAGTTACATAACCTCTATGGTGGTTGCATAACCACCAACCTGCATAGACTGATGGTTCCATGCGCATAAATATGAGACTTAATAGTATGTTCAGTATGCGCCTTTCTTTCTTTGTAGTCATTTTATTGCACATTTCTTGACCAAATCAATTGTTTTTGAGCTTGATAAATGGGTATGAAATTATTCTCCTTTTCTTACTATTATTAGTAAGTTGATTGACCCTCCCATGAGTGATCTAACACTTCTTAATTACCAAGTGTGCTAGACCTCTTCCCTAAAAAACTTCTATAAAAACCAAGATATTTCCCGAAGCATTGGTTGGAGTCTCTTGAATTGGAATTTCACCGTTACTCTGCTAAAATATTTCCAAGAAGCACATAAGAAAACTCAAATCCTTTTCCTTGTTACTTCCTTTCCTGCATTGCTACTAGATTGCCTACAACCAGCTTTCTCTAGCACTTCTACAACTTCTTCTGCATACTATTTGGCAAAGCTCATTGGACTAAATTGGATTCATCATTGGAAAATAATTTTAGGGGACAAAGAAAAGCAAAAACAATACTAGATATTGTTATAGTTCTACACTTCCAGGTTGAGGGTGTAATTCAATTCTCTATAGCTTCATTTTAGTTTATATTTTAATTCATAATTAATTCAAAAACTTGTTTTAAGAAAGGTAGAATTTTCAAATTAATTTTATTTCTTGTAACTAGCTTGTGTTGGAAACTCCTCAGTTTATCCCTGCGAGGTTTTTTGGGAAGGATTTGGAGGAAGTTATTATGCACAAAATTTTTCATTTCTTCATTGTCAATTTACCTATAGCTTTCCTTTATTCATTAGTTAGATTTAAACATGCCTATAAACAAAGATTCTCTTGAAAGCTTCATCCTTTCTTATCCCTATGGATCTCCAAGGGAATTAAGCTTTAAGGATATTATGTATCTGTGGATCTTGTTTAATTTCTTCACATCAAAAAGATCTTGTAGAATTTTAGATTCTTACCGGGGAAGTTTTGATGACGGTCGTCAATCCTCGCCATTAATAATGTCAATACAAGACTAGTGTCCAATGGCCGTATTCATGAAGAGAATAAGATATTTGGAAAACAAATCCTTTAAACACAAACCAAACTTACATAAAATAAATCACACTTACTGAAATTTAAAGGCACACTTGCAAAAATAAAGGCACACTTGCATGAAGGAAATAAAACTTATAGGAAATAAAAACACACTTGCATAAATTGAAATTTCTGAATTAGAAATAAACATAATTAAATGAAACACTTGCAGGTTCAAAACAAACTAAATTTTCACAATACAAAGATAAAAAAATACAACAGAATGAATTACAGAAAAATGAATAAACATAAACATAAATACACAGATCCATCTTCGTTAAAATGAGTGGCCAACTCATTCCTTGGAATAATATTTAAATCATACTTCTGATATTTTAAAACTACAAAATATTTGAGAGGAAAGAACAAATATTTATTTCTTGGGAGAAAGAATTACATATTTTAGTGTGGAAGGTTGCATTTATAATTCATGCATCCAACCAAGTCATTATTTTGGGAAATAAAATTTTATCTTATCTTTATTCTAATCCTAACAAATAAGATCTCCATTTTTAAAATTTGGAGAGAGATATATTATTGGAGTCAAAGTCTTATCTCACTTATTTTAGGAAGATTTACTCTTAAATCTTCTCTTTGCTTTTTGGTAACAAGAATCAAAATGATTTTATTCTATTAAATTATTGGAAGGATTTTTTTCCTCTAAATATGATTTTTACTAAATACCTTTCCCGGATTTTCCGTTTGACTTTGCTATTTTTGATTGTGGAACTTTTAACGCTTATCTGATAAGCTTTTTTCTCGAACTGTAGTTCACTAAAAGTTATATTTATCTTCATTGGTAAAACCTATAGAAAATATGAATGAGGGTTTGGTTAAACACATTACTATGAACAAAAACCTCTCTCATATTTTTTGTTTGACTTTTTTGTTTCTATTTATGGAACGTTTAGTGCTTATCCGATACACTTTTCCTTGGAATACAACTTACTAAAAGTTAGATCTCTCTTCATTGGTAAAACATGTTGAAAATATGAATGAGGTTTTTGTTAAAAACATTTCTATGAACAAAACCCTCACTCATATTTTCCATTTGACTTTTATGTTTTTGTTTATGGAATTTTTAGTGCGCGTATGATACACTTTTCCTCGGACTGCAGCTCACTGAAAGTTAGATTTATCTTCATTGGTAAAACTTGTAGAAAATATGAATGAGGTTTTTTCTAAAAAATTTTCTACAAACAAAAACCTCTCTTGGATTTCCCATTGGATTCTTTGATTTTTCAAAATTCCTCAAAACCTGTCATTCTATTCATGTAGGTTCTAGAGTTAACGTTACTCTATTGATGCAGGTTCTAGAGCTAATGCTACCTTGTTGATGCAAGTTTTAGAGCTAATCCAATGGTTTCATAACTAATGTTATAGGTTCAAGAGCTAACTCCAATGGTTATGAAGCTAACTTTGCAGGTTCTGGAGCTAACGTTACTCTATTAATCTAGGTTCCAGAGCTAACATTACTTTGTTGATGTAGGTTCTGGAGATAAATCCAATGGTTTCTAAGCTAACATTATAAGTTCTAGAGCTAGCTCCAATGGTTTCGGAGCTAACATTGTAGGTTCCAGAGCTAACGTTGCAGGTTCTGGAGCCAACTAAAACAACTATAACTTTTGCATGCAATCTCAGATTGAGATAATTATTTTTTTGAACTTGAATAATTTTTCAAGAGGAATCTGAATATGAAATCATATTTGAGTTTAGATTTACTATTCATGATCAATTCCATTTTTCCCAATACTAGAATTATCTTTCCTTTATGGCCTACATACACAAGACTTTACATCTTTTCCCAAATAATCAATAGGATTAGTCAACAATCTAGATAAAAAAAATTATTTATACAGAATGAACAAGATATATATCTTGTATTCTATCTTTAAAAACTATAAGTTCCTAGATTACATTTAAATCCACTTTCAAAGGTAACTTGGAAGGACAAAATAATGGTAATTTATGGCCAATTTATGGCCTCATCAAATTTTAGGGAAGAAAATTCTTCTGAGAATTTTTTTTCTTCTTCCCATGGTTCTGAGGTAAATCTAATAGAGGAAGTAAAATCCACATTTAAAAATTATAAGAAATCCTTTGTTTAAACTAGGTTGGAATTAATCAATATGCAATAGAGGAATAACCACATCCGACTATTTCACTGTTTGTTTGTTTTGTTTTAGCGTAGAGGTAGTTTTTATTTAGTTAAAAGTAGATTCAATTTCCCTTTAAATTTTAGTTATTTATTTCTAGTAAACCAGAAAAACCCCAAAAACATAGATTAAAGTACTTATATTAGTTATTTGTTTTATTCTTTTTCATTTAAAAAGCTTATGGAAAATGTAAAACAAGTAGATCAGATTGTTTACATTACTTTAATTAATTAGATGCAGTATATTTAATTAAATTAGAGGAGAGAAATCATTTTTTTTAATTTGCATTTTTTTATGTTAATCATTTAAAAAATAAGAATTTAGACTTAATTAGATTGGAATTAACACAAACTACCATGTTTCCTTAGTGATTTAGGATTCTTGAACTTAGTGTTTCACCTTTTTCTTAGATTGTTTCTTTGAAGTGTTGATGAAATAGATAGGTAACGAGCGTAGAAGGAATACCTGTTCAAATGTCGGTTGATGGGGTTGCTACATGTGTATGACTTATAAATCCAAAAATAATCGTGAGAGCTTCCTTTTGGCTAGGAGGAACTACCTATAATGAAAACAAGACCACCATAAGGAATTATACAATATAGGCAGTGAACTGCCTAGCGTATGCTAGATCCAGGAAGTATGATACTTCTTAGATGGCTGTCAGTCCACTGTTTTAAACAATTTAATGATGTAAGAAAGTAAATCCTATTGTTATTTTAAAATGATTTAGGTATCTCACTTAAAAACAAAATAAGAAAATAGATCTAATCTAACATGCTAAGCTAGAATAGAATCCACAGGTCAAATGGTTGGTTCTAGGTTCTTCAGGTATAATAAAGGTCTCTGGTAGGTCACAGGTGAATGAGGGTGAGGTAAATTAGGTGGGTAGGTCTCTATTTAAGGCTGTGTGGGTAAACATAGAGACCAATGTCAGTCAGGGGTGACCAACGTCGGTTAGGTGTAACCGGTGCCGGTTACTGTGAGATTTGGAAATGTCACAGAACAGGGTTTTGGTCTCCTTTGTGATTTACACAAAGGATTTTGGCTGGTCAGGATGAGGTATTGGGTTACTGGATTATGTTTTCATGAGGTTTTAATGGGTCTATGGAGGTTAAAATGTTGGAGAAGGTCGATAGGGAGCAAGATAAACAATGGGTGATACAATAATTATGAAATGAAATAAACCAGATAAGTATGATGTTATCTTACTTGGATTTTGTTCCTAAAGGTCTGTGTGTGAAGGATGGAGGTCCTGGTGATGGGTTTGAAGGTTGCAAGTGATCACCAATTGAAGAAAATATTCTACATGGGTTGCATGCACACTCCTCTTTTCTTGGATAGATCAGATCGTGGCTAGGATGGCTATGCAGGAGAAGATACTCAATCTCCTTCCTTGGATGTGAGTTTTTGCTGGAATTGGATCTCTAAAGATGTGTTATATCTCTAAGATGTGCTCTTACTTTTCAACCTTCTTGCTTCCAACTTCCAAGTTCCAACCTTGAGAATAAGGTTGTTTTGGGTTAAAAGAGGTAACCAACGGCGGTCTGTCTTAAGTGGCGATGGTTAGTGGTAACCGACGTCGGTTAAGGCGGGGTTTCCTAGGTTTACTAAACTTAGGGGGATCCTCTTTATTTCCTTGGATCTCATGTCGCTATCCCATGGATTAGACTGGGAGCTTCCTGTGAGCATGCGGGAATGTGGTTAGAGGGAATGTAGGCATTGATTTTTAGAGTTTGGGTAAGTCTTAGTTAGTTATGGGTACTTGCTAAGAATAGGTCTTAGGTTGAGTTAGGTTGGTGAGGTGTCTAAGTGAACTATATGTGTAGATATTATTTAAATAATAAATATAGTGAGGATAATGCATTAATTTAATTTAATTAATATTAGTGGGGTGAACGATGTCATGGCTAGGTAAATGTAATAAAGGGTGCGTATATGTCTAGGGACAAAAGGGGAGTGGTGACCTAATTTTAGTGTCTACATTTTTCCCCCTTTTGTTGTGTAGCTTGTATTGGTAAGCGATACTAACAAAAATAAGATGTGGTTTCCCAATGTGAGGGTGAAGGTGATCCCCTTCAAACTAGGAACTGATGAGGTAACAGGCTAAAACGTTGAGTGGTTTGATAAAAGGTAAATGTGAGGAAAAGGCAAGTGGGTACAGGGGAAAAGGGGTGAAAGGTCTACTTGAGAAATCTAGGTAACAGGTCAGGGTCAAAGGTAGCAACAGTCAAATGCACGCACACGTATAAATTGAAGCACACTACCGGGTTGAAGAGTAGGCAAAACTCTACATTATCTAAGGTCGATAGATTTATTTAAACAAGGTTGAAGTGAATATGGTATCTAGGGTATAGGATAAGGTCAAGAAGCACAATGTAGGTTAGGTGTAGGAGCGTTTAGGGTATGTTCCAGTACACCAAAGGTAGCGTAAGGATAAACAGTCACGACAATAGGCTTAGGTAAGGTCATTGGGTCAATCAACACAGGTAACAGTGCCACAAGTTATAGCAAACACATGAGGTCAAAGGTCACTAGAAATGGTCTAGGTCCAAATACCAAGGTCACGACACAGGTAAGGCTGAGGTAAGGGTAAAAAAATGAGTCCCCAAAGGAGGACAAATGGAGGTAGTAAATGATGAGGTCAGGAAAAGTAAGGTAATGGGTTGGGTAAAGGTATGGGGTAAAGAGAAAGGTAGAGGGTGGGGGTTAAAATGGCAAAGTAAGGGAAATATATAGGTAAGGGTGACTGATGGTGGTCATGGATAACAGACGTCGGTATAGGAAAACTGGCGACGATTAGGTAGGGCATGAGAACGATGCCGGTCTAGGGGAACCAATGTTGGTTTAGTCGAGTTTAGTATAAAAACAAAAAATCCATGTTTTTTATTAGTCATTTGTGAATTACAAAGTGGAGAAAGGACAAAAAAGAGAGAAAAGTGAGAAAAACATCTAGAGGAAACAGGACAGTGAGCTGGCAATGTGAGTTGATGGTGGTTAGTAGCTGGTCCACGAGATCATAGCGAGGGATTCGAGTGGTCGGAGGGTGTGGGTAGATATTTGGTGATGGCAGAGGTGAGAGAGGGATTGGGTGGAACACCGGCACAGTGGCTAGACGTGCCACCGAGATGGTGACATCGTGACGAGGTAAGTGCCTAACTCTTTAATGTTAAGTAGATAGAGTAGATGGTATAACACTTGGTTTTAGTAGAGTTTTGTGGGTGTTTGTAATTTTGTGGGTAGGAAAAAAGTTAAATCGGGTATGGGGGAAAAATGGGCAAAAAAGAGGGTGGGAAGGGTAGGAAATTGAATAGGTGGGTGGTGAGTAGGGGTTTTGGTGGTAATGTAGGTCAGTTTAGGTGGGTGGTAAAAGGGATATGTGGGAGGGTTTGAGAAAAAAGGGGGGGTTTGGGAAGTCGCGGATTTTTTCTGCGAGAGTGACAGGCGTCGGTCGGGGTAGAACTAGGATCGGTCACCTAACAAGTGACCAATGCTGGTTGGAACCATGGTTGGTCAAGTTGAACTAATATTGGTCACCAAATAGGTGACCGATGCCAATTTAAGGGTGGACTAGAGTCGGTTAGGCTAAACAGGCACCAGTCAAGATTTTAGGCTCGAGGGTCCAAAAAAAATGATGTAGGCTAGGTGGTTGAGACGGGTAAGGTAAAAATAGGGTGGTGGGTAATGATAAGTGAGGAATAAGGAAATGGTAAAGGTAAATTAATGTTGTTCTTTGGATTGGATGCAGGGTCGATCGCAGTTACAAACGCAAGACAAGGTTACACCGCTGTTGGTGACATTGTGTGGCCTAGCGACCCATTTGGAGCTGCAGCACGTGGAGGCAGTGGGTTTGAGTGGTATTCGGCAGTATTGACATGCTATTCGGTTAGCCTAGTTTGATGGTCATGCTCATCGATAGATGGGACTCTGTGACCAACACGTTCCACCTTCCGATGGGTGAGATGACTATCACCTTGGAGGATGTGTTCCAAATTATAAGGTTACCCATATTGGGCCCCCAAGTGTATTCTATCTCCTCTAAGGCCTCAGAGGAGTTGATCGGGACAATATTTGGTGAGGGGGGCGGTGTAGAGTTGAGTTTCCATAGCACCAGTTTGAGCTATGGCGAGATGTACCTAGCCCGTATGGATGAGACGAGGCTAGTAGTTTTATTGATAGAGGAAGTGTGTTGATATGCACTACTTGATGCAGAGATGGATGCTTTCCCTAATCACTGATGGGGGTGCTCCATGATATGATGGTAGAGGAGACCCAATTTTCCTGGGCACCAGCATTCTTGGTGCAACTTTATAGAGAGTTGTGGGTGTATGGGCGGCTGTGTAAGTTTAGCCTGTGTTGTACATTTATACTACACTACTGGGCCTATGAGCACATAGTCTGTGTTTGACCTATAGGGATTCCCTGAGCACATGCATTCCCACCGAGATGTGTGTAGTTGGGATACAAGAGATCGGTGCCAGTTGCAGGAGAGCAGAGATCAGATAGGCTGACATATAATGTGGCCCATTTTCAAAAGTTGTTGGAGGGGTTATCCGGAATGGAAATTATTTGGAAGCCAGATGTGAGATTCCCCTCATATAGGAACATTCATGAGGAGCTAGCTGAGCTCCAGTTAGAGAGGTGGATATAGGGTCACCGTGCTGGTGAGGATGAGATGATCCCAATAGATAGGGTCCAACAGTAGTTCGGGCTTATAAAGAATATTCCTCCGCCCTTCCCACAGTATTAGAGAGATGATGTGGAGAGGCCTCTCCCTCTACAACAACCTATAGGAGAGGAGGAGGAGCCAATGGATTAACGGATTGATGACGTCGGATGCACTGATAGGTACAGGAAGTGGTGGGCTGCTCAGTTACAAGACATACCACCAAGACCCGAGTAGCTAGACTTAGCTACCGTGATAGTGTAGAGAGACACCCTATAGGGATAGGTAGTGATGCTGATCACACATATAGGTATATTGTAAACACAACTGGAGGGGTCAGAGGTAGAAGTCACAGAGCTACGGGTACATGTGGTTAGTCTGTAGGCCCAGATGGCAGACAGAGAGGGTGGTGGAGATGGAGACAAATATGGTTAGGTGGTAGCCTTACAGGCTCAGGTGGAAGAATTACAGGCTCATTTGGCCATAGTCCCAGGCACATATTGAGATCTTACAGGCCCAGATATAGGCACAGGGACATGGGGCACCACCACAGGCACAAGGAGCTGGTCCCAGTTCACAGGATGGCACAGGACATGTATAGGGGCTAAGACCTATGGGACCACCATATATTGTTCCTATATCTAGGCTACAGGATGCCCTAGGTGAGGTGCGATACTTTCAGGACTACCTCATGGAAGACGAGATAGAATTCCTCTCTTACAGAGAGTATAGAGCACAATAGGAATCTAATGAGAGGATGAGATCTTAAACACATAGTCTGGAGAGCATAGGAGGGCAGTGAGCTTTGAGGCTTGATCAGGGAGAGACCACTAGCACATGACAACCAGAGTGAGGTGATGTGCCAATAGGGGCAAAGGAGACCGAGGGTGCAGGTGACACAAAGATGGAGGAAATCCAATGAGGGTGTGTGATATGCAACCTCCCTATTTTTGATGTATACTAGTGTTTATTGGTGATATATGCTGTCCTACGTGCCATAGATTTTTGTATTTTTGATCACATACCAGCCTACATGCCGAAGACAATGAGGATGTATGAGTGATTTTTTAATATATTTTGAGCATATACCGGCCTGCGTGCCAAAGATTTTTTGTATGGATTTATTCTTTTGTATATATGAGACCGGCCTATGTGTCGATGACATTTTGTATTGTAGATCGGCCTGTGTGTCGACATTTTTGAGATGATGGCCATGAGATAGACATGTATTTTGAGATACACAGTTATTGATTTATATGATGAGACACATGTTATGATTGTGATGCGCTAATATGTTTATGAGATATTGGATGTATGACTTGTATTAGATGAGATATGGATTTGTTGTTTTGATTATGGAAATTAGGTGAGTCAGGCATGATGGAGTTAGGTTGCTTTAGGCATGGATCGAGTCAGGTTTGGTTAGGCATGGATCGAGTCAGGTTATAGGCATGGAGCAAGTCAGGTTATAGGCATGGAGTGAGTTAGGTTATAGGCATGGATGAGTCAGGTTTGGTTAGGCATGGATTGATTCAGGTTATAGGCATGGATCGAGTCAGGTTATAAGCATGGTTGAGTTCAGGTTATAGGCATGGTTGAGTCAGATTTTAGACATGGATTGAGTCAGGTTGGTTTATGATCATTTTTTGTTATGTAATGAATGATACTATGGGTCATATGGGAAATGTTGTATAATCTATGCATAGTGATGATACAGAAATGGTAGGTGTAATAAATGTATAAAATATGGTAAGCAACTTGTTATGTATGTGGCTTAATTTCCAATTTTGTATAGAAAAGGGGAACTAAGTGAAGGTGTGAGGGTAAATGGTGAGTTAGGAACATGGAAGATGAATTATTTAGGGTAGAAGAATGGCTGAGCTAACCTCCAAGGGCCCCATGCCCACAGAGTGCTTCCTACATAGTCCCAGTGCAAAAAGGGACCTCAGTGCGATGTAGTTCTCCCATAAGCTAGGGAAGAAAATGAGAAGGTGTGAAAATGAGTCAATAGGTGCTTGGGCATGTTGTGGGTTTTGGTTTTGTTAGGTGTGGGTAGATTATAGGTAAAATTATGTAGGTGAAGGAGATTATGGTGAAAGAAGAGGATTACCCCAAAGGTAAGCGTCGAGTACCAAGTACCATATAAGGTAATCAAAATGTCAACAAAGATGGTTAAAAGATAAGAGGGGGGTAATAGAGCCACCTGATTGGGTAGGATCATACCGAGTAGATTATACCTTGAAGGGGGGTGATGAACACAAGACCTGAAAGGCATTACACAATTAACTATTCTATGATGAAGGTAGTCACAAGATCACCGAATGTTAACATTCCAAGATGTCCCTTGAGGCGATGTAGGAAATGAGAGTGGAAATGGTAAGCTGGGTGAAAGGTAGTTAATGTTATATGTTTTGAGTGACAGGGCTTTTGGGCAAGAGGTCCAAGGTCACAATGGGCAAGTCCATGACTAAAAAAGTTTTTTGTTTTGTTTTGATAGACTGATCGATGCGGGAAGTCTATATGGGATAAATAATATGGTACTCCTTGAGGTCTTCGTGAAGCTGATCAATGTGGGAAGCTTCAGTTTCTCTCAGGTTATTTTTTTTTTTTAGCACATAGACTGTCCTTCAAGGGAGAAGTCTATTTATAGTAGCAATTTGGTTGAGAGGAAGATGTCCTTTTGAGGGAGTCATCTTTTTATTAGAAGTTTGACTCAAGGAGTTTGGTCCCATGTGAGGTCTTTGAAATCATGGACAAGGCCAAGGTGAAGGATAGGACTCTTGTTCAAAAGGCAAGGTGGAACGACCATGGGATCTCATCTAAAGGTAGATGAAAAGTATCCATGAGAATCATGCTATGTGTAATGCCATGGTACACATATTCAAGAGAAGAGAACAAGTGACGGGTACTCACATGATTCTTTTGTAATCGTTAGGGAGGTGTATGGAGTGGGTAGCACTCAAGGGACGAGCCTGGTAAAAAGAAAAAGGGTGAGATAGGACAATGAGTCAACAATAGAATGGTCGAAGATGCAAGGCGTTAAGGGGCTCAGGTTCATGTTTACCATCAAGTGAGGATAAATGATAGGCACCCGATCCATAGGTATGAGTTATGATGTATGGTCCAAGCCAATTAGGAGTGAATTTTCCCCTTTTACTTTTTTTTACTTTGGTTACGTGTTGATTTTATTTCAGGACAAGGTCACCGATTTGGAAGGTCCATTCATGGACACGTTTGTCATAAGTGCATTTGATACGCTATTGGTAAACTTGAAGGTGATCCAGAGTGTTAAGATGACATTCATCTAATAACTCTAGTTGTGCTAAGCGGTCCTGACAAAATTCATCATCAGTAAGCATGTCCTGGAGAGAAATACGGAGTGAGGGGATCTAGACTTTCGAGAGGTAGAATAGCGTCTATATTGTAGACCAGAGAAAAGGGTGTGGCCACAGTGGAAGTGCGAATACTAGTGCGGCTATACCCATAGGGCTAAAGAAATGTGCATATTCCAATCCTTCCCAATATCATCAACTACTTTCATGAGAATTTTTTTGAGGGTTTTGTTAGTGGATTTGGCTTGGCCATTGTTTTGTGGGTAATAAGGTGATGAGAAACTAAGTTGAATGTTGAAGGCATCGCAAATTTTTTGCATTGTTTTGTTTTTGAATTGTTATCCATTGTCAGTGATGAGGCGATTAGGGACACCAAAGCAAAAAATGATGTGATGGTTAACGAACTCACATATTTTCTTGGATTTCGTGGAGATGAGTGGTATGGCCTCCACCCATTTTGTGTAAAGTATTCGGTAGAAATTATGATCCATTGATGGAATTGGGAAGAACGAGGATTGATTTCTCCAACAAGATCCAAACCCCCATTGAGAGAAGGGCCAAAGGTCACGAGTGACCTATAAGGCATGACTGGGTGTATGATGAAGGTTGGAATGTTGTTGGCATTTTACACTAGTGTTCGACATAGTTACAACAATAATTGTTAAGTTTCAGCCAGTAATAGCCTAGGCGAAGAATACTGCTTAGCAACGACAAGGCCACTAAAGTGACCACCACATATGCCATCATGAATCTCCTTAATGGTATAAGGAATTTCAGAATTTGTGAGGCATAGTAAAATAATACCATCAAAGTCATGCTTATAGAGGATTCCCCCCAGAATGATGAAACAGGATACCTTTTTAAGGAAGGCGCGTTGTCCATTATGGGTGAGATCTAAGAGGTAATATGGAGAGGGAAAGGTAATCAAAGTATTGTTCATACCAAAGGTCATATCAGGTCAGGGGTGTCATTTCTGATTGAATAAACATCATGAGGTAAATAAGAAGGTGAATGGAGGCATTTTATCGGTGACAAATATCTTGGAATCAGGCAAGGGAAGCAGGTATTTGGGAAGCTAAGCAGGCCATGGTATCTGCAAATTTGTTGGTTGAACGTGGGATGGTTTGAAGGGTTGTAACGATCAAAGGTGGTCAAAAGTACGTCTACATGATGTTTATACATTTTGAAGTATCTCGTTACAACATTAGGTACATACCATTTGACTTGGTTTATGACCAATTATGAATGACCAAAGATGTGAATGCACTTGCCATCTAGGGCATAGGCGGCCTGGAGACCTCGTACAAGCGCTTCGTACTCAGCAATATTGTTAGTGCAGTCAAAGTCTGAGTTTGAAATACAAAGGCATGGGTTTCTACATCCAGAGGAATGAGGATAACACCAGCCCCACCACCATGCTGACACTTGGAACCGTCGAAGAATAGTGTCATTTGGTAAGGAGGTTCGTCAAGGGAAAGGGTAGTAATGGATTCATTGAGAAAATCAAAATTAGAGGGTTGAGTCACCAGCACTAGGTGCGTCAGCCAGTTGGTCGGCTGATAGCTTGGCCCTTGATGGAATTTTGGTGAATGAATTCAAGGTCAAGGTTAGCTAAAAGCATAATCCATCGTGTGGTGTGCTGAATTTGATAAGGTTTTGTGTACAAGAAGTGTAAGGGATCAGTGTTGGTTACGAACATAAGTTTTAAGGTTGAGTAGGTAATGGCAGAGTTTGGTGGCAACGAAAAACTAATGTTAGGAAAAAAATTTTAGGATGGTTGTATCGGGTTTCATAGTCCAAGAGAGTATGGCTTATGTAATAAACTACCTTCTCCCTGTGTTATTCATCATGATGACCAATCATGGCTCCCAAGGAATGATCAGTAGTTGATATGTATAAGTAAAAAGGTTGATCATCTTTAGATGGAATGAGTACGGGTGGTTGGAGAAGGTATTGTTTCAGGGCCTCAAAATATTTGTGACAGTCATCGTCTCATGTAAAGGAGACATCCTTCCGAAGCAGATGATGAAATGGTTGACACCGATCAGATAATTGTGAGATGAAATGGCAAATGGAATGCAATTTACCTTGCAGGCTATGGAGTTATTTAAGGTTAGTGGGTGGAAGCATTTCTAGAATGGCCTTGACTTTGGCAGGGTCAACTTCTATACCATAGAGGGAAACAATAATTCCCAGGAGCTTTCGTGAGAGAACCGTGAAGATGCACTTTTTAGGTTGAAGGAAGGATGCAATATTTAATGATGCGGTCAAAAATGGTTTTGAGTACAACGAGGTGTTTAGCACGATGTTTAGATTTTGCCAATATACCATCCATGTAATCTTCCAATATGCGATGCACGATATCATGGAAGATGTAAGTCATAGCACGCTGATATGTAGCATCAACATTTTTAAGGCCAAAAGGCATGACTCAATAGCAAAAATGTCCCCCAAGGGGTAATGAATGCAGATCTTGTGCTGATCTTCCAGGGCAAGAAAAATTTGGTTATAACCCGAGAAGCCATCCATGAGTGAGAGCATCTCATGACTAGTGGTAAGGTCAACTTGTTGATCTATACCAGGCAAGGGAAAGTTGTGTTTTAGACAGATGAGGTTGAGGTCATAGAAGTCCATGCAAATGTGGATTCCCCCTGTTGCTGTAGTAATAAGGACAACGTTAAAAATCTAACAAGGATAATAAACAGGTAAGATGAGGGAAACAAAAATAAGGCACTGAATTTCTTATTTGATGAGAAGATCGATGCGAGGGTGCATGTTCCTCATCTTTTGTTTGATAGGTTTGGAATATGGAATGGTTACAATATTATGTAGCACTATGGTGGGGTCAATACCGGGCTTGTTTGCGTAAGACCAAGTGAAAAGCATGGTTATGATCTCAGAGAAAATAAGTGATGGCTTCCTATTCAACAGCATCTAAACATTGCTCTAATCTTTAGGATGTGCAAGTCATCCTGAATATGAATGTTGATCTTGATGGTCAATTCATTCAACATGGTTTACGTCTCAGAGGTTGATGACTAATGAATATATGAGTCTTATGCACCAAGGTAGGTGATTATGGATTCATCATCCTGACATTAAATGACGTTAATGGTAGGTGTGTCATCATCGATCATCTCAGGATACAAGAATGGAAGAGTGGAAGGGGCCTCACCTTTGTGTTGATATGTCAAAGGCCCAAAGGAAATGGTGTTTATGAAAAAAAAAAATTAGGAGGGAAAGATTCAACATTCATTGACTCCGTTGGTGAGGGTGGTGATGAAAGTGAGGCGGGTGAAGGTGGTGAAAAAGATGAAGGTGGAGAAGGGCTAGGGTCCTCAATGAGTTCAATGCGGGCCTATTTGGTAGGAGGTTCAGGGAAGTCAATACCACTATGTTCGTTATGTTTACGGGTAGTACATAGAATAACGTTATGGTGGCTTTGCTCATAAAAGCCAAAACCCAAACACTTCCACGCACAGTGATGCAAGAAGGTGTGGGATAAATGGTGATTGGTAAGTGATTGGAAGTCAGCAAAAAATGGACAGTTTTATGATGATGGTTTAGGGTGTGTAAGTGGTAGTATCAAGTCCCTCCATAGGTGAGACTAGTACGAAGATGGGGAGGACCATAAAGGAGACGTTCTCCTATGCAATGATCATAACGAGGGTGTTGGTGAAGGATTCCATACTCATGCGGGGTAAAGAATGTGTTGACACTATATAGGTGGTACTCCCCCAGAGTGAGGCATTGAAAAATACCTTCCAAGGGATTAGTGGTTGGTATGTAGCTAGCTGGAATGGATGATGTGTTGGGAGGTCAATGCGGAGGTGGAGTTAATAGATTGGGAACCTAATGGGCCAGTCGTGGAAGTTATAGTAATGGTTGGAATAGAGGCAGTTTTGTGTGGTGAAAGTAGCGGATGTACTAGTAGGTAGAGGTGTAGTTGAAGCGGTAGTGGTCACAGAGGTAGACAGCTTGACAAGTATGAGTACATGATTGGGTCAGTATAGCATGTTGCATGTTTTGAAAGGTAACGGGTCAGTTGGAATGGTATAAGGGTGTCGTTCATGTTCAAACTTTACGACAACGATGCAAAGTGGAAGGAACACAACCCATGACACGGATCCAGGGGTATACTAAGCAACAATTTATATTGGAATTCCCCCTCCAAAATGTAAAATAATTCTGGAACATTGTGGGGGCCCACGCAAACATGGATGATGAAAATGCCTAATGTGGTAGGTGATAGTGTCGTTGAATGAACGCAACATGACTGGGTGTTTATGCATACAATTGTTAGGTATGCACATTTGAGCAGAATGCATGGGATGAAATGATGTTAATACTAACACCTCCATCAATCATCACATGGCGTACCTATATGTCACCAATGTGGATGGAGATGAAGAGGGTTTGGTCTGGGTCATCATTTTGATGTGGCACGATTTCCTCCTCTGAGAAGCTAAGGGATGAAACTTGGTGAAAAAGATGGGGTGAAGATGAAGGTGGTAGTTTGGTGAGAGAGGATACATGATGGGGTGTGATAATGGAGGCTACAGGTGTAGGGTCATTGGGTAAAACCACAATAGATTGAAGAACCTCCATGAGAGCTTGACGATGGGATTCTGAGGTTTAGATGAGGTCGTATAAGGACATTTTGAGGGGATATTGGTGTAATTTTTTGATAATGGTGTAATGTGTGATGTCATTAGAGATGGGGTTATGTGGGGCCATGGATAGTTTATTTTAGGTATGGGTGTTGATGGTATGTTGGTTATAGGATTGGTTAGTAGGTCAATTGCCTTTTCTTTTCCCTTTATGTGCACATGTAGTGACATGTATCATGTTAATTTGAGGGGATTTGGAAAATGGAAAAGGTTGTAGGGTGAGTGGTGTAACAACATGAAGGGAGAAAAACCTACAGGAGGAGAAAAACCCTTTGAAGTCAACTGGGAACAATGACATTTGGGTGGTGGCGTGGCAAGTTCTTTGATGCGGACCATGTTAATTTCAAATTTTGTGTGTGTTTCTAGGAGCTATGAGGGCAGAGGTTGAGGTTGTTGAGTGGGTAGTGTTGGAATGGGTGTTGGTGAAGCAGGATCCTCGTCGAGAAGGTCATCATCGTCAAAGTTGGATTCATGGTGGACAAAATTAGATAAGGATGGTTTTCAAGGCCTTACAGCTCTCCACATCATGCCCTAGCACACAATGGTATGCATAAATTTCAGTATCATCAAACCCTTTTGGATTAGGTTTGAGGGGGTCGTAAGGTCAGAGTGGTAGTAATGTGATAACAAAAGTATCGAGGAGGTTTGTTAAAATTTTAGCATAGGACCTTGCTAGTAGATCATAGTGGGAAGTGAATGTGGGTTTGGGTTTAGGTGTGGTTGATTGTCGGGGAACTACTTTTGGAAGCTGTAGGATCAGGTCAAGCTATGGGGTTTGGTTCTGGTGTGGGTTTGAGGTATCGATTGGGTTTCGTTTGGGGTAGGGTTACGGTAGATGGATGGTTAGGAGGGTGCAGGGTTATTTTGACTACCTTGTTGTGGGGTAGTGGGGTTTTGGTTTTGGGTCGCACTTTCTTGCATAAAGGTGATGTGGGTGTATGAGGTCTAGAAGGAAAAGCAGATGGAGGAAGAGTATGAGTTACCCACGAGGATAAAGGGGGGTGCTATGAAGGTAGATGACATGGGTCATGCTTAGGGTGTGAGGGAAAAAGACTGAAGTGTAGTGGGTAGCGAAGCGATAGATAAAGGTATTAGAGGTATTGGTGATAAAGATATTACAAGAACATGTATAAGTCGTGTTGTGTACTTGGGTAGGTTAGAGGTTTGTGAGGAAGGAATGGGTTGCTATGTCATTGGTTTATGGATTGGTGAAGGGTGCTTGACCATGTTGGGCAGCTAAGTTTTTAAGGTAGATAGGGACAAATGCGAGATGTGACTGGTGTGGTAGGGGTATGAGGTCAAGGAGTTTGTTTCTTTGGTTTGGGTGTTCGGAGTAGGCATGGTTTTGATGTTGGAGGATGCATCTAAATCCATAGTTTAATAGGTGGATGAGTAAGGCTGGTGGTTGGGGTAATCCCTAAAGTGGTAATAGGTTTAGATGGAGGCAGATGTTGTGGGTATGGGTTTGGGTTTAGATGTAGGTCGGGTTATAGGTAAGGGTGGGGTGTGAGTGCGAATGGTTATCATGGAAGGTGTTGCAATAGTAGTTATATGTGGTTTGATGAGTGTAAATGTGTTCAGGGTAGATATTGGAGGTGTCATCGAGGGTATCTTTGCATTTTTGTCGAGACAGGGAGTAAGAGGCACCCCCATAACAAAGCCCTATCCACATAATCTAACTAATAAGCCAAACGTGAGAATGGCATGTCTCTGGGTGGAGTTGGCGAGGACCTAATGGGAATTCTCATAAAATACATCTTAGACATGGGGAATTGGCCAGCTTCAGCTTCTATGGGTAAGAGAGCCGAAAGTAGGTCTGTTGGGTTTTGGGTAGTGAATGGAGAATGCTCACCAAGAGGCAAAGGTATCTCCACTAGGTCTATGATGGGTGAAAGATATGATGGGAGTTCCTCTAAAAGTGGAGGAACGGATAGGTTCTCCTCTGTAGGTGGAGGAGGTGATGGGTGCTCCTCTTTGGGTGGAGGAGGTAATAGGAGCTCCTTTGTGGGTGGAGGAGGTAATGGGATGCTCCTCTATGGGTGGAGGAGGTATGGTAGGTAAATTTTCTCTAAGTGGAGAAGCTAGGGATGAGAGGGGATTGATGTTAGTGGAAAACCCCTCCGTTGGTGATGAAGGAGATGAAAGGTGCTCCTCTATTGGTGAAGGAATAGTGACGGTTGGTTCCAATGTGGAAGGAGGATTTCGGGCTAGGATTTCCTCTATGGAAGGGATGTGAGGTAATTGAGAGGCTACAGGTACCTCATTAAATATAGCATGAACCTCACGAGTATGGGTATCATGAGTGGATATCTCACTGGTTTGATTGGATGAAGGGGGCATGATTGGGAAATGGTTTTTTGAAGATTTGTAGATTTTGGTTGGGCGGTGGCGTTGGGATTATCCATAGTTAATTCATCCTTTCTCGAGCATTTCTTGGACAATATTATTGAAAGTGATGCAGTTGTAGTCACTATGACCCTTCACTCGGTGATAGTTATAGAAATCATGCTCTTTATACCACGCGGGCATGGGGCGAGCAAGGTCAAAACTAGTGTGTGGTTTTATGGGTGGAAGGGTGATGGCTCCCGCTTTGATGAGATTTTCTAAGACAGAAGAGTAAGGTTCCTCAATTGGGGTATATTTTCACTACTCTTGTCTGAATCGAAAAGCCTGGACAGGTGATAGATTAGATGAGGGTGTAGCCTGATAGGACGGATGAGCTAGGCCGGCCTTGAGTACCACTGTGTTAGCAGTACCCTTAGCCTTTGAATAATTGGTTGGTGGTTTGGAAGAAGAAGAGGTTTCATTCGACTTGAATGTAGAATTCTTATTTCGTAATTGGATTTTCTTCTCTTTGATGGCCTGAATCTCTAACTTTCGTGTCATAGCGAATGCCTCATTGAATGTTCCAAAAGTTTGGACTTGCAAGGTCAGGGAGACATGTCTGGTGCAAGCTCGTGTGAAGAGCTTGATGAGTTCATCTTGTGGCAGTTGGAAGGTAAGTTGATTGATCAGGCTGCGTCAGTGAGTGGAAAAAATCTGTGATAGATTCGTCCTCTTACTGAAGTGTGGAATATAGATCGGTCATGGTAACCTTCTTGGTGATATTGATAGAGAAATGATCTAAGAAAGCTTGGGCTACCTGATTGAATGAAAATATAGAGTGTAAACCCACTATACCAATCTAATGTAGGTCCAGTGAGGGACATGGGAAAAGTTCTCAAAAGCAGGGCATCATCATGAGTGATCAGATAACACCCATGTTTGAATGAGTGCAAATGTTATTGTGGGTCTTCCTTGCTATTGAAGCGGTTGAATTTAGGCATTTCCCAATGCACAGGATATGAACGGATAGGAATGGATGGGTGAATAGGCTCATTTCAAATCTCGTCATAGGTGAGAGTGTTGCGGGAGGTAGAAACCGATGCCTCCAGTGTCTACATCTTGTCCAACATCAATTTAATTAGGTCATTGGTGGGTTGTGATGATTGGACACATCCTATAGCATGAGGAGGTTGGTTTTGGGCATATAATGGGGGTGGCATTCCAGTGTATGAGGGCTGCCATGTAAGGTGGTGGAGAAGAAGGTAATGAAATAGGTGGTACGTACCTGGAATGAATAATAGATGAAACAGGTGGTTGTTGGTAGTTATGTATATGGGAGTGGAAGGGTCATGGTAACCCTAGTGGCAATAGGGGCTAATGATTGTGGAATGGAAAGAACCACATTCTGAAATGGGGTAGGAGTCACCGACACTAGAGGTGGGAGTGTAGCTACAAGTATGTATGAGACATTAGGGGTAGATGAGGTTGTGTTTGGGGTAGTCATCAAGGGTACGGTGGATGTAATGGGTGCCACAGAGGTAACAGACATGGTAGTCATAGCGGGTACAGAACCTAACTATGAAATGAATGGGGGTAATGTGGATGTGGGCAGCAAGGAACCAGATGGAACCAATGCAGAAGTGGGTATGAGAGTCAGGGGGATAGATATGGGCATGTCGTATATCAAGTGACCTAAGGCATCTTGAGTGGATGAGTGGAAGAGGTAAAACTGCAAGGTGACAGGGTTCTGGTCAAGGAGTTATGCGTACTCCTCATCTTTGGTAGTGATAGTGGTAGGTTGGATGGGATCCATGGTTGGTGATAAAATAGAAGGTGGTGAAGGACTAGGTGGGAGTGGTTGGACAACTGGCGTGGAATACAAGGGAATTTGCTTGTCTTTGGGTCAGCACCATGTGAACCAGTATTGATCAGGTAGGGCTACTTATCTATAAATGATACAGAGAATAATAGGAATAGGTGAATTTGGTGATAAAAATAGATGAAAGTAACAAATGGTGGGTGGAATGTGAAACAGGATAACCGATGTCGGTTAGGGAAAATTGACGTCAGTAAGGGGTAATTGCTATTGGTCACTGTAGAAAATGGACAGTGAGTAAACAACGAGGCAGAAGGCAAAATCTGACAAGTATGCCAAATCTAAGGATGTGTAAAACATTAATGGGAAAAATGACAGTGACAAAGACTGTGGAAAGTGGAAGAAAGTGAAGTGAAAATGTCCTTTTGAGTAGGTTAGCAAAAGGACCTGGAACCGATGTTGGTTGGCTATAACCAATGGCGGTCAGAGGTAACCGATGACGGTTACTGTGAAATTGAAACAGTGATGAAAGAAAGTGGTTGTGAATTAAAATCTGATGTAGAATTAGACCCAGAATTCTGGAAATGATGATGATATGGCCCAGGAACACTCAGGTTAAGCTAGAATACACCAGCTATGATGAGGAGCATGTAAGGATGAACAAAAAGAAGTGATGAACATGATCTTTCACCTCAAAACACAAGCCAAGCAGAAACACTAAGAAAATGTGATCCTAGGAGTGCCCTTTCTATTATGTTTGTTTAGCTTATGCTATTTAGGGACTGACACATGAATTGTGAAATAGAGTTTTTGGTGAGGATGGCTTCCTATAAAGAAGGAGATCTAAAGGGTGAGGTTTCAGGTATGTTATGGTGGGGGTGGGCTTCGCTCTGAAGTATGACTCGATAGAAGCAGCGAGATGGGTGCCCACTGTGTCGTGATCGTGTGATCACCTACAGCTTCTTCCAGGTAGGATGTTGTTTAAGAATGTATGTATTTTTAATTTTTGCATGGTTTGGTAAGACTCAGAGAAAGAGAAAAGGATAGAAGTGCTTTTCTATGATTTGTTTTTCAACCATCAGCTGGTCATGACTTCCAACATATAGGTTGCCCTCAATTAATGTGAGCTAATGCAATAAATCAGAATGAAATGCAATTATTTTTGAACCCAAATTGAAAATGTGAAATTGGATGACACAATAAGATGAAAAGTAAGAGGGATGCTCTTTCACTACAATGCATAAAACATGAAGGAATGATTCTTTTTAATTACACCAAAAGAAAAGTTTCCTTTAGAGCAAATAGAAAGGAAGATGTGGATTACCAAAGAAGAAAATTAGTGTGTACACTTTTTTAGAAGGGAAACAAACACATAATTTTTTCCTAGGAATGAATGAAATGCAAGGAACCCCGGATGGGTCCCACCGGGCATGCCAAAATGTTTCACCTTTTTCTTAGATTGTTTCTTTAAAGTGTTGACGAAACAGATAGGGTAACGGGCGTAGGAGGAATACCTGATTCAAATGTCGGTTGATGGGTTGTTGCGCGTATGAATTCCAAATCCACAGTTGATTGTGAGAGCTTCCTTTTGGCTAGGAGGAACTACCTGTAATGAAAACAAGACCACCAGAAGGAATTAAACAATATGGGCAGTGAACTGCCTAGCGTATGCTAGATCCAGGAAGTATGATACTTCCTAGATGGTTGTCAATCCACTGTTTTAAACAAAGTTAATGTTGTAAACAAAGTAAATTCTCTATTTTATTTTAAAATGATTTAGGTATCTCACTTAAAAACACAATAAGAAAATAGATCTAATCTAACAGGCTAAGCTAGAATAGAATCCATAGGTACAAATGGTTGGTTCTGGGTTCTGCAGGTCTGATAAAGGTCTCTGGTAGGTCACAGGTGAGTGAGGGTGAGGTAAAATTAGGTGGGTAGGTCTCTTTTTAAGGCTATGTGGGAAAACACAGAGACTAGTGTCAGTCAGGGGTGACCAATGATGGTTAGGTATAACCAGTGCCAGTTACTGTGAGATCTGGAAATGTCACAGAACAGGGTTTTTGTCTCCTTTGTGATTTACACAAAGGATTTTGGTTGGTCAGGACAAGGTATTGGGTGACTGGAGTAGGCTTTTGTGAGGTTTTAATGGGTCTATGGAGGTGAAAATGTTGGATAAGGTCGATAGGGAGAAAGATAAACAATGGGTGATACAATAATAATGAAATGAAATAAACCAGAGAAGTATGACATCATACTTACTTGGATTTCATTCCTGAAGGTCTGTGTGTGAAGGATGGAGGTGCTGATGATGGGTTTGAAGGCTGCAAGTGATCACCAACTAAAGAAAAGCTTCTACATGGGATGCATGCACACTCCTCTTTGCTTGGATAGATCAGATCATGGCTGGGATGGCTGTGTAGGAGAAGATGCTCAATCTCCTTCCTTGGATGTGAGTTTTTTGATGGAATTTTTCTCTCTGAAGATGCGTTATCTCTCTGAGATGTGCTCTTGCTCATCAACCTTCTCCCAATGTCTAACTTCCAAGTTCCAACCTTGAGAATAAGGTTGTTTAGGGGTTAAAAGGGGTAACCGATCGGCGGTCCGGCTTAACCGGCGACAGTTAGGGGTAACCGACATCGGTCAAGGTGGGATTTCCTAGGTTTACTAAACTTAGGGAGATCCTCTTGATTTTCTTGGATCTCATGTTGTTATCATACGGATTAGACTGGGAGCTTCTTGTGAGCATGTGGGAATGTGGTTAGAGGGAATGTAGGCATTGATTTTTAGGGTTTGGGTAAGTCTTAGTTAGTTAAGGGAACTTGCTAAGAATAGGTCTTAGGTTGAGTTAGGTTGGTGAGGTGTCTAAGTGAACTATATGTGTAGATATTATTTAAATAAGATATTTAAATAATAAATATAGTGAGGATAATGCATTAATTTAATTTAATTAATTAAATTAATATTAGTGGGGTGAAGGGGGTCATGGCTAGGTAAATGTAATAAAGGGTGCTTATATGTCGAGGGAAAAAAGGGGAGTGTGACCTAATTTTAGTGTCTACACTTATGCCCACATGACCATCTAGGACCTCAGACAACCAAGGAAAAGAGTTTGTGATCCAACTATATTGCAACTAAACATCGACAGATGTTTGAATGATATTGAGCAAGGACTTAGAAAAATTATCTTTCACACCACTCCACTCCCACCTACTATCATCATATAACTTATTGCTTTAAATGATGCCAGGTAGAAATTACCAAGGATTTATGAGAAAACCAACCTGGTAGGGATTAGAACTATCCTTATCCTATTGCTTGTCACATATTCATTACCCTCTTTGGAGAGGAATTTGTAGGAAACAGAAAGTTTCCTCATTTTCCACAACCAACTTGAAGTTTATTTGGCCTTACATAAATTGATTGAAATCTTAGCATGAATATTATCATTAACCATTCCATCACACGGTGACTAGGTTAGACAAGTTTTCTTGCACCCAAGGAGAAAATACCCATTGTGCTGGTCGAGGACATTTTTTTTCCTTAATTTATCCTGAAGACATTTTTCAATCTATCACGCCTATTCTTGTTTATCCATCTTATATCCATATATCCATAGCCTATCCCATAATGACCTCAGGAGGTCACATGCATCTCAGAGTCACATGTTGATTCTTAGGCGTACAAAATTGGTGAACCCAACATGAAGGACTAGTTACTTTTTATATACACTTTCTTTCCTTTCTTTCATTCATTCTTCTCCTCTCCCATTATTCTGTGGGTGTTTATATACCCCCAGAATAAGGTGGATCAGGAATACAATAGGCCCATTCCTGGGTCTTGAATCCTATTAATATCATATGGGTATGCATCATTCACCCTTATTATCAGGGTGGGATGATAACTACTCAAAAAAATTGATATCTCATTAGATAACTCCTCCTCAAGGTTCTAATACTAACTTGACAGTTAGGATTGAGGAGATAGATCAACCCAACCATAGTGCACAACCGGAGTTCTCCAACTCTAACAATATGAAATTAACATGAGAACAAGGGTTTTATCCATGGGTCTTATCCAGAACCCATATTAACATGAAATCCTAATTCCTTCTCTTCCTATCTATAATGAAATGATGATCTTCTAGCATGATTTTATGAAAACAGTGATCGTCTTAATGTAATAGATGAGCCATTTAGATAAGAAATAAGGATACAATGACACCCTTCTTTAGAACAATGAGATACCACCACTCCTCCTAAGATAGGAGATGCACCTAAGGAGGGGTTTTGTAAAAAATATCAATTTATAAAAGGAATCACCTACGTTTGCAACCCAACAAGGACCAACATAAACCTAATCCAAACACACCACATTCACCTTGTGATGTGATCTCATCATTAGTGGTTAAGATCAAGGAATTAGAGGTTGCAAAAATCCCACAACCTCCATAATTCATGGGTAAAAAAAATTCTTCCCATTACATGCAAAGATACGACCTTATATGAATGCTTATCAACAACCTTCTTCTAAGAATTACTTGGGTGCTCCTAACTCAACAAACCTTCTTATATGATTAGGAACATTAGGTAGAACCCCTAAGTATTCATATATGTATCCTACATAAGGGATGGGTGGAGGTGTATTATAAAATCCCACCCCTTCATAAAATGTGGCATTCCCTTGTTTTGTGCCTATAGGTCCATACCCACAGTGAAATTCCTCCTAACATCCAAATGTATTCCAAATCCCCTCATATTGATATGTATTCCTTTCCTGGTTCCTACTCACAGCCACAAGGGGTTCCTTACACCCTGCCCAATGCCTAAATTGTGCCATATAAAGCTTTGAATCCATCCCCACTTCCCCTTCAAGGATCGTCAATGGTTCAATCATATAAAATGGGAACATACTCTCAATACTTAAAGAACCTCTATATTTCACTATACGAGTTTTCATGATCCCACAACCATTGTTGGACCTCCCCAATTTTAAGGGGGATGGAAGATCCAAATGCCCATATCAAGGCATATGCCACTTCCATTAGAGAGCTAATCCCTTAGGTAGTCATTCCAAATATTTTCCCCAAAACTCTTGAAGGAATTTTTTTTTATTAGTGCTACCAAATCTCAAAAGACTCTATCCACTCATTTAAGAAACTCGTGTTTGAGTTCATCAAGGATTTCAACATGAAAAAATTATTGAGAACATAGATCAATGAATTCTTGCATATCAAGAAAGAGCATAAAGAATTTATTGCCCAATTCATTCAAAGGTGGAGACAGGTCCTCTATTCTTCTACCAGTGCTCCCAACATGGATCCGATGAAGCCTTGTGATTTGTTCCTTCATTCTATTAAGCAGGAAACCAAAGGGGATCAAAAATTTTCCTTTTAGGAGATATGAATAAGTGTTAGAGGGAGCCCTTCATATAAACCATGCGGTGATAGACATTGACCTATGGTCCAAATGGGAAATTAGTCAATCCATCTCATAATAACCCTAATTATCAGAACTATTCTAGTAATAATCAAGGACCCAAAGTCCCTACTATAAACAAGGTGTTACAACAAATGGTGTTACTAACCAAACCAAAAAGAAAAAAATTATAAACAATAATAATGTCAATTCAAACAATAAAAGGAGTAACAATCTCACTCATTCTATTAATGTGGTTGACTCCAGTCATCCTCTTGCACAAAAGGTTCAAACTCAAGGCCAAATCCCTTACTTAAATCAATTCCCAAACCAATATATTAACTAGATTCAAAAGACTCCAAATTATTATTATAACAATCAAAATTAGAACAATGACAAGAACTATGGCCCATAGAAAAATAAGAACCAAATACCTTGAGACTATGATCCCAAATTATACTGTGGTTTCCATACGGTTATATCGATATGATGCTCAGACTTTTATGGATTGTAATAAGTTCATACAACATCTTCTAGAGGACAAGAGATAACTCTTCATTGATATGTTCTTGTCTAATCCCAAGGAACCTACATAGAACACTAAAATGAGGCCTATTGCTCCACAAGATGCTACTCTTGGGATTTATAGAGGCCCCTTCCCAAAGTACCCCAAAAATGAGAAACTTAACCCTTATAACACAGATAAGGGGAATCCTATAGGGAATAATCATAACGAAGCATCTACGTCCACTAATATGTGAGTAGCTCCTTCTTTGGACCAACAGAACCAAACCAATATTGTTGTCCTATTTGAGTTAGAAATTGAGCCAAAAATCCACACCGTCACTTCTACCCATATTTACGCATCACAACCTCTCCCTATTGACCCCTTAGTGCAAGATGTTGCACCAGTAGTGCCTAAACAAATAGGAGCATATGATTTGATCACAAACCTAATAAATAATTTCACTCACATCTCCTTTTTAGATTTGTTGAAGAACTCACTAGTACGCCGATCAACTTTATTAGAAGTGTTGGGTCTTGGTCACTTAGTTCATTTGACACCTCCTCCCGAAGCCCAAGTAAACCATATATATTTTGACGTCTATCCTCCGGGCCAACATGAGAGATATTTTATGTTTATTTTTTTTTAATAGTAAGGGATGTTGAATGATGTTGAGTTATCTCGGAGAGGTGATCCTACTGTGTATTTACAAGTATGGATCTACAATAACTATATTAAGCGAGCCATGATTTATGATGGATCTACGGTTAACATTGTTGTGTTTTCATTATTGTAAAAACTATTTTATGGATAGAGAAACTGTTCTTTAACTTGAAACATGTTAAGAGTTTATGAAAGTCTTAAGGCTAATTCTATCAGAAATATAGTTCTCTTAGTCACTCTTGGACCCAAGATTGTTTTGAATGAGTTTTATATTATAGATAAGGAAAGTAACTATAATATGATTCTTGGAAGACCAAGGGTTCATAGGATGAACAAAATTCCCTCTACAATATTATAGGAATTCTATTTCCTTCATTTGGGGAAGGTATTTGTGGCCCAGGGTGATCTCAAGACTTTTTACATTCATTTTTCCAACCTTAAGAAGAAGCTTGGGGTCCATTTTGAGTTTGAGCTCTGAAAAAACCAGTTGATTAGGCCCATTCCTTCAGGAGGCCCCTTCCCATGAAAAACCTAGATCCCAAAACAAATATAGATCCATATAAGGATATTGAAGGTGTGGACGTTATTTAAAACAAAGCCACTATGGTAGAAGTTGTGTTAGTGCAAATCTACAGCACCCCCTAAATGACCTTCAGATCTGCAGTCCAGAATTGGGTCATTTAGTGTGATTGCACAACATTGAGTTTTCTCCAAGGTGTGGGACCTTGCAAGGTGAGAAAAATCTCCAGAGAAAGCTGGTTCTTACCCCTCTGTTTAGGTGTATGCATGAATTTTGCAGAGGTTCAATGCTAAATCCTACTCTAGATTCCAAGGAGACAAAGTTGAAGATGCAAAAAAGGGGAAACAAAACTAAGCTAAAATGGTGATACACCAAAGGAGTGATGAACTTCTGTTTTGCAAATAAACACAGATCATAAGAATGTAACACAAAACATGCACAAATTGCCAAGATATAATGAAGGATCAGAAGACAATAATAACACATGAAAGGATTGAAAAATCATTCACAGAGCATGCATTATCATTCCTAGTTTTTAATACGATGCATTATAATGGAAAGGAGGCAAAAATATGTGTTGCAGCCTGTATGAGAGGTCTGAAACTCCATGAATCCACTTGCTAAGGAGAAAAGGGGAGCCTGCAAGAGAAAAACATCCAACAAAACAAAGGATCGAATCCTTTCCATTTATAACTGAAGCAAGGAGAGAGAAAAAAGAAAAAGAAGAAAATCAGATCTTCTAATTCAACAATCCACCATTAATCTCTTTCAAATCAGCCTGCAAACCCGTCAAATCGATTCCTCTGCTTCTGTTTTGCGTGTTGGAGGAAAAAGTGATGAATTTTAGCAAAATGCAGCTCTCAAAGTAATCTGATCTTGGATTAATGGTGTGAGAAGACATTTTAGGGTTTTTCCCTCATCAAATCGAGTTGATTCTTCATCCTTGGCATGTGGGAGAAGGCAACCATGGCGGATTGAGCAAAAAAAACTCATTCAAAGCAATCTGGTTCACATTAAAGGCATGAAAGACGTTTCTAGATTTTTCTTCCTTGAAACCTACAAAAAATGATGTTTTTATGCCTCCAATGCATAGAGGAGATCAAGATCTTTCCAACGAGTCTGATTTTTCCCAAATCTGATCTCTAGATCGAAAGATATGCCCATCTGAAGATTTAGGGAAAAATCAGGGCATAAATTTGGGCACAAATTTCAAGGCATGAATTAGGTCAAAAAATGGTGGCAAATCAGATTTGAAAATGGGTCCATGGGCCCAAATTTTACTTTTTGCACTTTTGGAAAAATTTCCCAAAACACTCTGCATCTCCGCACTTCCATTGGTTACGTGGCACCTTCTGGATGATCCGCGGGCTGAAGACCTGCCTTTTTCCCTCTTTTTTTGAATTGGGAAAATTTCCCAAAAACTCTCGTGCCCCACTCTCCCGATGACACATGGCACTTCCTAATTCGTTGATGGGATTGCGGGCTCAAACTTCACCTTTTATCCCTTTGATTTCAAATTGGGAAAAATTTCCCAAAAAACATCCGCGCCTCGCTCTCCTAATGAGATGTGTCGGCTTCTGGTTCGGCGCGGAGGTGCGGCCCAAATTTTCCCTTCTCCTTCGCGAGCTCGTGGGCCAAATTGGACTTTTGAGTTTTTTTGCCCAAAGAGGGCTAAGTGCCAACAATTTCTCCGCACCTCCACCAACTTGCTTCCTTCCCCTCCACAGGCCCGCAGGTCGGCTTGTGACTTTGCACCTTTTAGCCAAAAGGGCTAAGTGTCAAGTTTTCTTCCGCCAACCCGCCAACTTGCCTTCATCCTTGGGAAAAATTTGCATCCCACCTCCGTTGAGCCATAACTTTCAAAATATTTGGAGTTAGGAGGACTTCTTTACCTTTCTAGAAAGGGGAAGAAAAATCCTATCTGATGAAGCCATCTCCAGGAACTTTTGAGTGCTTTAAAGTTGTAAAAATCTACCTGCAGAAAAAGGAGGGAAGAATGAAGGCAAGTTAACCAAAACAAGCATGGGCTTATTTTGGATAACAATTTTGGCGACTCAGAGGGGTCATCTACCTGCTGGATGAAGTGACCAGCTTCCTGAAGCAATCCATTGGGCAATGGAGTCATGAACTCAACTGCTTGTTACTCTCAATTCATTAGAAAATCTCTAAGATGAAGATTGTGAGAGTAGAAAATTACTTTGACCTGGAACATGATCTGCAAAAGATGCATCCTTGGGGCAACAAAACCTATGCCAAAGCACTTAGGGAAATGTAAATCTAAGCTACAACAAAACAATGTGCATAAGCACTTGGAGGAATGAAAAAAATCTAAGCTAATATGTACAAGGTGAGAAGTTTCCCTTCTAGTAGCAATGCTTTAGATGGATTCCATTAACTGGAATCTGCAGTTCCTCACCATCCAATGTAGACAATTGGAAGGCATTGTTGTTTTTGCATTTTGTGACCATGTAGGGGCCACTCCAAATGGCATCAAATTTTGAATGCCTTCCTGGATTTTCTCGGTCTGCATCCCATTTCAACACTAAATCTCCAACTTGGAAAGTTCTAGCCTTATCTTTCCTATCAAAGCTTCTCTTGATCAATGCTTGGTCCTTTTCCATTGTTTGGGCTGCATGCTCTCTGATTTCTTGGAGTTCCATCAATTCTGCATATCTAACCTCCATGGGCTCACACTCCAACAATTCCAATTGCTTCATGAGTTCCAATGTTGGCAACTCAAGTGATATAGGCAAGACTGCCTCTTTCCCATAAACAAGTCTGAATGGAGAGTTACCTGTGGATCTCTTGGGAGTTATCCTATCAGCCCATAGAACTGATTTGAGCTTAGTGTGCCAAGTCCTCTGATTTTCATCAAGATTCCTCTTGATGATCCTTAATAGATTCTTGTTTGTGGACTCAGCTTGGCCATTACCTTGAGGGTAATAATTTGATGAAGTGCTCAAATAGATCCCATTTCTAACAGCCCATTCAGTTACCTTTGATCCTATGAATGCCAACACATTATCTGATATTATAGTGGTAGGTATACCAAATCTGGTTGTTATCCCCTCATAGAAGTCTAGAATGCTAGATTCATTTACCTCTTTGAGTGCCACCGCCTCAGTCCATTTGGTGAAGTAGTCTGTTGCTGTTAGAATCCATTTGTGCCCTTGGCTTGAGTTTGGATTAATGACTCTAACGAAGTCCAAACCCCATTGACATGAATGGTTGGTCAACTGAGATTGGGTGCAATGGAAGTGCTGCTAACCTCTCTTTGCCTGTGAAGAATGCACAATTCTTGCACCTCTTGATCCATGCATAACAATCACTAAACACTTTGGGCCAATAATAACCAGCCTTCATGATCTTGAGAGCTATCACTCTTGGAGAAAAATGACCCCCAGCTGATCCATTATGGAACTCTTCTAACATTTTCTCAATCTGATTTGTCCCAATGCACCTCAGCAACACTCCATTGATATCTTTTTTTGAACAAGACGCCATCAACAAGTACATACAGAATAGCCTGCAATCTGAAGTGTCTTCTTTTGGCTTTGTTCATCTCTAGAGGGCATAGGCCTATTTGTAAGAAGTGCATTATGTCTTGGGTCCAGCAAGGAGTGAGCACACCACCATTTTCTTCTTGAACATCTCTTTGTTCTTGGCTGTCTTGCAGCACCAAAACAACATTCTTCTCTTTGCTTGCTTCAATTGGTTGACTCAAGGCCAATTGCTCACACAATCCCTTTCCTCAGACCAGCTTGGTGACTTTGATCTCAATGTCATACTCCATGACACGAGTAATCCACCCTGCACGTTTTTCATTTAGATCTTTGTTGAGGAGGAAGTCCTTAACTCCCACATGAGAAACCAGCAGTTGAACCTTGTTGTTTGAAACTAGATGCTTAAATTTCTTTAAGCTCCTAATCACTGCAAGAACATGCTTCTCAATGAAGGAATACCTTACTTCATAGTCCTCCAAGCTTTGGCTAAAGAAGGCAATTGGCTGCTCTGCATTTTCTTCGTTCTGCTGTACTAAAATTGCAGAAATTGTATCACCACCACCAAATGCATAAAGGATGAAGTCTTTGGAGAAATCTGGGTTAATGAGAGTTGGAGCCCATGAGATAGCTTCTTTGATTTCCTCAAAAACTTTCCTTACCTTCAGCTGTCCATTTGAATGCCACACTTTTCTTCAACATCATAGTTATTGGCTTGACAAGGGCTGCAAAGTTTGGAACAAACCTTCCAAACAAAATTGATTCTTCCCAAGAAACTTTGAAGAGCCTTCTTATGACTTGGCAATGGCAGTGCTCTTATTGCTTCAACCCTCTCTAGATCAATTACTAACCCTTCTTTGGAAACAATGTGGCCTAGGAGCTTGCCTTCATGAGCTAGGAATATGCATTTTTTGGGATTCAAGGATACTCCAAATCTTCTACATCTTTGGAACACTTGTCTCAAATGAAAGAGATGGTCTGCTACACTTTTAGAAAATACAGTAATATCATCTAGGTATATCAGCACTATTTTGTTGATCAATCCCTTGAATGCCATATCCATTTCCCTTTGGAAAGTAGCTCCGGCGTTAGACAGCCCAAATGGCATTTTTCTATATGCATAGGTTCCCCATTTGGTGGTGAAGGCTGTTTTGAACTGATCATCTTCCTTTACCATGATCTGATTATACCTGAATAACCATCTAGCAATGAAAACCTCTCAGAGCCAGCAACAACTTGCAAAATCTGCTCCATAGAAGGAAGTGGGTAGTGATCCTTGAGGGATGCTCTGTTCAAATCTCTAAAGTCTACACACAACCTGATTTCTCCACTCTTCTTTCTAACTGGAACCAAGTTTGTAACCCATCTTGAATGCTTGATGGGGAATATGATACTTGCCTCTATTAACTTATTCAATTCCTTCTTCATGAGAGGCTCAATGTGTGGATTGACCGGTCTCTGTTTTTGCCTGATGGGCTTAGCACTTGGATCTAGTTCAATTGTGTGTTGAGCTAGCTTGGGATTGAAACCTCTCAAGTCTTCATAGCTCCAAGAAAATACATCCGGGAACTCTTGGAAAAGTTGCATGAATTCATACCTTTCTTGCTCGGTTGCCACTTTACCAATTTGAAGTGACTTTCCTTCTCCAACTGAGATGGGCTCTGAATCCTCTCCCTTGACTTGGATGTTTTCTTTCTCCTTCCTAAATTGATCATTAGGATTGAAGATAGACTCTAAAGTCACAAGTCCTTTTGGCAGTTTGTTGGTTCTCAGTTGTACCACTTGATCACCATACTGCTGTCCCAACTTTTCCTGATTTTTGGCTGAGAACTCAGCTTCCTCTTGCAAGAAATTGATGATTTGTTGGTCACTCTCAAACACTTTCCAACTTGCATTATTGTCTGGCACTGATGGCCTCACAATCACATGGATGTTTGGCTGCATTTTATCTCTTTTGATACTCTCCACAACATCAAAAGTTTCTCCAACTGCTGCAAGCCTATCAGCAGCTTGGTTCTCTTTCCTAGGGATGGAGTTGATGCCAAAGACCCTCAAAATCCTCAATGAGATCCCACACCCTATTCTTATAACTCTTGAGCAGGTCATTCTTGGCAACATGTTTTCCTTTAACTTGATTAACAATCAGCTCACTATCACCAAAGACTTGTAAGTTTTTGATGCCTCTCTTCCTTGACCAATGCAATCCATGTATCAAAGCTTCATATTCAGCAGTGTTGTTAGAACATGCAAATTGAAATCTAAAAGCTGAATAATACTTAATGCCTTGAGGCAGAAACAAGCATAGCTCCTCCTCCTGCACCTTGTCTACTTCTTGATCCATCAAAGAACAACTGCCATACCTCATTGTCATCTTTATGGTCTGGCTTGGTGATGCTAGGAAGAGGTTGATTTTCTTCATGCATGTAATAGACTCCTAGTTCAGATTCCTCTATTTCCTTGTAGGGATCAAAAGCATGTACCTTGTCTTTCCCATTCATCAAGAGTCAAATATGGAATGCTTCAAACTTTGGTGTTAGCTTCATGTGTTCTTGGATAATCCTCTTGATCAAATGTTGAATAGTTGGCATTGATTGGGCTTGGAGTATGAGGCTCAATGTGAAAGTTTGCAATAGGTTTGGACCTGATTGTGGCCTTGGCTCCATACCTTGTCCTAAACAACATGTGTGACCAATCAATAGATAGGTAGCCTCCAATTCTAGTTGTGAAATCCCTTGACAAACATATGGCAAAGAGTGGTGGCAAATATATCACCGACACATCTTGCAAAACAATGACATTGGGGCATGCATGCAAAGTAAGGCTCAAATCTTTAATTACCCCAACTATTGCTACTGCTGTCCCATCTAATTACACCACCCCCTTGGATATGGCTTCATATTGAAGGCCTAGATGATCAGCTATTTTCTTGGGCATCACGGAACTACTTGCCCCAGAATCAATCATACAATTATGTACTAGTTTATCCCCAATGATCAATGAAACATAGAATGGAGGGGGCTTCAAATTTTTACCTTGTTGTCCTCCATGATTCCCCTCAGGATGAGTAGCATTTGTGAGTACCTTCTCTTGCATATGAGCTAGCTGATTTGAGGTTGACCAATTCTTCATGGCAACTTGTAATAGATCCCTTTGTCCTGGGATGGATAGTGACTCCCACATAGATATGTTCACATTGGTATTCTTCATTTGTTTAATGATGTTAAATGGGGATGAACCATCTCTTTTCTGCCCTTTAGTCTACACATTATTTTCTTGTACATGGGCTACAACAGCTAGGCATTTGAGGTAGTCTAGAAGGTGGCTTGGGTTGTCCTTGCACATTTGGAACTGCATTTTTCTTTGCCAACACCTTGTGGAGTGATGGAAGGTTGTGAATCACTTGGATCTAATGACTGCCCTTCACCAATATTCCTCTTCTTTGACAATGTGTTAGCTGCTACACTATGAGAAGGTGTTTGATTCATACCACAAAAATCTTCAGCCTACCAATTCACAAGTGTAGTCTCATTTGGATTTGTATCTTGTTGAGATGTCCCTTGTTGTTGGTTTGTTTCTCGACTCGCTTCATTCTCTACATCAGTTGTTGTCACCATCAAGGCTTGGTTCAAAGCACCATTAAAGCACATAGATTAGTTGTGAGGTTCATTTCATGGGAAACACTAGTCATACTCTTGAGCTATATTATTTTGCACTAGCACTAAGGATTTAGAGGAAGATGCAACATTAGGGTTATAGGGCTGAAATGGTCTATTGGTAGGAGGTCTTACTTGAATTTGATTTGTAGTTGGGTTGGGTGGCTTATTAGGCTGATATGGTTGTCTATTAGGCTGATTTTGAGGCTGATAAGAAGGCCTAAAACTTTGAGGTTGCTATCTCTTGAGAATAACAAGCTCATTGCCCTAAATTTTGTAATTGTTTAATAACTTCTTAAAGCTCATTTGAGGCACTAGAGGATGAAGTAGAAGTTTTCATTTGAAATCTAGTTTCTAGGGGTAAGAATAGAGGAGCTAAATTACGTGCTTGACTAGTACTTGAGCTTCCCAACTCTGGATATAAGGGCATAGGAGGCCTAGGTGCAATTTTACCAGCTTGGATCAAATAATTCTCAGCCCTAATGGTGATGTTGTAAGCTATAAGTAGAGTTACACCTCCCATGGATTGGATCAACATAGAAATGTTAGAATTTAAAAGCCTTGAGAAAGTATAAGAAAGCACCTTGAGCTATTGGCCTCACTACCAATGGGATTCTATTCTATGTTCTTTGAAATCTGAAATTGAATTTTGTTAGATATTAATTGGGAGCTCTCTTGATAGTTGTCAGCTGCTCCAATAGAGACAAGTTGTCCCCTTTCTCTCCAAATTGGTTATGGAGGGCTATGCACAATTGGTTCCAATTTTGGATAGAGACTGCCTCAAGGCTCCTGAACCATTCCAAGGCTTTCCCTCTGAATGAAGATGCCAATAATTTGACAGCAATCTCCATCTCAAAAATCTCATGGATTTCACAAACATTAGCAATGTATTTGACATGATCACCAGGAGTGGTTTGATTTTCTCCAATAAAGTATTGGATGTTCTTCAATGCTGCGATTGGAACTGGGTTTTGTGCATTAAGAGAAAGTGGGCTGCTACCAGTAAAGTTGACATAAGGATTGGTTTGTGCCATTCTGATTGGCCTGAGAACCCTTGTTGATTGGATGAAAGGTCCACTAGGTGGAGGAGTTGATAGAGTTCTATTTGGTGGAGATCGAGACCTTTGAATCCTTCTTCCTCTTTTTGGGGATAATCATAGATAGTTAAACAATCCATCTTCTCTAGTCCTTGACCTTGTTTGGATCCTTCTTATGAATCTTCGAGCTTGGACTGCTGAAACCAGTTGATTCTATCCTTTTGGAGTCAACAAATGTGAAAATTAAGGCTCTTTCAAGAAAGAAACTTACAACAATTACACATCAAATTGTTGCAGTGAAGATGAAGAACTCTAAGGTCCCACCAGGCATGCCAAAACTGTTAGTGTGAATCTACAACACCCCCTAAATGACCTTCAGATCTGCATTCTAGAATTAGGTCATTTAGTGTGATTACACAACATTGAGTTTTCTCCAAGGTGTGGGACATTGTAAGGTGAGAAAAATCTCAAGAGAAAGCTGGTTCTTACCCATTTTTTTAGGTGTATGCATTAATTTTACAGAAGTTCAATGCTAAATCCTACTCGATATTCTAAGGAGATAGAGTTGAAGATGCAAAAAGGGGAAACAAAACTAAGATAAAACAGTGATACACCAAAGGAGTGACGAACTTCTATTTTACAAATAAACACAGATCATAAGAATGTAACACAGAACATGTATAGATTGCCAGGATATAATGAAGGATCCAAAGATAATAATAACACATGAAAAGATTGAAAAATCATTCACAGAGCATGCATTATCATTCCCAGTTTTTAATACGATGCATTACAATGGAAAGGAGGCAAAAATATGTGTTGCAGCCTGTATGAGAGGTTTGAAACTCCACGAATCCACTTGCTAAGGAGAAAAGGGAAGTCTACAAGAACAAAAAGATCCAAAAAAACAAAGGATTGAATCCTTTCCATTTATAGCTAAAGCAAGGATAGACAAAACAAAGGAGGAAGCAAATCAAATATTCTAATTCAACAATCCACCATTAATTCCTTTCAAATCATTATGTAAACCCATTGAATCGACTCCTCTACTTCTATTTTTGCATGTTGGAGAAAAATGATGAATTTGGTGAAACATAGCTCTCAAAGCAATCTGATCTTGGATTCATGGCATGAGAAGACGTTTTAGGGTTTTTCCCTTATCAAATCGAGTTGATTCTTCATCCTTGGCATGTGGGAGAAGGCAACCATGGTGGATTTCAAAAAAAATGACTCATGCGAAGCAATCTGGTTTACATTAAAGGCATGAAAGATATTTCTAGATTTTTCTTCCTCGAAACCTATAAAAAAATAATGTTTTTATGCCTCCAATGCATAGAGGAGATCAAGATCTTTCCAAGGAGTCTAATTTTGCCCAAATTTGATCTCTGGATTGAAATATATGCCCTTCTGAAGATTCAAGAAAAAATCAGGGCATAAATTTGGGCACAAATTTCAAGGCATGAATTAGGTCAAAAAATGACGGCAAATCAGATTTGAAAATGGGTCCACAGGCCCAAATTTTACTTTTTGCACTTTTGTAAAAATTTCCCAAAATAGTCCACATCTCCACACTTCCGCTGGTTATATGGTACCTTCTGGATGATCCGCAGGCTGAAGACCTGCCTTTTTCCCTGTTTTTTCAAATTGGGAAAATTTCCCAAAAACTCTATGCGCCCTGCTCTCCCGATGACACATGGCGCTTCCCAATTCGCTGATGGGATCGTGGGCTCAAAATTTTCCTTTTTTCCTTTGATTTAAAATTGGAAAATTTTCCCAAAAAAAATCCATGCCCCGCTCTCCCGATGACACGTGTCAACTTCTAGTTCTGCACGGAGGTGCAACCCAAATTTTTCCCTTCTCCTTCATGGGTTCACGGGCTGATTTGGACTTTTGATTTTTTAGCTAAAGAATCTAAGTGTCAACAATTTCTCTGTGCCTCTACACACTTTTTTCCTTCCCCTCCACAGGCCTATAGGCTAGCTTTTGACTTTTCACCTTTTAGACAAAAGGTATAAGTGTCAAGTTTTCTTCTGCTAACCCGCCAACCTGCTTCCTTCCCCTAGGGCAAAATTTACATCCCACCTCTTCCGAGCCATAACTTTCAAAATATTTGGAGTTAGGAGGAATTATTTACCTTTCTGGAAAGGGGAAGAAAAATCCTATCTGATGAATCCATCCCTAGGAACTTTTGAGTGATTTAAAATTGAAAAAATATTCCTACATAAAAAGGAGGGAAGAATGAAGGCAAGTTAACCAAAACAAGCATGGGCTTATTTTGGATAACAAGTCGTTTCAAAAAAATTACGGAGGAGATTGTGAAGTTCTTAGAGAATTATTTACCAATTATTCTCCCCTTCAATTCTTTAGGCATTAGCTATGCTCTTGGAATATCCTCTTTCCTTGTATATGGTTTTGGAGAAGTGTGTATGGGTAATGTTTTAGAAATTTAAAAAGATAGTCTAAAGAAAATTGAAGCATCTATCATCCTTGGTAACTGCTAGACCCTTAACTATGATGGTGTGCCATTATTTCACCTGATTCTTAGAAAATTAATGAAAAAATAAGGGGTGATAAGCTAATGAGGTATACATGTTGTTTTTTCAATTGAAGGATGTACACTCGTTTTGATTTCTGAATCCAAGTTGCCTGTAAGAACTCTCTTTTTTCTAGGAGGAACTACCTGAAATGTAAAGCAAGACCACAAAAAATAGTTAATAGAAAAAGGTTAGTGGATTGCATAGCGCGATCTAGATCCAAGAAGTATGACACTTCCTCAATGGTTTTCAATCCACTACTATATATATATATATATATTTCAAAATAAAACAAATGAACATGCAGATAAATGAATCTAGTGCTAGTAGTCTGATTTAGGTATCTCAGATTACTTATCAACTTTAACCCACTTAAATTCTTTGATATTAAAGTGTCAAAGGTCACGGGTCAGGTCACAGGCTGGGTAGGTGGTTTGGAAGTCACAGATAGGGTCTTGGTAAGGCTTGGTACTATTTGGGGTTGATTTGGGTGATTGGGGTGCTTTCTAGTCTAAGGCACTTTGCCAGACACATAGATCGATGCTAGTTAGGGTGTGACTAATGATAGTTTAGCTATGACTGATACCAGTTAGGGATAACCGATCTGGGTTTCTATGAGAATAGTAGAGTTTCAGAAATAGACGTCGAGGTTCTCTCTGTGTATTCACAGAGAGATGGGGAGGTCCGTGGAGAGGTTTTAGGTAGGGTATCTAGCTTGGGTGATAATTTTGTGAGGTCTTTGGGGTGTTAAGGTAAATTTAGAAAAAGTATGGTAGGAGATACAATAACTGACATTGGTCTGGTGACCGATGTCGGTGAAGGGTAAATCGATGGTGGTTAAGGTAACCGAAGTTAGTAGAGGAAATTTGGTGAAAGTTGATTAACATGTGGTTTTGGGATTCTCTATGATTGAACAAAGATTAAATGGGAAATTGGTTGGGTTCGTGATAAGGTGATAAAAAATCAGAAATGTGTAAATGGTTAGGAATACAGATCCAAACTGTTATGATGGCTGGATAGGGATATGGGCTAGAAAATGGAGATGGCAGAATATAGGGAATAAAATTTGTAAATAACCAAGGGATAAAGAACTTAATGAATAAGTATATGAACGATACAAACTCAAATGCACTTACTTGTTCCTATAATATTGGTAAGTGAAGGAAGGTGATGGTCAATATATGAACCTGGTAGTCACTGCCATGGTAGTGCTTCCTAAAGTGTCACTGTGAATGCCAATGCATTCAGATCAGCCTTTGTACTTTCTTGGGCCTCTGGTTGGATGTATTCTTTCGTCTTGATGTTGAGAAAAATATCATTTGTGCTCGAATTCAGATATCTCTCTCCCAAAAATTGAAGTGACCAACCTGGGTAAAAGGTTACCAAATTGTATATATGGTGACCGATGTCAGTTACGAATTAACTAGCATCGATCAAGGTAGGATATCCTAGGTTTACCAAAAATTGTAGATCTTGGCTATTTTTGGCAAGCTCTTCCTATTGGTCTGGGTATAAAGTGGTGGTTAACGCTTAGATAAGCCGGTATGCTGTTGGAGAAAGAATATGAGTTTAATATTATGGTTAGACTAAATCTCATGTGGTTATGATAAGTGGAGACTGAGTCTTAGTTAATTAATAGGCTGAGATCAAGTCCACAGTGAGGTGTTTAGGTGAGATGTAAATTAATTTAATTAAATTAATTAAATTAATAAATTATGTGAGTATGGGTATTAATTCAATTGTAAGTAACTAAATTAATATGAATATGTGGCAAAGGGGTCACATTTAGGTTAACACTTGAGGATGACTACTCGAAAGAGGGCACAAGGGAGTGTGACTCAAATTTGGTGTCTACATTTCCCCCTTTTTTTTTGTGTAGTTTGTATTGATAAGGGATGTTGACAAAAATAGGAAGTGGTTGCCCCAAATATAAGTGGGAGTGAGGTTTCCCCAAGTATGGGTGGAGATGATTCGCCTCAAACTAGGAGCTGATGAGGTGTGAGACAGAATTAGTGAGTGGTTTGATAAATGTGTAAGTGATGAAAGTGAAGGTAGGTGAGTTGTACGTAAGGGTAGGGGAACTTTGGGTAATGGGTAAGGGTCAAATTAGGTAATGGCTAATGGGAAAGGGTCATATCAGGTAATGGGTAATGACAATTGAAAGCATACACATGTATAGATTGCGACACGGTACCAGGTTGAAGAGCATGTAAACTCTATTTCATACAAGGTCGATAGGCTTATCCAAACAAGGTTGAAGTGATTCAGGTATCTAGGGTACATGATATGGTCTAGAAACACAACTTAGGTTAGGTTTAGGAATGTTTAGGTGTGATCTAGTACACCAAAGGTTTGGTTGGGTTAAACAACACAACAATAGGCAATGTAAGGTCATTAGGCTAAAACAATATAGGTAAAAACATCACAAGCTATAGCGAGGACACAAGTTCAAAGCCCACAAAAAGGTGGGTTAGGGAAGGGTATATAGGTCATGACATAGGTAAGGCTAATGTATAGGTAAAATAACAGGTTCCTAAATGCAATTAAGGAAATGTATGGGTAATTTAGGCTTGTGGGTAAGGTGTAATAAGTGTTGGTAAGGCCAAAAGGTATGTGGCAATAATGAGTTTAGGTCAAAGAGAGAAAAATGCAGATGAAATAGTATTGGCACGTGACCGATGTTGGTTATAAGGTTACTGATGTTAGTCATGTCAGGTTAGGGTTATAAAGTTGAAATTCCATATTTTACGGAATCATTTTTGTCTTTTGACTTTTGAGAAAATGACATAGCTGAGTAACTTGTGAATTTTTCGGGGAGGAAAAGACAAGACATTGTACCTGGCTGAGGTGGAGGTTACTAAGTGGTGAGAGGAGCTAGGTAGATGATTCCACAAGAGATGTTGGAGAAATTTGATTAGTGGAGGGATTCGAGGTAGATTTCGACATAGCAGAGGTAAGAAAAGGTTTGGGTGGACCACCAACATAGTGGCTAGACGTGCCACCACATAGGCGACACCATGATGAGGTAAGGGGAATTTTCTAAATTTTTATTTGCTAAAAAATGGTTTAAAATGAAGAAATTGGGGGGGGGGGTTCATTTTGAAATAAGGGTTAAAATTTTAGGGTTTGGGATAGGGTGGGATGGGTAGATTAGGGTTTTAGGTAAGTTTTTGTCAATTTTTTAAAATGGGGGGATAGGTTTTCTATTTTTGACGTCGCGACAGAGACTGAGTTCGGTCAAGGTTTGGCCAACATCGGTTGAGGCTTTCCATCATTGATCAAGGATTAGGTGACTGACACCGATAAATAAGGACCGATGGCAGTCAAGTAGACCAACATCAATCAACTTGAGGAGAAGATAGGTAAAAGAAAGGGATATATAGGGGGGAAAATAGGCACGAAGGTGTAAATGAAGGTTGAAGTAGAAGAAGTAGGGTAACATGTTATGTCAACAATGTGGGGTGGGGAAGTAGTTGAAATGAACTAGAATAGGAGAGGATGGTAACTTACAGGGTCAGGTGGCTTCCCTTCAGGCTTGAATTATAGCTTTACAGGGGCATCTTACTGGGTCAAAGGTACAAGTTGCTATTTTATAGGCTCAGTTGGCAGCCTTGCTAGGACAGGTAACACAAGGACCGACACCATCATAGGGTGGAGATGGAAATGGGGGACATGTAGCCTCCTTACAAGCACATGTAATAGGTTTGTAGGGCTAGTTAGATATTACACATGCTCAGGTCGTTACCTTACAGGCTCGGCTTACAATGCAAACACCTCCACAGACTTATGGATAGGGTCTCATACTATAGGAAGCTATGATGGGATAGGGTCCCATGGTACAAGGAGGAGGATAGGGCTCACATGTACAAGATCTAAGGCTAGCGTTAGAAGGTTAGAGATTACAGGTTGTTGTGAGACTTATGGCACCACCTCAGATGCTGCCAATGATGAGGTTCAGGGATGCCATGAATGAGGCACATTTTTAACAGGATCATTTAATGGTTATCAGGATAGATTTCCCCTCTTATGATAAGTATAGGGAACAACAGGCAATGAGTGAGAGGAATATATCCCAGGAACTCATAGCTCAGATAGAAAAGGGGGCCGATGAACCCAGAGGCAGGGTTAGGGTGAGGCTACAATTTCATGGAGGGAAATCCCAAGTGAGGGGTAAGAAGATATTAGATCAAGACCCATGCTATGTGGAGAGATGTCATCAGGTCATTGGGTTTTAGGAGAGGAGGAGGAGACATATGAGACAAGTATGGATACTAGGTGGGGTGATGATTAGTCACCTAAGATGATCGGTGTATTAGATTTTGGTATATATCAGCCTGCGTGCTGATGATAGTGAGGATTTATATGAGGGTTTTAAGATTTTTATTTTATACCAGCCTGTGTGCCGAAGATAGTGAGGATGTATATGAGAGTTTTGAGCTTTTGATTTTATACCAACCTACGTGCCGAAGATAGTGAGGATGTATATGAAATTTTTGAGATACTGAGTATTTATTTTTACCAGTGTACATTTGTATTGATATACATACGTTCTTATTGTTATAGATGATGATATTTATGATATGGATGATGTACTTACTTTTAAATTTTCATTGTTATTATGTATGTGATGGAAACAAGTTGAATTATGTAGGATTAAGTCGAGATCATGTAGGCATGATGGAGTTAGGTATGGGTGTGTTTGAGTTAGGTCAGCAGGCATGGTGGAGTTAGGTATATGCATGATTGAGTTGAGGTCAGTTAGGCATGGTTGAGTTTAGGTGATTTAGGCATGATTGAGTCAAGATCAGCTAGGCATGGTGGAGTTAGGTTTTTGGTTTTGATTTAATTTCCAAGTTATTGGTAACATGAAAAAATAAATGATGATGAATATGTATGGTATGATGTTGTAAGAAATAGGTAAGTATACATGTTTATATACTTGTATGTTTGTTTAATTTCCAAGTAATGTAGAAGATGGAAAATAACTAATGCTAGAATGTAAATAAAAAGGTGGGGGAAAATTGGTTAGGGTAAATAATGGCCGAGCTAACCTCCAAGGGTCCCATGCCCTCAAAGTGCTGCGTACATAGCCCCGACAAAAAGGGGCCTTAGGCCGATGTAGTTCTCCGATAAGCTAAGGAATAATATGATGAGGTAGTGGGATGGATTGATAGGTTTTAGGCATGGTTGAGTCTAGGTCAATTAGGTATTTTTGAATTTAGGTCATGAAGGCAGGGGTGAATTGAGGTCATTTAGGTGTGGTTAAATCTAGGTTTCGAAGGTTAGGTCCTATATAGGATAATCAACGAGTAATGAAGAAGGTGAAGGGTAAGATATGACTAAAAGAGCCGCCTAATTGGTGAGAACCATCACACGTCTACCATACCGAAGATGGGATTATGAACGTAAGACCCTAAAGATGCGGCATGAGTTAATATTCTAAGGATGAAGAAAGTCACATGATCATGAAATGTCACATTTTGTGACACATCCCTTGAGCAGGAAGGAAATCAGGGTGAAAAAGGTGATGAGGTGAAAAAAGGTTGGTTTTAGCATAATCTAGTGTGAGACAACATGCCAACTTGGCAAGAGACCCAAGATCATAATAGGCAAGTCCATGATGAAAAAGTTAATCTTTTTCTTTTTTCTATTTCTTTTGTTTTTGTTTTTGATAGAATAATCAATGTGGGAAATCTATGTGGGATGAGTAGATTTTCTCCTTGAGGTCTTCATGAAGGTAATCCATGCAGGAAGCTTAAGAATATTTTTATTTTAGTTTTTGTGAGAATCTATTATTCTTTTGATGATAGAATAAGTACAATATGGCTAACTTTGTATAGTTGTCCTTCGAGGGAGTAGTCTATTTATAGCAACAAGATAGAAAGCGTAGATGTCCTTTTTGAGGGAGTCATCTTTTTGCTGGAAGTTTGACTCAAGGATTTGAATCCCAATTTAATTTTGAAATTGTTTTGTGTTTGGAATTTTAATTCATGGACAATACTATAGAGAAAAATAGGCTCTTGTTTTTTAAGACAAAACTGTAACACAAAGAGGTAACTATGATAGAGAGGTTTTAAGTGATGAACGACCATGTGATTCCATCTTTAAAAAGATGAAAAGTATCCATGAGAATTATGCCATGAGTAGAGTTGTGGTACTCATATTTAAGACAAGGTTAAAAGGTAAGGGGTAATCACATGATCCTGGTTTAGTCATTGATCATTAAAATAGGTAGAATGGAAGGTGAACGGTGCTCAAGGGACAGGCGCTGAATAGAAAAGAGGTGATATAAGACTTAATTCAACAATAGAATGGTTGAAGATGTAAAAAATTGAGGGGTTCAAGTTCAGGTTTACCTTCGAGTGAAGAAAAATGATAAACACCTGATCTATAGGTATGAGTAACGATATAAGGTCCAAGCCAATTAGGAGAAAATTTTCCCCGTTTATTTTTTTCCTCTTTTGTTACATATTGAGTATCTTTCGGGATGCAGTTGCCAACTTGGAAGGTTCATTCATGGATGCATTTTTCATAGGCACGTTTGATACATTTTTGGTAGATTTGGAGATGATCAAGAGCATTAAGATGACGTTCATCTAATAACTCAAGTTATGACAAACGGTCTTGGAAAAAGTCATCATCGTTGAGCATCTCCTTAAGTGAGATACGAAGAGATGGGATATGGAATTCAAGAGGTAGAACAACCTCTGTACCGTAGACCAGAGATAAATGTGTGGAAGTAGTTGATGTATGAATACTAGTGTGATAAGCCCATAAGAAAAAAGGAATGTGTGTATGCCAATCCTTTCTAGTATCGTCCACAACTTTCATAAGAATTTTGTTCAAGTTTTTATTGGTTGATTCTTCTTGGCAATTTGTTTAAAGGTATTAGGGTGAAGAAAAAATGAGTTGAATGCCAAAGGCATCACAAAGCTTCCATAGAGTTTTTGTTTTTAAACTATTTTCCATTATCAGTGATGAGACAATGGGGAGCACCAAAGTGAAAAATGATGTGATGATTGATGAATTCACATATTTTCTCTAATTTTGTTAAAATAAGAGGTATGGATTCTACCAATTTAGTTTATTATTCAGTAGTGGTAATAATCCATTGATGGCACTGTGAAGAATGGGGATTGATTTCTCCAACAAGATCTAAACCCCATTGAGAGAAAGGTGAAAGGTCTCGTGCAACCTGTAAGGCATGACTAGGTGTGTGATGAAGATTAGCATGTTGCTGGTGATTCACACAACATTTAACATAATCACAAAAATTGCAGTTCAAGGTTGGCCAATAATAGCCTAGGTGGAGAATGCATTTAGTGATAACTAAACCACTGAAGTGACCTCCACAAATTCCATTGTGAACTTCCTTGATGGTGTAGAAAATTTCAGAACTTGTAATGCATCGTAATAGGATACCATCAAAGCCATATTTATAAAGAAGTTCTCTCATGATGACATAGCGAGAGACACCTTTGAGAAAGGCACGTTTTCTATTCCGAGTAAGGTCTAGAGGTAGAATTGAGAGGGAAAGCTAATCAGCAAACTACTTATACCAAAGGTCACGTGGGTCAAGTTAAACAGTTCCGATGAGGTTGACGTGTCGAAATAGATAGGAAGGTGATTGCATACTTTGTACTGTGACAAATATTTTTGATTCAGAGGGCAAAGCATGTATCTTAGAAGCAAGGTAGACTATGTTATCCACAAATGTTTTAGTGGAACGTGGAGTGATTTGAAGTTCATAGTGGTGAAAGGTAGTTAAAATTATGTCTACATGATGCTTATAGTTTTGAGTATTTCGTTACAACAAAGGTATATACCATAGACTTGATTTAAACTAGTTGAGATTTTCCAAAGATATTAATTGATTTGACATATAATATGATGGTGGTTCAAAGGCCTAATATGAGTACTTCATATTCAACAATATTATCAGTACATTCAAAATATAGTTTTAAAGATAACGACATAGGCTCACTGTCGAGAGGAATGAGGATATGTTAGATTGTGGAGCCTATTTTCATGTGAAAAAGTGTTGAAGACTATACACTAAGAGTAGTGTACACTTTCCATAGTTTTCATGCTGGGGTTTGGGGGCGCAGCCCCTGAGAAATTTTTTTGGCCTTAAAACGTGCCTGATATATCGGGAAACGTATTTTTCTCATATGGGTGGGATTTTTGACCCATAGGTTTATGGGACGGTTTTGGCCCATGGTTTTGATACCGACAGTTTTGTAAAAAATATTAAGAATTATTCTACTTATATGGTTTTATGCATATGGTAGGTAGAATCTAACATTACAGATGTGTTTTGAATTCGGGTGTGAATTCTGTAGAGTTTGTTGACCATAGCTCCAAACAGATATAGGTATTGTATTGAGAGAGCGGTGGCTTGTAATAAAATATGAACAAGTGATTCTTGGTGGATGTAGCCAAAATTGGGTGAACCACATTAAATACCGTCTCTTTGTGTTGTGTTATTTTATTCTACACTTTTATTTGAGATCTGTAATATTTTCTACATATTAGTTTCTACTATTGCGATTCTGTGAGGGATTATTTTTCATATTTTATCCTTTTTTTCCTAACAGATAACTCCAACACCACCTCCACGCTGACATTTGGAACCATCAAAGAAAAAGGTCATCGGGTAAATGGTATTTTCTAACAAGAGGGTAGCAATGGATTCGTCATGAAAATCAAAGTTAGAGGGATGATATCTGGAGAGAGGTGCATTTGCAAGTTGATCAATAATAGTTTTGCCTTTGATGTATTTTTCATGAGTGATTTTGAGGTCTAGGTATATAAGAAGCATGAGCCAATGTGCAACACGCTGATGTGGTAGGGCTTAGTGTACATGTAATGTAAGGGGTCTGTATTGGTGACAATAAAAGTTTTGTGGTTAAGTAGGTAATGATGAAGTTTAGTAGTGACAAAAACTAATGATAAGTAGAGTTTTTCAGTGTGGGTGTATCAGGTTTCATAATCCAAAATCTTACAACTTATATAATAAACCTTTTTCTCCCTATTTTTCTCATCGCGATGAGCGAGCATGAATCCTAAGGAATGATCCGTAGCAGAAATGTAAAGGTAAAATGGTTGGTCATCCTTAGGAGGAAAGAGTACAGGTAGTTAGAGTAGGTAATATTTTAAGGCCTCAAAGGATTTGTGGCATTCATCATCCCATTTGAAGGAGACATCCTCTTTTAGGAGATGATGAAAGGGGTGGCAGTGGTTGGAAAGCTGTAAAATAAAATGATAGATAGACTATAACTTTCTTGTAAACTATGTAGTTGGAGAAGGTTAGTAGGTGGAGGCATTTCGAGAATAGCCTTAATTTTAGTGTGATTGACATCTATGCCATGAAAATAAATGATAAAACCATGGATTTTTCCTGAGAGGATAATGAAGACACACTTATTAGGTTGAAGGAAAACACAATACTTGATGAGATGGTAAAAAATGACCTTATGGAATATAAGGTGTTCGAATCGATGTTTGGATTCGACAAGTAGGTCATCTACATAATCTTCCAATATGCGATGCATGATGTCATGAAATATATAAGTCATATCCCACTGATATGTAGCACCATCATTTTTAAGGCCAAAGGGCATGACTCAATATTAGAAGTGTAACACACTGAACTGTTGTTACTTCCTCCTATGCATACAAGTGTTGATATGTGATTTCTTTTGTTAAAAGGATGTGTTCCTTTGGTTGAGAAGTCATGCTTGATATGTATTGTATCTTCTTTGCAGATTGCAGATCTTTGACTGAGTCTGAATATGGTTAGACTCTTTTATTTATTTCATTTTGCATGTGAGTTTAATCTAATCTCGGAATGAATTATAGAGTTATTCATCTATAAGACCTAGCCTTGGATCAGTGGTATTGATCCAAGTGGTGCTTTAAGTTTTTCGTGATGAATTAAAAAAATTATAAACCTTTCACAGGTTGCAAGGTCTGAATTCATTGAATAAGTCAATCCCGAGTCTAACTCAGGTTGATCATGTGAAATGGATTGGTACCCAATATCGAAGTATATCTGGTAGGTCTCGATCGTGGGCCAGGTAATAATTCCGTTTCATACGATTTTGTAGCCTAAAGGCAGAACAGGAGGTAACCCTGTTCAAGAATACATGTTGTAGGTATTTTTCTGAGTGTATGGAATATAGACCTAACTGGAATTATTAATGTTAGTAATCTAAAACTAAACCTAACCTAGGGGTTAGATTAGTGTTAATCTAACCTAGACCTAGGCTAAGAGCTAATGTCCTAAGTTAGTAACTATGTTCTATGAAGTTAGACTAGGTGTTATCCTAAATTCTAACCTAAGTTACTAACCTAACTATTGAACAAGGATGTAAGGGGACCTATGGAGGGATGCGAACCATGGGTGGCAGTTTCTATGTTATTTAATGCAAAGGATAAGTATGAAGGACAGGTATTGGCGGAGGTTTTAGAAACGGCTAACTGAGCCGACGTGGCAGGTCGCCAAAATTGGAAATGGTCTTGAAATTCTATTTGTCTATCGCCAACTTCGGCGGTCGGTGGCAGTGGAGTTTGAGCGGGAAATTGGGAGTAAATGCAATTAATGAGCTTGGAAGTTGAGCTCGGAATTCGTGAGAAGGCATGCAAATTGGAGGTTGTTGTTTTGTTTGGCTTATCACGAATTTCAGTTTTCCTTCTGCCTATTCACTGGTTCTTCGCACCAGTCTTCTTTGTGTTGCATGGCGTGTATGAGCGTATCTAGCTCTTTTCTTTAGCAAGGAGAATATATATGTCATGGCGATAGCAAAATTTTTTTGGTCACTCTAACTTGGAAAAGGAAAAGGAGGTCTAAGCTCTTTCAGTGGTCTGCTTCGGAAATTTGAGAAAATATCCAGGCATGTTAGGCCCTAACTTTTAAATATCTCGCTTTTCTTCAAATGATTTCATTAGAACAACTCTGTTCAAATGATTTATGGTAATGGAGGATTTTCTTTGGATGTCTTGTGTGATTTGGCACTGTATCTTCATGCTGGTTCGATTTTTCATTTATCCCTTGATGGGTGTTTATTAAATTCAAACTGTGGCTTTATTTCTTTGTGTTTTGCATTTTGGCTTAAATATGCAAAATTTATGAAAGGAATGTATGCTCGGCCTGCTCGGCGAGAGCCCATAAATTATTCTTGTGAGGGGTACAGGCCACTGTTATGCTTGTCGATTTTGTCGTCGATGCATGTTGTGAATACTTGCTGGAAAGGAAACTGCTGGACATTTGTTTGATTATTCAGTTTTAAAGGAACCTTGTAAGATCTGTCATGGGTATTGATGGGGTGGTTATTGATACTTTTTGGGTTTCGTTTTGTCTTTTAAATTTGTTTGGGAACAGGTAACTATTGTGTTACAGTAGTCATTACGACCCTGTGGAAGTTGTTTTTCCTTTTATTTGTGGTAACGGGATTTAACCCATTGACAGTATACAATATGGATTTATGTATTTTATTTGAACGACTCTGTGGAGTCCTCTGAAGGAATCGTATATTATGGTCCACTGTGGAGGATATAGATACATCCTTGAGTTTTGATAATCTGAATCCCGTTGGAATCTTGTAGAAGTAACAGGTCATACGACCTCTGTTATTTGTAATGAAATTTGGTACAGACTCTGTGGGTATACATTTATGCTTCCTTCTGTGTAAGCTTGTTCGGGAATTTTGAAGAGGTTTAGTTGAATTCCTTGTTATGAAATCGGTATTTGATTTTCTTACACCTGATTTTGAATGCTTACTATGGTTGGCATAGATAGAAGCATTATCTATTTTTATCTTATACTGTTGTTGGGACTCAGTTGAATTATTGACAGATAAACAGTGTAACTGTTTCAATTATGACTGTTGGGTTTACTCTATTATTTGACCCTGTGGATTCCTTGAATATGGGATGATATCTTGTTTCTTTTGGCTTCTTTATAAGCTGTACTGCGATTACTGTTTGCGGATTTAGTTAAAGTCCTTGAGTGGTAATCTGTGTCACTGTTTCTGTATAAGCCTGAGATTGAACATGTGATGTTTATTTGGCCTCGTTCGATTTCTGTGAATATCTTGACATCTTGTATAATGGCTTTTACGAAGTAGGTCATGGATACCATACTTTCTACTCTGATTTCATTCAGAGGTAACTACGTTATTCTATGTTGTGTTTTATTTAAGATTACATGCCAGTTGATGTGGCTGTGCGTGATGCGTGATTTTCATTTAAAATTCTCTCTGCTTAAGTCGTAGGGAGATGTCATTGCTCAAAGGAGTTCGAGTTTCTTGTTGGCTGTGGCAACAATTGAGTTCCTTTGAATTCGACCTTGGGCATAAAAAGCCTTACAGTGTTGAAAAGGATTGAAGAGGATGTAGGTTGTTATTGGGATTGTAGGCGTGTTACGCCTTCCTTGCTTTGATATCCATTTTTGAGTATGAATGAATTTAGGAGTTAACTGTACCTAAACAGGTAACGGCAGTAGTTGTCTTCTTTCCTGTCGCTTTTTACGTGAGGTCGTTATGAGTCTGCTTGGTAGATAGACACCGTTTTTTGGCATGGGAGCTACTGTACTGTAGTTGCATTTTGTAAGTTTCAAAACAGTGGTGCTGATGATGGACTCGACTGATTTATTTGCATGTGTATTAAGTGAATGCCTTGCTTTTGGAAAGATGGTACAGTCATGAGTTAGTTCAGAGGGAAATATGTATAATTGTTTATTTCTCTTCTGTTGTATATTATAAGTTGATATAATTGTTTAACTAACATCTGTAATCGTTTTTACATAATGACGGTTTCAGGATGGATATGATATTCCTCTTTTTAAGTTGAATATAATGACTGCCTGATGTTTGTGCATCTTGGGATTTACAATGAATAATTGCTTAGGACACTTTTGTTCTTCTTGATTTCTAATATGTTGATGAAATATTTGAGAAGTGTTTAGGACTATTCTGTAACGATGTTAAAGTTACACTTTTGTAGTCATTTTTGTATTACAAAGGCATAGTCTAAATATGTTTACTTGTTTGGTGAATTTATCTCATTTAAACAGGGTGTTTAATGAAAACAATTGATGGATTGCAATTGTTTTAAGAGTTAGTGCTTATCATGCTCAGTTCATCGAACTGACTCATGTTGACTATTTTTGCAGATGGTTGCGGTAAGTGGTAAAAGCATGCAGATCTGATAGGATAATCAGATTGAATAAATATGATTTATAAGTGAATTACATCTTGATTTTCTAAATAAGGAAAGATGTTCCTTTTTCAGTTGAGTAATGTATCAAGTATGCGGAATGCATACAATGTATTTGATTAGTTCTGAAGGAATGGAAATTGATATTGTTACTTATGTGTCTATATTCTTATCTTGATAGTTTGACCTTCTTCGGTTCAAATGATCTAAAAAGCATTGTTATTATTATATAATTTGGAGACTTTTGTGATTATCAATGTAAGCTTTGCAAGAATATAAGACTGAATTCTTATGAATGTTTAGAAATTCTGGTATGTTCTATCATAAGCTAAATTGAAATTTAGATCACTGCCTTTCTGAAAGATAGGGTTAAAAAAATAAATAAACCTAAGTAGAACGCTAAACAAGCTGAATTAAATTATTAATCCCTAGTCTTGATTATGCTAGGACAACGTTTAATGGGATTCTTAATTGATATATCTTGATACTAGTAAGTATGATATAAATTCAGTTATGACAACTGATATAAACCTAAGTGGGGTTCAGATGGCAATCTCATGTGTAATATATGAGCTATTGTCCAATTTTGTTGATTTAGAATTATGCATATTCTATTAACTCCTTGATGAGACGCTGGCCTTAATAACTCCTCTATGTAATGGGTTGTACTGAGAAAGGTCATCCTAAGATGAGGAATCCTGGAATCGGGAAAGGCTAACCTTAGGGGAATGTCTTTTAATTTAATTTAAAATCAATGTGCGTAACACTTATTAGTAAGTAGATATTTTCGAGGCGGATTTAAAGGTTGATGGCATAAGACAACTACAGGATTGTACCTTCGAGAAGATTAGTATCTTCTCGAAGATACCACAATGCAGGTGACTTATGATGACACCCTTTGCATTGATCGTGAATATTTACACCTTTAACTTGAGCAAGTTACTCTGGGACCGATTAGGAATGTGGTCACATTATAAGGGCTACCTAAGAGACTCGGGGTATCATGACACATTGGTTTAACTGGGGTTGACCCAGTATGTCATCTTATCCCTAGTCCTCGAGTGCATCCATATAATGTTGTCACCTTACTAATCCATCCCCTAGTGAATAACCTTGGGATAAGGAGGGGACTGATAGAAGTCGGTATAAGACATTCTACATAACATAAGAATGGGTTGAAGGACGTATTCCAGATTGACGAGTATGCCGTTAAGGAATACGAGACATAAGCAGTATGTTTCAAATTTTTGGCCAAAGTATCGCAAGCTGCTGATTGCGTTGTCCTGAGTCCCCTGGTCTAAGGGATGAGATGACGATGAATAATGGTAACAATTATTCAGTTAGGTTCCTTGGACAGAGCATTCTGAATCCCAGAATAGGGAAGAGAACCGCAGAGAGTGATGTGTTAAATAAAAATGCTAACTCTTATTACTCACGAATAGATCGGTAGATTACCAAGTCATGGAATGAATAGATCGGAGGTACTCCGAGTCATTACAGCTGCATATGGTTATCTGTTATTAAGAATGGTTATTTGATTTGTGAGTTCTAAATTATGTATTTAGAACCAGGAAGCATTTATCAAAAAAAAAAAATAAAAATTGACTTGTTCTAATGTATAAAATGAGGATGTTACATCTTGGTATCAGAGATGAAGGTTGCAGCTCTTGGACCTATTGCTGTCCATAATCTGATAAAAACCTAGAATTTTCTTGTAACAGAAAATGGTTAGAACAAGGGGGAATGTTGCAAATAATGCTCCACCTAAAGGAGGGGGCGGATTACAACCCAAAAACTTGATGAAATCCTTGCTGACCTGTTGGACACAAGAGATATGTTTAGCTGTACTTGAACAGCAAGTAATGGGAAATGAGGAGGATGAAGAAGCTGGTAATGACAATCAGCAATCTCCTGAGGACAACCCCGACATGGGTGTTGATATTAATGCTGGGAATGCACCTGTTCAACTAGAAAACAAGAAGGCTAGGTTGGCAGCAGAACTCACTAATGATATAAAGAGGATAAGCCCACCTAAGTACGATGGCACCACATTAGGAGATGGAGCCTGAGAACTGGCTCAACAAATGGAGAAGTACTTTGCAATAAGGAACTTCTCAGAGGAAACCAAAGCTATTTGGGGAGCCTATCAACTTTCCCAAGTGAAGCATCTTATGTGGTGGGATAGCCGTAAAGCTGAGCTAAACATTGATGAGACCAACGTTACTTGGGATCAATTTAAGGGCTATTTTAGGCAACGATGGCTTGCCACAACTTTTCTATGATCAGAAAATGATAGAATTTCAGAACTTAGCTCAAGTTAGTGAAGCTAACGGTAACTAAATACTGGAACCAGATCAGTTTACAAAACTCCTCAAGTATGTACCGCAGTATCAAAATGACGAGAAGTTCAGAATACGTGACAATTCATCATGGGATTGAATCCTCGTGATAGGGGGAGAGGTCGATGTTCACAGTCCAACCACTATGGAAGGAGTTGTTGAAAAGGCCATAAGACAAGAACATTAAATTAAAGGCTATTTCTACTCATAAGGAGGAAGGGTTCAGGAGATGAATTTTAGACGGTATAAACCCTTCTAATGATGGTGATGCACCCAAAAGGGAATATTATGAAAAATTTTGGAAACAAAAGTAAGTATTCCAGGAGATAATGCAGTACAAAGCACCATGGCCTGATATCGCCTAACTGGAAATAAGAGATATATTTTGACTAACAACGATTATACACTGGATGGGTCAGAATCGCCTTCATTTGAGGAAACATCTCCTATTAAAAGGCTAGCTGAATTCGAGCCGGGTAGTAAAGTACCTGTAAGTAGGCTGCTACAAATTGAAGCAAACTGTGAAATTGCAAACTCAGTATACCCTTTGAAGAGAGGCTAGAAAGATTCAGCAACTATAAGATAGCCTGTTGAGTAAAAGACAAGCAAGCTGACAGAAGAAAGTGACACCTCTGAACTATCGGGTAAGTTACTTGGGCAGTACCTGACTATTCAAGTGTTTGATACAGGAGCTACTGAATGTTTTGATCTTCGTATAAGGACTGTGTTCGCGTGAAATTGGGAAGTGGTGCTGCGACAGAGGAAGTGGATTGTATCTTCTGACATGCTACAATATGGTAGATAACTCTGACATGGGTACAGTGAGTATGCGTGACTTGGGCTAGTGGTTGACTTACCGAATTTCTCCAGTGAAGTGACACTCAATCTTACACCTTTCGGGATCGTATTGACGTGCGACATGGGCGTCAATCTGGTTACGCACGACCATAGAGCCAAAGGTAGATTGCATGATCCAAGAACATGGGTTTAGATGATCATTCTGGATGAACAGCAGATAGACCTTATTGAAGGTGTGAAATGGGAAATGTGTTGGATAAGCACTGTCAGAGTCTAACTGCAGGTTGATGATGCTAAGAATGAATTGGATGTACCCGATATGCATAGTATCAGGATAGGTCTGACCCAGAGAAGAGGTATTACATGAAGCGACATGGGTAGTGGTGACAAAGTGTGACAGGGCAATGTTTTTCGCACGGAATGCGCAGTGGTAGACCACGACAAGAGGAATGTATTCACGTGTGAAATCAAACCAGGAACAGATTCTATTTCCAATAGGACCTTTTTGATGAGAATTAGCAGAGGTTGAGGCTTAAGATGCAGCTAACAAGAACTTTTGACTATCAAGGTTTGATTAGACGCAAGTCAATAGACCTTAGTGAGCGCCTGTAAACTATTTTCTTGAAATGTTTCGAAGGTTAGTGGAAGCACTAAGGCTGTGTACCTGATCTGCGGCCTTCTATCGCACACTTGCAACAATCAGGTGAACATATGTTTCACTACCAACCCCCAAAAAATTTGATAAGATGTGATGCGAAGGGGGTTTATTCTATGATAGGGGTTCGAGCCATGGTGGTATTCATCCACCTCCGGCATTTCCATGAGAGGAAGATATTCTTAAAATGAAGCTTTCCTTGGAGGAAGTTGGCGGAGGTTGTATGAAATCACTGTTACAAACCCTTCTGGAACCTCTAACTAATGCACCCACGTGGCCTTTAGAACCATGGAACAATATTTGGAAATTTGGTCAAGTTTGTTTGCATTCTAGGACGAATAGCTCAATTCTAAAAGCGGTCGAGTGAGCAAATGAGCAGTTTGGAAGATAGTTTTGGGAATTTTGAGAAAAATAAATTTAATGGTAATTATCCAAATGAACTTTCTTTGTTCCCGAAGCACTATTGCTCGGGACAACGTTGATGCAAAATGGACAACCCCTATTGGAGGCAGATTGAGTTTCTTGGTTTGGTTACTTCCATGCGCATCTAGGGATTGCATCTCTTAGGAGGCCTTTCTACAAGTGTGGCACTTGAACCATGAGAAAAGATACTCCAGAGAAAGGCTGGTTCCATGCCCTCTGTTCAGATGCACCAATGAAACGTAGATCTTTTACTCTGCCGAGGAAAGCAGCATAACTATACCAAGGCATGTAGGGAGCAGACAAATTGTACATAAATGCTAAACTAAGCTAAGGGGGTGATGCACCGAGGAGAGTAAGAAGGCATCGAGCTTTACAGAGGTAAACACTTCCATTTAGATGCATACCTGTCACTATTCTTTTTGATATGCAGGAGCTACTGAATGTTTCATTTCTAATAAACTTGCTTCTAAACTTAATCACAGAAATAGCTAGAAAAATGTATAAATCTTTGACTGTACAGTATGGTAATAACTCTTGTTCTATACAGTGAGTATGTGTCTTTTTGGGGCAGTCCTTGACTCCACCTAATTTCTCCAAGCAGGAGAGAAGGGAGGTTGACCTCTATGTTACACCTTTGGGAACCCCCTCCTTACGACATTGTCATAGGTGTCAATTGGTTAGCTGACCATAAAGCAAAAGTAGACTGCTATGAAAAGAATATAAACTCATGTTTAGATGATCCTGGCTAAACGAACTGCAACAGAGATTCAAGGTCTGTACATTAAACGGTTGACGCATTTCAGTTAGAAAATTGTCAGCTATTCTAGCTTAATCCTCCAAAGGCTAAAAAAAAGGATATACCCTTTATATCAGTAAAGATATCTCATAATTTTCAGAAGAAGATGGTGATTCCATGAAACGATTTCCAATCTGAAGATTTAGGGCAAAGTTTTAAACGGATGTTTTTACGGAGGAATTACCAAGTGCTTACCACCTGGACGAAGAGGGAATTTTACTTCACCATCGAAATCAAACCAGGAACGGAACCTATTTCCAAAGCACCTTATCAGCCCTGACTACTACAGAGTTAGTCCCAGCTTAAGGCACAATTACAAGAACTTTTGATCTAAAGGTTTGATTAGACCAAGTGTTTCACCTTGGGGAGCCGGCTCTTTCGTAATATTTGTGAAAAAGAAAGATGGAACACTTAGACTCCTGTATTGATTATCGGATGTTGAACAAAGCAACAATCAAGAATAGATACCCACTTCCAAGGATCGAAGATCTATTTGATCAGATGCGTGGGGCGCGGTTTATTCTAAGATAGATCTTCGATCTGGTTATCATCAGGTTAAGGATTAGAGAGCGAAGATATTCATAAAACCCAGCTTTCCGAACAAGGTACTGGACATTATGAATTCACCAGTTCTACCCTTTGGATTAACTAATGCACCCGCAGACTTTTATGAACTTAATGAATAATATTTTTCAACCGAATATTTGGACAAGTTTGTACTTGTATTCTTGGACGATATTCTCATTTATTCTGAAAGTGATTTGAGGAGCATAATGAGCATTTGAAGATAGTTTTGGGAATTTTGAGAAAAATAAAGTTGTATGGTAAGTTATCCAAATGTTCTTTCTTTGATTAAAAAGTTCACTATTTGGGTCATGTCATTAGTAAAGAAGGAATTGCTGTAGATCCTTCAAAAATAGTGGCAATAACTGAGTGGCCTGCACCAAAGAATGTGCACGAAGTAAGAAGCTTCATGGGTCTTGCTGGTTATTATAGAAAATTTGTTAAGGATTTTTCTAAAGTAGCTGCACCGATAACTTCATTGCAGAAGAAGGATAAGAAATTTATTTGGAATGATAAGTGCGAAGTGGCTTTCAAAAGTCTGAAAATCCAGTTGACTTCCGCACCTATATTAGCTGTACTAGACCCTAATGGGAGCTTTACTAGTTGTAACAGATGCTTCTGGGGAAGGCCTTGGAGGTGTTTTGTTACAAAATGATCAAGTCATAGCATATGAAAGTAGAAAACTTAAGTTACATGAGCTGAATTATGCTCCTCATGATTTGGAGCTTGCTGCCATTGTTCATGCGCTTCAAGTCTGGAGACACTATTTACTTGGGAAACCTTTTGAGTTGAAAACTGATCACTTAGGACTGAAATATATTTTCACTCAGCCTAATCTAAATGCCAGACAGAGAAGGTGGTTAGAATTTTTATCACAATATGATTTTGATATTAGCTACATCAAAGGGAAGGAGAATAGAGTAGTAGATGCTCTAAGTCGTAGGAGGCACATTTCTGCTCTTATAACATTAAGAACTCAGTTTAAGGATGAGGTAAAAAGTGCCTCAGAATCTGATATATACTTTCAGCAAGTAAAAGCAGCGCTTGCTGCAGAACCTAATGATGAAAGGTATAAAGGTTTTCATTTTGATAATGAAGGAATCTTGCGTTATGAAAACAGGGTATATGTACCTATGCTGAACGATTTGAGAAAGAAGTTGTTAGTTGAATTTCATAATTCACCTTTCTCTGGACACCCGGGTATCACAAAAATGCTTGCTGATCTGAAACAACAATACTTTTGGAAAGGTATGAAAAAGGATGTCATGAATTTTGTAACTCATTGTCTGGAATGTCAGCGGGTTAAGGCAGAACATATGCACCCTGCTGGACTGTTATATCCTCATAGCATACCGCAGTACAAATGGCAAGTAATAAGCACATGGACTTTGTACAAGGGTTACCTATGTCCAGGAATAAACATGATGTTATCCTGGTAGTTGTAGATAAACTAACTAAGGTAGCTCATTTCATCACTGGAAATCTAAAGGATGATTCACCAGTGCTGGCCAAAAGATTCGTACACAAAATTTTCAGATTACATGGTGTACCAGAATTGATTATATCTGACAGGGATCCAAGAATGACATCAAGGTTTTGGCAAACGCTTAATACAGCTCTTGGAATGAAACTAAACTTCAGTTCTGCATATCATCCGGAAACGGATGGACAAACTGAGAGGGTAAATCAAGTGTTGGAGGACATGTTGCGAATGTATTGCATGGATCAACAGTATAAATGGGAAGAGTATCTTCCATTAGTTGAATTCGCATACAACAACACTTATCACTCATCTCTTAAAATGGCACCATTTGAAGCACTTTATGGAAGAAAGTGCAGAACCCCTGTTAGCTGGGATAGTGTTGAGGATAGAGTGGTAATTGGACCAGAGATCCTCACTGAAATGGAACAGCAAGTTAAGCTGATTCGTGAACGATTAAAGGAAGCAGCGGATAGGCAGAAGAGCTATGCTGACCTTAAGCGGGTTGATCGAAGGTTTGAGCTTGGTGAGAAGGTTTTTCTTCGTGTTAAACCCAGAAAGAGTTCTATAACTTTTGGCAAGGCTGCCAAGTTGTCACCTCGTTTCGTGGGACCTTTCGAAATTGTCGAAATAATCAATCCATGTAGCTTACGATTAACATTACCACCTGCTTTATCTCGCATGCATGATGTTTTCCATATTTCTTTGCTTAAGAAATACGTTTCAGATTTGTCACATGTCTTAAATTGGAATTCCTTGCAGGTCCAAGACCCAGGAATAATCGTGGTTAAACCCACACGAGTGCTGGAAACTCGCCAATTGCATTTGAGAAATCGTGAAATACAACAATGTAAGGTCCAGTGGGACCAGTTTAACGAAGAAAGTGCAACTTGGGAAAATCTGGAAGAGATGAAAATTGCTTTTCCTTTTCTTTTTCAACAGAATGAAATCTGTTGACAAAACATTTCTTTTATGAACTTATCTTTTTCAAGTAATATATGAAAGCCAGATGGAGGAAAACATTATTCAGGCTGAATAAAATGTGTTGTGACATTGATTTCTGGAACTATTCAAGTTGGAAAATAGTCGCATTTTTTTGTGAACTAATAAATTGGTTGACCTAAAGGTTAATCGAATATGTAATCATCGGGATGATGAATCTTTTAGGAGGGAAGCATGTAACACTCTAAACTGTTGTTACTTCCTCCTGAGCATTCAAGTGTTGATACGTGATTTCTTCTGTAAAAAGGATATGTTCCTTTGATTGTGAATTCATGCTTGATATGGACTGTATCTTCTTTGCAGATTGAAGATCTTTGACTGAGTTAGAATATGATTGGACTCTTTTATTTCTTTAATTTTGCACCTAAGTTTAATCTGATCTTCGGAATGAATTGTGGATTTATCCATCTATAAGACCCAGCCTTGGATCAGTGGCATTGATCCAAGAGATTCTTTAAGTTTATTTGGGATGAACAAAAATTATAGACCTTATGCGTAGGTTGCAAGGTCTGGATGCGTTGAATAAGATAGTTTCGGAGTATAACTCAGGCTGATTGTGTTTAAATGAATTGGTTCCTGATATCATAATATCAGGAAGGTCTTGATCATGGACCAGGTAATAAATTCAGATACATTTAATTCAACTAGCCTATTGGCAGTGCTGAATTGAATCCTTTTTGTGAATGTATGTCTGTAGATTCTTATTCTCAACATTTTAAATGTTAGACCTAAACTGGATTTATTAAGGTTAATAACCTAAAACCTAAACTATAACCTATGGGTTAGGTTAGTGTTAATCTAACCTAGGCCTAAGCTATAAACTAATGTTCTAAAGTTAGTGACCTATGCGATAAGGAGGTTAGACTAAGTATCATCTTAAATCCTAACCTATGCTTACTAACCTAACAAATGAACAGTGGAGGAAGGGGACCTATGGAAGGGGTGTGAACCATGGGCAGCAGTTTCTATGGCATTAAATGGGATGGGATAAGTATGAAGGATAGGGAATTTAGTGGAAGTTTTTAAACGGCTAGCTAGAGGCCGATGTGGTAGAGTCACCAAAAGTTAGAAATGGTCTTTGAACTTGCATTTATCCATTGCCAACTATGGCGGTCGGTGGCAATGGAAATTTGAGTGGGAATTTTGGAGTTAATGTCATTTAATGAACTCAGTCTTCGAGCTCGGATTTCTCAGGAAGACATGCAAAATGGAAAACTAGGTAGTTTGTTTGGTTTTTTCATGCACTCTGGTTTTCTCTCTGTCTTAATCACTAGTTCTTTGCACTAGTCTACTTGGTGTTGCTTGGAAAATATGAGTGTAACTCGCTCTTTTCTCTGTCAAGGAAAGTTTATAAGGCATGGAAATAACAAATTATTGTTGTTGAATCTAACGTGGAAAAAGAGGAGAAGGCTCAAGCTCTTTCAGTGGTCTTCTTCGGAAATTTTAAGCAAATAACCAAGCATGTTAGGCCCTAACCTTTAAAAATCTTGCTCTCTTTCAAATGATTTCATTAGAACAACTCTGTTTAGATGATGTTTAGGAATTAGATGGTTTCTATGGTAGCCTTGTGTGATTTTGTTACTGTATCTTCTTGCTGGTTCAATTTTTCAATTTAACCCTTGATGGGTGTGTATTGTGTTTCGAATGTTGCACTATTTCGTTGTGATTTGCATTCCGGCTTTAATTTGTGAAATACATGCAAGAAAGATACTCGGCCTGCTCGGTGATGAGCCCATAAATTATTCTTGTGAGGGGGTACAGGCCACTGTTATGCTTGTCGATTTTGTCGTCGATGCATGTTGTGAATACTTGCTGGAAAGGAAACTGCTGGACATTTGTTTGGATTATTCAGTTTTAAAGGAACCTTGTAAGATCTGTCATGGTATTGATGGGGGTGGTTATTGATACTTTTTGGGTTTCGTTTTGTCTTTTAAATTGTTTGGGAACAGGTAACTATTGTGTTACAGTAGTCATTACACCCTGTGGAAGTTGTTTTTCCTTTTATTGTGGGTAACGGGATTTAACCCATTGACAGTATACAATATGGATTTATGTATTTATTTGAACGACTCTGTGGAGTCCTCTGAAGGAATCATATATTATGGTCCACTGTGGAGGATATAGATACATCCTTGAGTTTTGATAATCTGAATCCCGTTGGAATCTTGTAGAAGTAACAGGTCATACGACCTTTGTTATTTGTAATGAAATTTGGTACAGAGTCTCTGGGTATACATTTATGCTTCCTTCTGTGTAAGCTTGTTCAGGAATTTTGAAGAGGTTTAGTTGAATTCCTTGTTATGAAATCGGTATTTGATTTTCTTACACCTAATTTTGAATGCTTACTATGGTTGGCATAGATAGAAGCATTATCTATTTTTATCTTATACTGTTGTTGGGACTCAGTTGAATTATTGACAGATAAACAGTGTAACTGTTTCAATTATGATTGTTGGGTTTACTCTATTATTTGACCCTGTGGATTCCTTGAATATGGGATGATATCTTGTTTCTTTTGGCTTCTTTATAAGCTGTACTGCGATTACTGTTTGCGGATTTAGTTAAATTCCTTGAGTGGTAATCTGTGTCACTGTTTCTGTATAAGCCTGAGATTGAACATGTGATGTTTATTTGGCCTCGTTGGATTTCTGTGAATATCTTGACATCTTGTATAATGGCTTTTATGAAGTAGGTCATGGATACCATACTTTCTACTCTGATTTCATTCAGAGGTAACTACGTTATTCTATGTTGTGTTTTATTTAAGATTACATGCCAGTTGATGTGGCTGTGCGTGATGCGTGATTTTCGTTTAAAATTCTCTCTGCTTAAGTCGTAGGGAGATGTCATTGCTCAAAGGAGTTTGAGTTTCTTGTTGGCTGTGGCAACAATTGAGTTCCTTTGAATTCGACCTTGGGCATAAAAGCCTTACAGTGTTGAAAAGGATTGAAGAGGCTGTAGGTTGTTATTGGGATTGTAGGCGTGTTACGCCTTCCTTGCTTTGATATCCATTTTTGAGTATGAATGAATTTAGGAGTTAACTGTACCTAAACAGGTAACGGCAGTAGTTGTCTTCTTGCCTGTCGCTTTTTACGTGAGGTCGTTATGAGTCTGCTTGGTAGATAGACACCGTTGTTTGGCATGGGAGCTACTGTACTGTAGTTGCCATTTTGTAAGTTTCAAAACAGTGGTGCTGATGATGGACTCGACTCGATTATTTGCCTGTGTGATTAAGTGAATGCCTTGCTTTTTGGAAAGACGGTACATTCATGAGTTAGTTCAGAGGGAAATATGTACAATTGTTTATTTCTATTCTGTTGTATATTATAAGTTGATATAATTGTTTAACTAACATCTGTAATTGTTTTTACATAATGATGGTTTCAGGATGGATATGATATTCCTCTTTTTAAGTTGAATATAATGACTGCCTGATGTTTGTGCATCTTGGGATTTACAATGAATAATTGCTTAGGACACTTTGTTCTTCTTGATTTCTAATATGTTGATGAATATTTGAGAAGTGTTTAGGACTATTCTGTAACGATGTTAAAAGTTACACTTTTGTAGTCATTTTGGTATTACAAGGCAAGTCTAAATATGTTTACTTGTTTGGTGAATTTATCTCATTTAAACAGGGTGTGTTAATGAAAAACAATTGATGGATTGCAAATTGTTTTAAGAGTTAGTGCTTATCATGCCTCAGTTCATCGAACTGACTCATGTTGACTATTTTTGCAGCTGGTTGCGGTAAGTGGTAAAAAGCATTGAGATCTGATAGGATAATCAGATTGAATAAATATGATTTATAAGTGATTACATCTTGATTTTCTAAATAAGAAAGATGTTCCTTTTTCAGTTGAGTAATGTATCAAGTATGCGGAATGCATACAATGTATTTGATTAGTTCTGAAGGAATGGAAATTGATATTTGTTACTTATGTGTCTATATTCTTATCTTGATAGTTTGACCTTCTTCGGTTCAAATGATCTAAAAAGCATTGTTATTATTATATAATTTGGAGACTTTTGTGATTATCAATGTAAGCTTGCAAGAATATAAGACTGAATTCTTATGAATGTTTAGCAGTTCTGGTATGGTTCTATCATAAGCTAAATTGAAATTTAGGTAACTGTCTTTGGAAGATTAGGCTATAAAATATAACCTAAACAGAACGCTAAACAATCTGAATTACATTATTAATCCCTAGTCCTGATTATGACAGGACAACATTTAATTGGATCTGACTCATTTATATTTGATGCTAATAAGTATGATATAAATTCAGTTAGGCGAACTGATATAAATCTAATGGGGTTCAGATGGAAATATCATGTGAAGGTTATGAGTTATTGTTCAATTCTGTTGTTTTAGAATCATGTATATTCTAAGAACTCCTCGATGAGACCCTTGGCCTTGATAACTCCTCTGAGTAATGGGTTTTATTGAGAAAGGTCATCCTAGGATGAGGAATTCCAGGGATTGGGTGGTGTCGCGGAAGGGCGTAACCTAGGGTAAACGTCTTTAATGTGTCTGTGTTGGGTATTTGGGTTACATGTTGCTTGATACGTTGGCATGATGCGATCGGAACACATGGATTAAGAAGTAGAGTCTTTGGTCGGAAGTGATGGGGATTAAGACGGGTGGTGTGTACTGTGGGGTGGTTGGGGCACAGTCAACTGCAGGGTTTATAGCCTTCCCGAAAGATTTGGGGGGGGGGGGGGGGGTGGTGTCTGTCTCGAATTTACGAGGTGCTGTGTGAGTTGTGTTTGTCGGGTGACCGTAGGAGGACATGTGTGGCCCCGTGGTGTTTTGTGGTGGTGGGTTTTTCTATTTGTTTTTTGTGTTTGGGGTTGTGTTGGGTGGTTGGTGTCGGGGGCTAAGATTTGGGTGTGGCTCTCTCTGTCGTTGTGATGGCGGTTTGTGGGGGCGTTGGGTCAAGCAGGTGGGTGTGTGTTTGTGCGGATGTTTGTTGTTCCTTTTCTTCTGGTGGTTTGATATTTAGTTGGGTGTTGTGTTGGGTGGGGTTTGTTGGGTTGTCGGCTCGTGGATTATAGGTTGGTCTGCCGATGCGGTGGTATCTTCGGTTTGTTTGTGTTTGTCTGTGTTCTGCTTTACCCTGTGCGTGGTGGTGTTGGGGTGGGGGGTGGGGGCTGGGTTTTCTATTAGCAGGTGGACTGGCCGGAGGGGGTATTGTTGGTCTGGTTTATCCCTAGTCTTCGTGGTCTGGCAGTGGCCTCATATAGTGGCCTTGTGTTACCGGGTTTACGCGTGGTTTTTAGGTTGTTCTGCTTGCGTTGCGTCTGTCGGGTTTGGGTGGGTGGACCGAACGGTTTGGGGGGTTGGGGGGGTCTCGATTCACAGGGGGGGTACCTGGGGGGGTTTGTGTTTGGATTGCTGTTCTTTACAGTGATAGGGGGAGAGTCATTATACTAACATGAGGAATGGTTGGGTGAAGACTTTATTTTCGGCTGGATGGGGGATTGACGAGTATGCCGTTAAGGAATATGAGACATAAGCAGTATGTTTTAAATCTTTGGCCAAAGTATCGCAAGCTGCTGATTGCGTTGTCCTAATTCACCTAGTCTAAGGGATGAGATGCCGATGAATAATGGTAACAATTATTCAGTTAGGTTCCTTGGACAGAGCATTCTGAATCCCAGAATAGGGAAGAGAACCACAGGAGTGAAGTGTTAAAATAATAACGCCAACTCTTATTACTCATGAATAGATCGGTAGATTACCGAGTCACGGAATGAATAGATCGGAGGTATTCCGAGTCATTACAGCTGCATATGGTTATCTGTTATATTAATGGTTATTTGATTTGTGAGTTCTAAATTATGTATTTAGAACCAGGATGCATTTATCAAAAAAAAAAAAAAATTGACTTGTTCTATTGTCTAAAATGAGGATGTTACAAGAAGGTCCCCCAGGGAATGATGAAGGTGGTTTTGTGTTGATACTTTGGGGTGATTAATATTTGGTTATAACCCAAGAATCTATCCATGAGTGATAACATCTCATGGCTAGAGGTGAGATCAACTAGCTGGTCTATACTAGGTAAAGGAAAGCCGTCTTTAAGGCATTCTAAATTATGGTTGTAGAAATCCATGCACATGTGGAATCCTCCTATCTCTTTTGCGATAGGAATGATGTTAGAGATCCATTGGGGATAATCAATGGGTAGGATGAAGGAAATTGAGAGAAAGTGTTGTTACCAAAATTTTGCGTAACATTATTAAATAAAATGTAATATTATTAATAATGATTTTATAGAACTCATATTAATAATATAGTTGTAATAGTTTTATTATTTTTGAGTTATGAGAACAACTCACGTAACTATTCTAGTGTGAGAGATATCTTAGGGATAAGTTTGAGAGATTGTAGGGATTGGAGAGAGATACGTGGGTTGTTGAGGATTGATGTTGACTCCTTGTATTAAGGAGAACATCCTCCTATATAATGCAAACTCTATCAATGTAATTGATAGCTCGAATGATTTCTAAATTCAATATAATAATATTCGATGTTTTATTATTGTGTTAGATTATTTGTAATAATATTGACCAAATTTATTATTTGGTATCAGAGCATTCTTATAATCTTGTGGATGTGCATTTGTGGCTTTGGATCCAATAATTCCCATGTAGAGATCAGGTCATAAGTTCATTTTTACGATCTAGGTATCTATTTATTTTAATAGGTTTGAATATTTATATATAAGGAAACTAATGTTAAAATTTCAGCTGAACCCACATCACGGTTACAGAAAAAATGTGAAAGACATTCTGACGTCTCAAGTAATTTCTAGAATTTGAGACCACAATTCAGATGAATGTTGCATAATCCTTGCATAGTGATCTTTTACATCAGCTTTGTTTCTCATAGCAATGAGGAATTACTCAGGAGTATATACAAAGTAATATTTTGTGTTTAATTTTTAAATATTTTCTCTTTTTCATATTTTAGAGTTTGTAGGTTATGAGATTTCATTTCATATTCTTTTTTTTTACTTAAATGTGGTCAAAGGAAGATTTAAGGTTTATTTGTAGTGTTTATCTATAGTTATTGTCATTATAAAGTTTTGTAATTCAAAAGTTAAATTTATTTTACTTAAGTATAGTGTTTTAAATTTTTAGCTTTTAGATGATATTTTATTATTTAAATGTTAAATTTAAATGTTGGTTTTGAGTTTTTAATTATTACATTTTTAAGTATGAAGTCACCATCATTTTAAAATTTGTTTGACATTTTTCTATTACTGTTTTGTGTGTCATTGTCAAATAGTCATTATTTTGTATCCTCTTAGTGTATCAAGTTTAAAAGTGTCATTTAGGTGATTATTAGGAAAATTAAAAAAAGTTTCCCTCATTTCTCCTGGTCACATTTTCACTTGTACGTGATGACCAAATTCAAATTAGGGGGGGGGATTTTAAATTGAGCTTCATTTTCAAATTTGCTGAGTAATTAAGAAGCTTCACGTGGAGGATGGAGGCAACGGAGGCTAGAGGTCAATCAACGACCTCTCATCAGTCACCAATGATAGGGCTACATGAAGTTGTGGTGGCAGTTGTGTGTTTATTTTTTGTAATAATAACAAATGTCACATCCTTGTTCAATTTTAATATGTGAGAAATTCTTATATGTAACCTCCTAGAAGAAATCATTGTAGTGTATGTCTCTAAGTTTATTGTAACACTCATAGATTTGAAAAGGGTTGGTGGTAGATCCAAAAAACCACAAATGTAAAAAGGTATATCTTTCGTTTTCACTCTCAATGTAATAGATCCTCTAGACATATATGCATTCCCTCTTTATGAACCTTTTCTACCATTTGAATCCCTTTAAGTGGAAAATATTTTCATGCAGTAAATGTAGGCATGTATTCCTTCGCACAGTTGTGGTCATTTGCAATATTGCTTTTATGTCAGTATATTTTTAGAGTATACATTCCTTTATAAATGATCCAAAAGCTATGAGGCAAGCCCATGATATCATGTTGCAGATAATGAAGCTATTTCTAAGACCATTTTCAACATTAATGGAGTAAAATCATTGTTATCGTTAATAATGTTTTCTTATAGATTCAAGTGACATGTTACCAAGAAGGTGGCTCTCAAGTCCAACATTAAATGCAATGTAATATTATTAATCATTAGGGGAGTAGCCCTTACATCTTGAGATAGGTTCCATTGGATGCTTCACAGTTAGGTTCTCCTCTGCTTACCACCTAGTAGAGGTAGAATTGCTCATGTAACTAGTTTAGTGTCTCATACCCTATATATGGATAAGTTTGAGAGATCATGGGGACCTTGTAGCCACCTCAGATATGTGGGTCTGTTAAAGATTGATGTTGCCACCATGTATTAAGGAGAATTTATTTCTATCCCATCTATTGTAAACTGGTATCTATGTAATTGACCCTCTCGAGGTGATAAGGAAATGTCATTTTAGTGGGATCTCTGCCGCCTAATTGTTGTGTTAGATTATGGTGTAATAATCTGGATATGCAGAATTTATTCATAGTCCTTAAGATGGGTGGCTTTCCCAAGATCCTAGGGAAATGTGAGGATGCCTACTATTTTGGGGGATTCTCCCTCCCAAGTACGGCTTCAGGAACTATCTCCCCCTAGTGTATGGACCATAATGTTTGTGCTTAGTTCTTTTCCTTTATCACTTTTAGGATAATTTTAGTCTTTTGACTACCATGCCATTTTAGAGATTTTTTTGTGTCAAAGCTTCTTGTTCGGCATCATCTAAATATGGTCCTATCTTTAGCTATGATGAAAATCATTTTGAGTGTCTAAACATATCATCTTAATTTTTGATTAATTTAACATGGTATTGTGTTTTGGAAGGTAATGACCGGTGAATATAAGAATCCTCCATACCAAGATACCTGATGAATTGACTCATCACTCCTTCCAAAAAACGATGTTAATATAAGGTGTATCATTATAGATAATGTCATGCTATATAACATGGAAGGGAAGAGGGATCCCTCACCAAAATATTGGTCAATATTAGTCTTGCGCCATGGAAATGTTTATTTACGATTTTTTCTGCAGGAGGACTATGCTCTATTATGTATAAATATTCATGTTTTCCCTCAGGTGACATGTCATGCAATATAGTGGATGGGGTTACCATTATAGTTGTCTTTGATAATGGAGAGCAGTACAAATGAATTAGAAAGGAAACATTGAAATAATAATTTCCATTAATATCATTTATAGAACTGATGCTCACTGTGATTAGTCATATCATTTTTCACATTAGATCTCAGTATAGTTGTCCTATTCGTACTCAACCCAATGGATCCAAAGCCATTCTATGCACAGTGGTGGAGGGACATCTGTGATCGATGATCGTACGGTTCGTTAGGGATGTCAAGGCCATGAAGACGTATATTCACATTTGGAAAGATAGACTATGGGTGAGTATGTACAAGTATCATAGTCTTGCATAAGATAATGAATTTCTTAACATAAACTAATAATGTTACCAGTTCATGACTAAAACCTCTCCTATGCAGTGATCATAGTGAGGATGTTGGTGAAGGTTACCATACTCTAGAGGAAATAAAAGAAAGTGTTGATGGAATGTACATGTAGTAATCCCCCATAGTGAGACCTTGAGGAATAAAACAGGTGCAAAGGGATCAGTAGTCTAGGTATATGGATGGTGGGAATCCAATAATCACTAGGCGATTACCTCAAGTGGGACCATTGGCTTGGGTAGAAGTTGAAGCTTCCTTCCCCTCTGATGAAAGCCTAATTGCATAAGCTATGACACTTGCACTTTGAATGAAGAAACATAATTACTGAAGATAGTAAGCAACTATTATTTATTTTGTGTTTCCTTTCTTTCCTCGTTAGAAGAAGTAGATCAAATGTGGTAAATGCCTTATACTGGTACAATGGTTTGAATACATCCATAGGTCGGTCCCAACATGTTAAGGTTTTGAATGGCATTGATTTATTTAGAAAGTACTAATAACAAAAGTTCAAACATTCCACAAAGAATTTCATGTTGAAGATAATACAACCCATTAAACCGATCCAATGATGCATGCCATCACATGAATGACTAAGTTGTAACTTCTAGACCGATGACCCTCTATGAGGAGGATAGAATAGTTCAAGAATGGTACGAGATCCCACTACAATACATGGATGTTGACCTGGTGCCAAGAGTGGAAATTACGGTGCTAGACTTGAATGACCCATAGCATACAGCTAGGTTCACTCCCCTTTCCATATATTAGTCTTAAAGGGATTTATTACCTTTGATTATATGGGTGGGAGCTTTCTCCCTTAATGCTACATAATAGTCATCAAAAATTACACTTTGAATTGCAACGAGATTGCTCCCTATAAATGCTACATGAAATAGTCTTAGTATTAAGTTGCATCTAATTGGAGTGGTATAGCATCTCATCATAAGAAATAACTAAATGCAACTATTTGTTTAGTAGTGGTAGGTGTAGATTTAATCATGTATAAAGTTTGTTGAGAGAATATAAATGAAAAACTAGTGATACATGGAGGATTATATAGGGCAGTAGGGTCATTATGTGGATGACCTTCATGGAGTGAAAATGATACATTAACAAGAGTGGTTTGTCTAGACTCATCACATCTCCCAACAACAATGAATTGTATGTCATACGAGAAACTACATTCGATGGGGATATAAAAAATGCAATTATTCCCTAAAATCCACGTATTATGTGAGATAACTTCAGAGATATCATGCTTTAGACACCAAAACCTTTGTGGTGCAATACAATTTCCCATATTTTTACTTCTTGGTCCTCAAATAGCCAACCTATAGACACCAAATTTGGGTCACCACTGACCCATTTACCCCACATGTAGTACAAATTTAATTACCCGCAGTTAAATTAATGCCCATGCTCACAATCATTCATTATTTAATTACCTTAATTAAAACTAATTTCCACCTGACCTAGACACCTCATCCCACCAAATCACTTAGACACCTCATCATAGACCTATTCTTAGACATGTTTCCCTTTTACTAGGACTCAATATACACTCACCATAAATAACTAAGACTTAGTTCAACCCTAAAACCACATCCCTATTCATCCTCTAACCACATTCTCGGTTATCTAAGTGTAAAATACCATTTTGATCTGCAAGAATAGACTGGCCAAGAGATTTCCAAGTTATGTCATTTTTAGTAAACCTAGGATTTCCCGCCTTAACCGACACCGATCAACCCTAAATCAATGCCAGTCACCCTAAACCATTTTCAGTTACCATATATTCATTTTGGTAACCTGGTCACATTCTCAAGTTTTGGAACAAAGGATATCTACATGCAAGAAAAAACTAGAGGCCTTTCGCACATCCAAATAGTCATAACTAGTACCAAGATGGATCCAAAGGTATTTGCATTCACGGTAGCATTCTGGGAAGAAATTTCGTGACACTAAGCACTATTCTACAATTCATCCATCACCATCACCCAACCATCAAATATGTAAACACCAATAAGTGTATCTCTAACCTGCATCATTTCATACTTATTCAGATTACAAATTTTCTTCATCTCTATTTATCAACATCTATTTGCATTTTTTGTCCCACCCTTGTTACCTTCCTAAGAATCCAACCATTCCATCATCCACAATCATTTAATCATCTATAATTGATTCCCTTATACCTCTGAGTACCTATCATCACCAATCCGGCACTATGATAATTCTTCACCGGGAACTCCTCGTGCTATGATTATTAACTAATGCACAACTTTTAGTTTGGTGGATGTAATCCAGAAACATAACAACAAACATAACACAAGAATACCATAGACTATGATAAGAAGGAATGATGATAAATCTGAAATATCAGAGTAAAATTATAATATTAACATGAAATTGTTACAATCTCACCCATGAGGTACTTCAAGTGTTACTGACTTCACTTTCCTTCCACCAATACTATGGGAGAAACTTCACAATTACACCTCTTAATGGCATCTTTAACACACCTTCAAAATGATGGCTTCCTTTACACACTTACTCATACAATATTTCTCACTACTTCCTTCTATGCTAAATGAGGGGGGGTGGCCTCTTTATTTATAGAACTTCCAGGCTTATCCATCTTATCTCTAAGATAGGATAAGAAATCCACTCTAACGAATCATATTCCATACCTTAACTCTTATCTGTACATGTAAGCTTATCTTTTAAGATAAGATAAACCTTATCATTTCACATGGGTTCCACATTTTTAGAATTTTTACAAATAAAATACACAAAATATTTATGACCTCACTACTTGTCCTTATTACCAATATAATATTTCTAATTACTAATTATGTAGACCCTACTTCTCTACTTACCCCAACTTTGACATTACCGGACCACTTACGACAAATATTTACTTTTTACCACAACATTCCTATTATACTTTTGACTATTACTGTACTATACATTATTGGCGGTGGCGTACTGTCAGTGTTGTTATCTTCTATCAGAAGCTACTACTAATTATACTTAACAAAATCATATTCCTAATACATACATTAATGAAATAGAAATTACTGAGGAAAATTTTAGTGTTGACATCTTCCCCCTTCCTAGCTTCTACTCTGTCCTCGGAGCAGATTATTCTGTTGCTTGGAAAATATTTAACTTCTCATGGTTGACCCATTTCATAATGGGAGTGCCATTCAATTCCTCCAGTCGGTACATACCATTTTCATACACAACTGCTATTTTGTAGGGCCCCATCCATTTTGGAAGAAATTTTCCCTGTCTTCTTTTTTTGTATCTGGAATCATATACTAGAACCAAGTCATTCACATGAAATGGAGACCAACGGATCTTTTGATCAAAGTTTTCCTTCTGCTTCATTTTCTTCTTATAGCTTGTATCCTTCGCTATTTCCCTCATTTCATCTAGCAAATGAAGATGTACTAGCCTTTCTTTTACTGAATCACTTTCATCCATCCTTTCATTTTTCATAACTCTCACAGTGGGAATATCAAACTCAATAGGAAGAACTGGATCAATGCCATAAGCCAACTGAAATGGGGAGTATCCTGTTACTGACTTTGATGTTGGCCTGTATGCCCACAATGCTGCATGAATCCTTTTATCCCACTTATGTATCTGCAAGGCTACATATTTTGCTAGAATTTGACACAATACAAAATTTGTTCGTTCCACCTGTCCATTTGTGCTTGGCTTGTATGTTGTTGCCTTCCTGTGCTTAACAGAAAACTTATTGACTAGGGCTTTTACCACCTCATTAATGAAGTGTCTTCCTAGATCTGTTACAATTTCTAATGGACAATCAAATCTGGTGACAATGCGTTCATATATGAACCTTGCCACTTCATCCATGGAAGTTGTTTTCAATGGCCTAGCTTCAAACCACTTGGTTAAATAATATGTGGCAACTACAATATACTTATTTTGGCATGAGGTAGTTGGAAGTGGACCTACAATGTCTATTCCCCACTTTTCAAAGGGACCAAGTGGAAGAATAGGGCATAACACAACTGATGAAGTCTTACAGTTACCATGTGTTTGACAAATATCACATGTCTTACAATAATTCTAACAATATCTAAAAAGAGTGGGCCAATGATAACCTACATCCAAGATCCTTCTTGTTGTAAGTTGTCCAGAGAAGTTCCCTCCACATGTACCATTGTGGAATTCTTCTATCATCTCCTTCCCTTGATCACGTCCAACTGCCCTCTTCCTAATACTCCATGTAGAATAGACTATGGACAACTAGCTTGAGTAATCTTCCTCTTAGTATTTTCATTGACACCATCAGGAAACTTGAATTCATTCAGATAATTCAAAATATCTATGTATTCACTAGGGATTGTGTCAAGGGATAACAATGCTGCATCTATGAAATCATCATCATCACAAGATGAACCTAAACCATCATAGGCTCGAGATAGTGCATCTGCATTGACATGATTCTTTCTTGGCTTATCTATAATATCAAATTCAAATTCTTGTAGCAAAATTATCCATCTTTCTATCCTCTCTGATGGGTTAGGATTATTTACAATATATTTTAGAGCCTGATGATCTGTTAGAACTATAAATTTTTTCCCTAGCAAGTAATTCCTAAACTTCTTTACAGCAAAAATGATAGCTAGAGCCTCTTTTTCATTTACAGTATAATTTACCTCAGCACTACTCATTTGTCTGCTCCCAAAGTAAACTAAATGTTCATTCCCATTTTCATCCTTTTGGCTTAGAGTACTTCCTAGTTCTTCATCTGAGGCATCAGTGTACACAATGAATGGCTTACTCCAATTTGGATTCTTTAGAACAAGTGAAGACACCAGGGCTTCCTTTAGTTGTTCAAAAGCTTCATGTGCCTTATTTCCTGGTTCATAAGTAACATTCTTCTTCAAGAACTGGGTTAGTTGCTGTGTAATCTTTGAGAAATTCTTGATGAGCCTTCTATAGTAACCCACATGGCCTAAAAATGATCTCAACTTACTTCTATTCATAGGAAATGGCAACTCTTTGATTTTTGAAACTTTATCAGGATCAGTACCAATACCATCTCTAGATACAACATGCCCTAACAAAATGCCTTTAGAACATCCAAATATAGAATTTGTAGGGTTTAGTGAGGCTTGTGCTTCATCTAACCTTTGAAATGCTCTTCATCTGGCACAAGTGATCCATCTTGCTCCCATAGATGCAAAAATCATCTAGAAATACTCTAATGAAGTTCCCAATGTAGGGTTCGAACACCCTATTCATCAAACACTGGAACATTGCTAGATAATTACACAACCCAAAAGGTATAAATCTATAAGAAAATGTTCCCCAAGGAGTGGTGAACGTGGTATTCAGCTGATATTTCTCTGCTATATGAACTTGGTTGTATCTGCTATACCCATCAACAAAACTATAGCACTCCTGGCCAGCTACTTCATCCAAGATCTGATCTGAGAATGGAAGAGGGTAATGATCCTTCTTTGTTTCCTTATTGAGCTTCTTATAATCAACACAAATGTGTAGCTTCCTATTTTTTTTATTGATATCACAATGGGAGAAACCCATTATGAATTCTCCACAGCAAATATGAATCCTGCATCAAACAACTTATCTATTTCTTCTTTTACAATCTTGGAAAAATTAGGATTTATTCTATATGACATTTGCTTTATGGGCTTAGCTCCATCTACCGGCTCAATAGAATGTTCTACCCAACTTACTTGACGGAGTTCCTTGTAATCAAAAGTGAGCAGGTGTATGTACCTTCGAAAGAGCTGGAGGTAGCACTCCTTCTCACTCTCCATCACAACATCACCAATCTTTATTTGTTGGAGACGATCATCAATTTCTTCTTTAGATAATTTTATGGGTTCATGAGTCGGTGTGACTGGAAGGATATCCATGACTGAAACATCAACCTCACTTTCTTCATCTTCTATGTCTACTTCATTGGTACTAGAGTAATCAAAGGATGTCCAATCATCAGTTTCATCACTTGAATCCACAAGTTTTTCCTTATGATGCCGAGGGATCATGTTTATCTTCACCATCTCTCTACCACGTCCAAGTGTCATGAAGCATTCATTCCAGTAGTTTCTTGCATGCACTCTCTTTAGCCATGGCCTTCCCAACAACATTAGGTATGCAACAGTACCATTTTTCATCACCTGAAAGTCTACTACACATACAACACCCATAACAGATATTGCCACATTTGAAACTACACCTTTTGGTTTAGTTTTTCCCTTATTTAATGACCTTAACATAAGTGTTGAGGGGCGATCAATTTTTAAACCCCACATATTCATTACAGACTCGGTCATTACATTAACTGCAACACCTCCATCAACTAATACATCATGAATTGAAATACCATTACATAATACCTCAGCTTGTGGAGGATAGGGATCTACCTCTGCCTCCAAAACAGGGACCTCAACCTCCTTCCTTCGTCGAACATTGAGTCCACTTCGAATCTCCCGCCTCTTCTCAGAATACATAGCCAAGAGTTGACTATATGTAATATTTGTAGGCCTTTTGGATAGATTTTCTAAGATGGAGTATGGTCCTTGTCCCTGTGAAATCAGAAAATCTTACACACCCAACTTTCTTCTCCTATGTTTTTTACTAGTTTCTCCTTTCATCTTCTTAGGATCATTTCCATCTTGATTATCTTTTTTTTTCTTTCTTTTTGTTACAAACACATCTACTTCATTATTTATGCTCTTATCTACTACATCAAAATAATTCACAGGTGATTTTCCTTTATCATTATCTCTTGTACCAGATGTAGAAGCTTTATCTGGACAATATACTTATAATGACCCTTTTTATAACAACCATAACATACAACTTCATAAATATTTCTTTTTGGACCTCTATCTTCTCCCTGAGAACTAAATTCTTTTCCTTGAAGAAGATTAATAGTTAAATGACCCATCTTCTTGAGCAGATCTTCATACTTAGTAGATGTACTAGGAGAAATATTTGTGCTCATCGAGAGTGGTTGTGGATTTTGAACCAAAGGTGATGGTGTAGGCTCTACTTTAGCAACAATTTCTTTGGGCTCCTCTTCCATGCTTTCTTCTTGCCTTCTTGCAATCTCCTTTGCTTGTTCAATGATAGCTGGGTGGTCATACTTCACTTGTTTTCTGATCTCTGGCTTCATCCCAAGAATGAAGTGCTTACATAGGAGATTATCCACACCATTCATCAACCCATCCGCTAATCCTTCCTTTTGGATCTGGGCATCGAGCTTCCTCCTTAGCTCTAAAACACAAGAATGATAATCCCTTATCTTCTCCTTCTCTGCTTGGGATAGCTCTGTGATATCGATCATGAGATTTGCATATTTCTGTTGTTCACCAAATTCTTCAAGAAAACTTTCAGTTAATAAATCCCATGAGTTTTTCACATTATCACCTAGTGTTTCAAACCACCTAAGGGCTAAACCATCCAAAAAGATAGGAAAAAATTCAATCAATTGTTCCCTTCTTATAAGTCCATTACAAATACAAGATAGTTTAAACTCTTGAATGAAAGAGGAAGCATCTTCATTAGATTGGGCTGAAAAAATAGGAATCTTCCCCATTTCCAAAAGTAACCAAAGTGAAATACCAACCCACAAGTACAATCAACAAGACTTATGTGCACAAATAATTGGAATCACTATAATAAAAAATAGAAATGACCATGGTAAACTATGGTAAAAATTGACTTACTGCGGTAAAAACTAACTTTACTGTGGTAAGAACTATTCACAGTAAAAAGTGAAGTTACAACGGTAAATACTATTCATGGTAAAAAGTACCTTTACTGCGGTAAATACTATTCACGACAAAAAGTGACTTTACCATGGTAACTATTATGCACAGTAAAAACAAGGTTACCCTCCAAATGATTTTTGACTAAGTGGGAATATCTCTCCAGAAAATCCACCAGCAAGGAATGGTCCCGGCAATGGAACCAAAATGTCATCACCAATCTGGCACTATGATAATTCTTCACCAAGAAATCCTCATGCTATGATTATTAACTAATGCACAACTTTTAGTTTGGTGGATGTAATCTGGAAACACAACAACAAACATAAAACAAGAATACCATAGACTATGATAAGAAGGAATGATGATAAATCTGAAATATCAGAGTAAATTATAATATTAACATGAAATTGTTACAATCTCACCCATGAGGTACTTCAAGTGTTACTGAATTCACTTTCCTTTCACTAATACTATGGGAGAAACTTCACAATTACACCTCTTAATGACTTCTTTAACACACCTTCAAAATGATGGCTTCCTTTACACACTTATTCATACAATATTTCTCACTACTTCCTTCTATGCTAAATGAGGGGGGGTGGCCTATTTATTTATAGAACTTCCAGGCTTATCCATATTATCTCTAAGATAGGATAAGAAATCCACTCTGACAAATCATATTCCATACCTTAACTCTTATCTGTACATGTAAGCTTATCTTTTAAGATAAGATAAACCTTATCATTTCACATGGGTTCCACATTTTTAGACTTTTTACAAATAAAATACACAAAATATTTATGACCTCACTCCTTGTCCTTATTACCAATATAATATTTCTAATTCCTAATCATGTAGACCCTAATTATCCACTTACCCCAACTTTGACATTACCGGACCACTTACGACAAATATTTACTTTTTACCACAACATTCCTATTGTACTTTTGACTATTACCATACTATACATTATTGGCGGCGTCGTACTGGCAGCACCGTTATCTTCTATTAGACGCTACTACTAATTACACTTAACAACATCCTATTCCTAATACATACATTAATGAAATAGAAATTATGGAGGAAAATTTTAGTGTCAACATACCCCCAACACCATTGCAAACCTAGACATTTTCCTCACACTCACTGTCCTACCTCAAAAGGTTCTCAAAACCCCGTTTATTGAATTTCTACCATCCCTCCTTAACCGTCGTCGATTCCCTCTTAAACTTATTTATTCATACCTCACCGAGGTTGGTCTCTGTATTTGGTAATCCTACCAATAATATAAACTTAAAAACCTACATCCAAGAAACCCAAGCTACCCAGAATTTGACCCTGACCGGTTCCATGACCTTGAATACCTACCCTACTTCCAGATCTGATCATAACCTAGCCTGTTATATTAGATTTACCTATTGTATTTGGATGAGATACCTAATTCACATCAACTACAGTAGGAAATTATTTATTTATGAATTTCTTACATTAAGTTGTATTAAACAGTGGGTTGAATGCCACCAAGGAAGTACCACACTTCCTGGATGTAGTACATGCTAGGCAGCCCACTACCATATATTGTTTAACTCTCTTTTGTAGTCTTGTTATGTATTTCAGGTAGTTCCTCCTAGCCAAAACGAAGCTCTCACACTCAGCATTGGATCAAGAAGTCAGAATGTGCACACAACCTTTAAACTGATAATCACAACAGGTATTCCTCCTTGGCCCATCACCTTATCTGTTTCGTCAAATTCATAAAGAAAGTAGTGAAACACTAGGAACCCACTTTTTCTTAAAATAAAGGAATCCCACGAAAGGCATGACTTCTATTCATATGAATTAGTTTCCTACCTCTTTCCATGAGTTCCAGGAGGAATTCAAATCTAAAGGGAGGGGGGTGTAATGCCCACTCCTCTTCAACATTGATTATACTATGATTTTAATTTAGGTTGATTAGAGACATGGACCTTATTGTTATATTTTAGTTAGCATGTTAATAAGATATGAGGGACATCATGATTTCTATTGTGTTCTAATTGTTACTTTGGTCTGTATGGGTTCCTCGTGGACCTTGATGGACATTTAAGGATATGATGATAATCTAGAATGGTCACTTTTTTATATACTGACATTGAATTCTTGACGTATTGAATATATTCAGAGTATTGGAATAACCACGTGGTCTCATTGATTTTGTGAATGTCTAACAATATGATGGTATTAGGGATTGGTAATGTGTTCTTGAGTGTATCTAGTAGTTAGGAGACACAATAGATATAGGGAAATTCATGATTTTGTAGAATGTGAAATTGGATTATTGATGATTGCAAATTATTTACTAGAGTAGAATTGAATGATAAGTGAATTGAAAATAATTGATAAAAATTCATAAATTTGATGATAATGATTTAGCCATGTTATATGACGATGTTAATTGACAGATATATGTGTGTGTCATATTTATTTATGTATTATGAGGATTGTATGATAGATGTTTTATTTGCATTGATTTCCATGACATATTGATATGGCCTTGAGGCCAAAGAGGTAGTTCTATTTGTGATTGCAAAAAAATTCTATCACTATACATTGAAAAGGGATAGGGGAGCAACCCTAGAAGGATGTTGTGTTTTTACAACAAGGTCCAATTGATAACTTGTGTGAGTGTTGTGTTATTGATTTTATACATTAGGAGGTTTCCCCATGGGGGGGTGACCTCATATGTATGGCCTAGGGTGGTGATGTCTTCCTTTCCTTTATTTTGTGTATTTTATTTTGTAGTGTTGTAGAGATAAAAATTGGGTCACAATCTCCTTGGTCCCTTGATAAATAAATACCTTAAATACATCCACCTAGCCATGGCCCCCTTCACCCCACTATGATATTAATTTAATTATTTAAATTAAATTAATTCATTATCCTCACCATATTTATTATTTAAATATCCTAATTGAGATAATGCCCTCATATCCCCACCTCACCTAAACACCTCATCTAGCCACCTCATCTTAAGACCTATTCTTAGTAAGTTTCCATAACTAACTAAGACCTACCCAAACCCTAAAAATCAATGCCTACATTCCCTTTAACCATATCCCCGCATGTCAATAGGAAGCTTCCATGCTAATCCACAGGGTAAATGAAACGAGATCCAAGAAAATCAAGGGGATCTACCTAGTTTAGTAAAACCTAGGAAATCCCACCCTAACTGATGATGGTTACCCTTAACCACCAGCCGATTAAGCTGGAACCATTATCGGTTACCATTTAATCCCCAAAAAAACCTTATTTTTAGGTTAGCACATTTCTAAGAGAGAGAGAGACATCTTCTGAGAACAAGTGACGAAACCAGAACTGTATGCAAGCAGAAACCAACATTCGTACAAGCATCAAAACATCCATATCTAGCACCTAAAGCAACCACAAATCTATTGGTCTTCATGGGAGAATCCGGGGAAGTGCTAGCACCACATCAAGTCCATTCCATTTGATCACCTACCATTACCAACCAGGCATCAAGTTCATACAAATAGTAATTCTTGTTAACCAGCACCTATTCATTTATCATTTGTTAGATCCTTTTACATATGTTATTAGTTTCTACTTTCATTTCTATTCCCCCATCATTTACCTCCATGAAAAATTGACCATATTTCTATCTACATCCTTACATTTCCCCTGCCTGGACCTAAATCATTCATGTACATACCTCAGATCCATACAAATCTGGCCATTTTCCTTCCGTCTTCATCTAACCCCAGATCTATCACCCAGCCAAGTTTTATTAAGTTTCTTGTACCCCGACCATACCAACGCCGGACACCCATAACCATTGCCAGATTAACCTAAACCGACGTTGGTCTCTGTGTCTTTTACCAAAAACCCATATCAGAGCCTAAATTTTGCACCAAATACCCTAAACTACCCAGAACTTGATCCTGACCAGTACCAATACCCTGACAGTGACCTTGACCTTCATATTCAATCATAACCTATCCTGTTGTGAATGAATTTGCTTATTGTAGATGAATGAGATACCTAAATCATTTTAACCACAATAGGATTTCCTTTACTTCTCGCATTAATTTACTTTAAATAATGGATTGACGACCGTCTAGGAATTATCACACTTCCTAGATCTAGCAAATGCTAGGCAATCCATTGCATATATTGTTTAACTTTTATTTGGTGGTCTTGTGTTCCATTTCAGGTAGTTCCTCCAAGAAAAAAGGAAGCTGTCATGGTCAGCTGTGGATTTAGAAGTCATATGCGCACAACAACCTATCGACCATAATTTCAATAGGTATTCCTCCTATCCCATTACCCTTATTTGTTTTTTCAACATTCAAAGAAATGATCTAGAATCAGGTGAAACATTTTGCACACCCCGGTGGGACCCATTTGGGGTTCTTTGTATTCTTTCATTTCTAGGTGAAAATGTTGTATGTTTGTTTCTTTTCTAAAAAGTTCTTAAATTAAACTTTCTCCCCTGGAACCTTCTTCTATTCTATTGTCCAAAATCAATCATATTTTAGTGCTTAAAACTAACACTTCTTCCCTTTCATTAGTATCGCATTAGTGAAAGAGCATCCCTTCTCCTGTTCATCTATTTGTGGCATAGAATTCTACATTTTGATTTGGGTTTAAAATCATTATGTTTTCATTCTGATTTTCTGCATTAGCTCACATTAATTAAGGGAAACCTATATGCTGGAAGTCATTCCCAGCTGATGGTTGACAAACGAATCATAGAAAACACATCTCTCTCTCTCTCTAAGTCTTACCAAACTATCACAAATTCAAAACAAATACATATTCTTAAACAAAATCTTTCCTAGGAATGCCTGTCAATGATCACACTAATCAGAGGATTGGCAAGTACTCCCCCAGCTCGTTGCTTCTGTCGAGTCATATTTCAGAGCAAAGCCCTCCCCTCGCCATAACATACTTGAAACCTCTCCTTGTAGATCTCCTTCTTCATAGGAAGCCATCCTCACCAAAAACTCTATTCTACAGTTCATGAGTTAGTCCTTAAATATCATAAGCTAAACAAACATAATAGAAAAAGCACTCTTAGGATTGTATTTTTCTTAGTGAATTCTGTTTGGCTTGTGTTTTGAGGTGAGAGGTCACGCTCTTCATTTTTCTTATTTCTCGTTGCACACTCCTCATCACAGTTGGTGTATTCCAGCTTAATTTGAGTGTGCCTGGACCATATTCTCATCATTCTCAGGATTCTAGGTTTTATTCCACCTTAATTTTAACTCATAATCACATTTTCTTCATCATTGTTTCAATTTCACAGTAACCGGTGTCGGTCCAGAGACCATCGTCAGTTACCCTCTGACCATCATCGGTTATACCCAACCGGTGTTGGTTCACTTTTATTTTGGTTAACCTACCCAGAAGGACACCAATTCACCTTCTTCAGCTGTTCAGATTCCTTTTCACTCTTATCATATCCATTGACCTGGTAAGTCCCATCAACATTTTGCATACCTAGTAAATTTGGCCTTATACCTTGTTTTTGACCAATTGTCCACTTTCCACAGTGACCGGCAGCGGTTACCTGTGACCAGCATCGGTTTAACCTAACCGGCATCAGTTAGCCTGTGTAATTTTCCAACTGAAATTTTGACCCCCAATCCACCTACTACCGCATGTTTCTCCTATTTCTGATGTATTTATGTGTCATTTATAGAAAATAGTCTTAGCCTGATCAGTACCTGTTCACATGGTGTTGACCCGAAGCCAAGTGAATGCCCTCATATTCCACGCCAATTGTCAACCACTCCCCCTAGTCCTTCACCACCTTCTATTTTATCACCCATGGATCCTACCCAACCTATCACTATCGCCACAGGAGACGAGGAGTTCACATGACTCCTTGACCAAAATCATGCTCGCCTTGCAATTTTATCTTTCCCACTCGTCCACTCGAGATGCCTCAGGTCAGTTGTTATATGGCATGCCCGTAAATATCCCCCCAACTCTCGTTCCCACTCCAGCATCAGCCCCATCTGGCTCAGCGCTACCCTCACCTACTTTTCCACCTGTCGTTTCATAGCTAGGCACTATACCCACTATGACTGTCGCATCTGCTACATCCGTTGCACCTACCACATTCACTATACCTTCACCAACCACCCAGAACACAACCTCATTCATTCCTATTGTCTGACATATACCCGTAGCTACACTACCACCCCGGGTGTCAGTGACCCCTACCCCTTTTCAAAATATCATCCTTTCTATTCCGTAGTCTTTAGCCCCCATTGCCACTAGGGTCACCACGACCCTTCCACCTCCATATGCGTACTATCATCAGCCTCCTGTTTCATCTATTATTCACTTTGGGTATGTACCCCCTATTTCACTACCTTCTTCTCAATCCACCTATGAGGCAGCACCATATACTGGAATTCCACCCTTGTTACATGCCCAACACCAACCTTCTTATGCTATAGGAGGCACCCATCCATCATAACCTACCAACAACCTAATCAAGTTAATGATGGACAAGATGCAGACATTAGAGGCATTGGTTTCTAGATCCCACAACACTCTCACCTATGATGAGATTTGTAATGAGCCTATACACCCATCCATTCCTATCCATCCATATCCCATCCATTGGGAAATGCCTAAATTCAACTGTTTCAATAGCAAAGAAGACCCGCAACAGCATTTACGGTCTTTCAAACATAGGTGCTACCTAATCACCCACGATGATGCTTTGCTCCTGAGGACCTTTCCCATGTCTCTGAATGGACCCGCGTTAGATTCGTATAGTGGGTTACCTAGACACTCTATATTTTAATTTAATCAGGTAGCCCAAGCCTTCTTGGATCACTTCTCCATTAACAATATTAATAAGGTTACCATGACTGACCTATACTTCACATGTCAGTATGACGATGAATCTATCACAAATTTTGTTGCTCACTGGCGTAGCCTAATCAATCAACTCACATTCCAACTACCACAAACCGAACTCTTCATGTGGGCTTGTGCTAGGCATATCTCACCAAACTTGTAGGTCCAAACCTTCCAAACCTTTGACGAAGCATTCACCATGACATGAAAGCTTGAGATTCGGGCCATTGAAGAGAAGAAAATCCAATTACGCAATAAGAACTCGATATTCAAGTCGAATGATACCTCTTCTTCTTCAAAACCACAAAATAATTATTCAAAGGCCAAGGGGACCACTAATGCAGTGGTACTCAAAGCTAGCCCAGCTCATCCATCAAATCAGGCTAGCCCCTCATCTAATCTCTCACCCGTTCAGACTTTTCAATTTAGACGAGAACAATGAAAATACACCCCAATTGGGGAGCCTTATTCTTCTATCTTAGAAAATCTCATTAAAGCTGGGACAATCACCCTTCCTCCTATAAAACCACACACTAGTTTTGACCATGCTCGCTCCACACCTGCATGTGGTATAAAGAACGTGAATTCTGTAACTACCATCGAGTAAAGGGTCATAGTGACGGTAATTACATCACTTTCAAAAACATTGTCCAAGAAATTCTTGAGAAAGGTGAGTTAACCGTGGATAATCCTAATGCACCTGCCAATCAAAACCTACACATCTTCAAGAAAACCTTTCCTAATCATGCCCCTTCTGTCTGATCAAACCGGTGAGACCTCAACTCATGATATCCATACCCGCGAGGTCCACACTATTTTCACTGACATACACCTGTTGCTTCCCAATTACCTCATATTCCTTCCATCGAGGAAATATTATCCCAAAGTCCTCCACCTACACTTGAACCCACTTCACCTATTCCTCCACCCACAGAGGACACCCTTCATCTTCTCCACCCACAGAGGAACACCCTTCACCTCCTTTCTTACCTGTGGAGGAGCCTTCCGTTAACATCGAGACCATTTGTCCTTTGGCTTCTCCACCAAGAGAACCGTCACCCACAGTACTTCTTTAGTCCATGGAAGAGATCTCCTCCACCCATAAAGGAGCACCCATCATACCTCCTCCACCCATAGAGGAGCACCCATCATCTCCTCCACCTATCAAAGACCCAGTAGAGATACCTTTGCCTCTAGGTGATCATTCTCCATCAGCTACCCAAGATCCTACAGACTTACTTTTGGCTCTCTTACCCACGGAAGCCAAAGCTAGAAAATTCCCCATCTCTAAGACAAATTTTACATAGGAATTTTCATTAGGTCCTCATCAACCTCACCTACAGCCATGCCATTCTCACGACTTATTTGATCGCTTAGATTATGTGGACAGAGCCTTACTTTGGGGGCACCTTCTGCTTCCTATCTCAATGCAAATGTAGATGTCACTTGCTAACACTTCCACTATCTACCCAAAAATATTTCGACCAATTGAACCTAGCACAACCACCTCTATCAAAACTTCTGCCACGACACCCATCATAGCTCAACACACACCCTTACCCATAACCCAACATACACCTAAATCCAAACCCACACCTACATCATCTTCCTCGACTAAACCTATTACTACCTTAGGGGTCACCCCAACCACCAGCCTTATTCATCCACCTATCAAACTAGATTTAGCTACATCCTCCAAAGTCAACACCAAACCTACTCCACCACCCAAACAGAAGAACCAAGCCCATAGAACTCATACCCCAGCTGTGTCAATCACACCTTCATCACCTTCACCCCTTTCATCTGTCTTAGGACCTCAACCTCCCAGCATGGTTAAGAAACCTCCACCCGTCAGTAAACCAAAAACACAACAGCCCATTCCTTCCTCGCAAACCTCTAACATACCCAAGCACCTGACACAACTTACACCTGCACTTATAACATCTTTACCACCCATACCTCCAATACCCTTAGCAACTTCTTCACTGCCCACTACACTTCAGTCTCTATCCCTCACACCCCCTGCACGACCCGCGCCATCTACCTTCACATCACCTCCGTTATCCCCATGGGTAACTTTCCCTCTTCCCCCATCCACTTTTCCCTCTAGATCTCATACACCCATATCACCTTTACCCAAGAAGGTGCAACCCAAAGATAAAAATCTGCTACCTCCAATAAGGTAGTCAAAACAACCATACACACTCTCATGCCATTTCATCTACCATACCCCTACCCAAGAAAACACGACCAACACCCAAGAGCACATGCTAGCACCCAAAACCCTAGCTTGACCCACTCCCCCTCCTACAAAGACCATTCCTCAACAATCAGCCACACCTACGCCCAAACCCACTTTCACTTCCCATTGCGACCCACTAGCAGGGTCCTATGCCAAAATCTTAACCAACCTCCTTGAGACTTTCTGTCATCACATTACCACTGCTCAGACCTTATGACCCTCTCAAACCTAAGCCAAAAGGGTTTGATGACACTAAATTTTTTGCCTACCATCATGTGCCAGGACAAAATGTGGAGAACTACAAGGCTTTGAAAATTGTCCTTATCCAGTTGTGTCCTCCTGAAGCAAACTTTGACGATGACGACCTTCTCGATGAGGACCTCATTTCACCAGCACCCATTCCCATAGTCCTTCCCTCATTGCCTACTCAACAACCACAACCTCCACCCCCACAACTCCTAGAACCACCTCCGAGATTTGAAATTAACATGGTTTCACATCAACAACCTCGCCAAACCTCCACCCAAATGTCGATGTACCCAAATCATCCCACAAAGTTCCTTCCCACCACTGGGATTTTTCCCTTCATGTCACTCTACCTTTCATGGCTCACCTACCTCACCTACCTCCCCACCTCAGATCAACATGATCCATGTTGTACCCATGCTCAGAAGGACAAAGGAAAGGAAAATGCAACTGACTCACCGACCAATCCTATACCCAACATACCATCTACACCCACACCTAAAATCACTATCGACGGCCCCACATATCCTATTTCTAATGGGGTCACACACCGCGTGATGCTCAAACAACTACACCAATCCCCCCTCAAAATGTCCTTATATGACCTCATCCAAACCTTGGAATCCCATCGTCAAGCTCTCATGGAGGTCCTTCAATCTATTGAGGTTTTACCAAATGACCCTACACCTGTAGCCTCCATTATCACACCCCATCATGTAGCCTCTCTCACCAAATTTACCACCTTTATCCACACCTCAACCTACTCACCAAGTAGCCTCCCTTAGCTTCTCAGAGGAAGAGATCACACCACACATAAACTGACGACCTAGACCCAACTCTCTTCATCTCTATCCACATTGATGATATACGTGTACATCATGTTATGATCGATGGGCACACAAGCATTAATATCATTTCATCCCATGCATTTGCTCAAATGCACATACCTGACAATTACATGCATAAACATCCTGTCATGTTGTGTTCATTCAATGATGCTATCACCTCTACACTAGGCACAGTCATCCTCCACATTCGCATGGGCCCTTGCACTATTCCAGATTTATTTTACGTTTTGGAGGGGGAATTTCAATATAACCTGTTGCTTAGCAGACCCTGGATTCGTGTCATGGGTTGTGTTCCTTCCACTTTGCATCCCTGTGTAAAGTTTGAGCATGAAGGACACACCTATACTATTCCAGCTGATCCATCACCTTTTAAAACATGAAACATGCTTTACAGACCCAATTCCGTGCTCATACCCAATTAAGGCATCTACCTCCACGACCACTACCACTTCACCTACACCTCCGCTTACCAGTACAGTTGTTACCTCAACCGCACATGCCTCCTCCATTCCTACCACTACCACAACCTTCACAGGCGAACCATCAGCCTCCCAATCCATTAGCTCCACCTCTGTGTTGACCACTAACACATCGTCTATTCCCGCTACCCACATACCAACCACGGATCCCTTGGAAGGCATTTTTCAATGCCTCACTCTAGGGAGTATCACCTATATAGTGTCAACACATTCCTTACTCCACAAGAGTATGGAAGTCTTCACCAACACCCTCAATATGATCACCGCATAGGAGAATGCCTCCTTTATGGTCCTCCCCACCTTCATACCAGTCTCACCTATGGGGGAATTGATACTACTACTTACACACCCAAACCACCGTCACAAACCCGCCCATTTTCCACTGACCTCCAGTCACTCACTAATCACTGTTTTGCCCACACCTTCCTACACTGATGTGCATGGAAGGGTTTTGGTTTTGGATTTTTTTAGCAATTCCACCATACTGTTATTCCATGTACTACCCGTAAACATAATCACCGTAGTGGTATCGGCTTTTCTGAACCACCTACCAAGCAGGCCCGCATTGAACTCATCGAGGACATCAGCCCTTCTCCACCTTTCACCACCATCACCACCTTCACCGATAGAGTCGATGGATCTAGAATCCATCCCTCCTAACATTTTTTCTCATAAACACCATTTCCTTGGGTCCTCTGACTTATCAATGTGAGGGTGAGGCTCCTTCCTCTCTTCCCTTCATGTATCCTGAAATGATCAATGGCGATACACCTTCAATTAACATCGTTCAATGTCAGGATGATGAATCTATACTCACCTACCTTGGTGCAGAAGACTCATATATTCATCAGTCGTTACCCTCTGCGACGCAAACCATGTTGAATGAATCAACTATCTGAGATCAACATTCATACTCAGGATGACCCACACATCCTCAAGATCGGTCAATCTTTAGATGTTGCTGAATAGAAAGCCATCATATTTTTTCTCAAAAACCATAACCTTGCTTTCACTTGGTCTTACGCAGACATGCCTAGTATTGACCCCACCATAGTGGTCCACAATATTGTAACCATTCCAGATGCCAAACCTATCAAACAAAAACTGAGGAAAATGTACCCTTGCATTGCCCTTCTCATCAAAGAAGAACTTCAGTGCCTTCTTTCTGTTTCCTTCATATTACCCATTGATTATCCTCATTGGATTTCTAACATTGTCCCTATCACTAAGGCGACAGGGGAACTCCGCATTTACATAGATTTCCATGACCTCAATCTAGAATACCTAAAAGATGACTTTCCTCTACCTAGTATTGACCAACTGGTTGACCTTACTGCTAGTCATGAGATGCTATCACTTATGGATGGCTTCTCAAGTTATAACTAAATCTTACTTATCCCAGAGAATCAACAACAAAACAAAATTCATCACCCCTTGGGGGACCTTCTGTTATCGAGTCATGCCTTTTGGCCTTAAAAAGTGTTGGTGCCACATATTAGTGGGCTATGACTTAGATCTTCCATGACATCATGCATTATATATTGGAAGATTACATTGACGACCTCCTTGCCAAATCTAAACACCGCTCCGAGCCCCTCGCCATCCTAAAAAACATCTTTGACCACCTTATTAAATATTACGTTCACCTTCAGCCCAAGAAGTGTGTCTTCCATAGTTCTCTCAGGAAAGCTCCTGGGATTTATTATCTCCTTATGTGGTATAGAAGTTGACCCTGCTAAAGTCAAGGCCATTCTAGAAATACCTCCACCCACTAACCTTAGGCAATTCCTTATCCCTCAAGGTAAGTTGTAGTCTATTCTCTATTTCATTTCACAATTATCTGATCGGTGTCAACCATTTCATCATCTACTCAAGAAGGATGTCTCATTTAAATGGGATGATGACTACCACAAATATTTTGAGGCCTTAAAACAATACCTTCTTCAACCACTCGTACTCATTCCACCTAAAGAAGATTAACCCTTCTACCTGTATATCTCAAATACCGATCACTCCTTGGGGGCCATGCTTTCTCATTGTGATAAACACCACAGGGAGCAGGTGGTTTATTACATAAGCCATACTCTTTTAGACTACAAAACCTGATATACCCATCTCAAAAAACTTTTCTTAGCCTTAGTTTTCGTTTCCACCAAACTCCGTCATTACTTACTCAACCACAAAACCTATGTTGTGACCAACACCAACCCCTTACATTTCATGTATGCCAAACCTTATCAAAATCAACATGCCGCATGCTGGCTTATGCTTTTAGAAGACCTCAACCTCGAATTCATCCATCAAAATTCCATCAAAGGCCAAGCCATCATTGACCAATTAGCCGACGCACCTATTTTCAGGGATCAACCCTCTAATTTTGACTTTCCAGATGAGTCAATTGCTACCCTTTCCCTAGACGAACCCACTTACCAAATGACACTCTTCTTTGATGGTTCCAAGTGTCAACATGGGGGTGGGGCTGGTGTTATCCTCATTCTTCTTGATGGTGAACCCATGCCTTTGTCTTTCAAAGGAAATTTTTATTTTCCAAACAATATTTCCGAATACAAAGTCTGTCTATGCCTTAGATGTCAAATCAATCAACATATTTGGTGATTCTCAATTGGTCATAAACCAGGTCAATGGTATATACCAATCTCATAATGAGATACTTAAAAAGTATAAAAATCATGTAGAAATACTTTTGACCACCTTCGACCATTATGCACTTCAAACCGTCCCACATTCAACCAACAAATTTGTAGATACCATGACCTGCTTTGCTCAGGGTTCATTTTAAGAGACCCCTTGGAAATCGGAGGTGGAGAATACCTGGAGAATATCCCCGGAACCGGTTTCACGGGAAGGAAATTTTTTTGGGGGTTGTATGAAAAAATTTCACTTGATTATCAAGCACTGCGATAGAAGGCTGCAGACGCGCGATGGGAGATTTTGCTGTCGCGCATCAAAAAATGTAGTGACATGCGTCAATAGGTCTATTGACGCGCGTCACTGCATTTTTTGACGCGTGACAGCAAAATCTTCCGTCACGCGTCTACAACCTTCGACCTCTACTTTCTCATCAAAAAATCTTCGTGTCGCACATCAACAAACTCTTTGTCATGCGTCTGCTATGCGTCAATATCTGTTGTACCTCCTTGTCGCGCGTCAAAAAAATGCAGTGACACGCGTCAACAGGCCTTAGTGACGCGCGTCAATAGGCCTTAGTGACGCGCGTCAATAGGCCTTAGTGACGCGCGTCACTAAGGCCTATTGACACACGTCACTAAGGCCTATTGACACGTGTCACTAAGGCCTGTGACGCGCGTCAATAGGCCTTAGTGACGCGTGTCACTAAGGCCTGTTGATGCACATCACTAAGGCCTATTGACGCACGTCACTAAGGCCTGTTGATGCACGTCAATAGGCCTTAGTGACACGCGTCAATAGGCCTTAGTGACGCGCGTCACTAAGGTCTAGTGACGCACGACAGCAAATATCCTATTGCGCATCTACAACCTCTGCCCTCTTCTTGCTCATCGAAAAAAACTCCATGTCGCTCGTCAACAAAATCTTTGTCATGCGTCTACTATGTGTCAATATCTACAATATCTCCTTGTCTGCAAACCCTCCTTGTCGCGCATCAATAACTTACCCCCTTGTCGCGCGGTCTATAATACGAGATATATCATATTGTTGAAAAATGTGAAGTAGAAGTGTTCTACCTGGCGAATAATCTAGGTTTATATAGGGGATATTTTTCAAGGGTAGGCGAAGCTGACCCCTAAAAAAAATTAAAGTGTAATTTTTAGGCGAACAGGTCACTGGCCCGTGCCAAAAAATTCACCTTTTCAAAATTTTCAAAAATGGAATATTCACCATATTACGAATATTCGCCACTAAAATTTTCCTTGGCTTGGCTTCTCAAATACCCACTTCACTTGCCGATTCTAAAATCTTTGTCACCATACAATGAATCCAATCACCCTCTTATTTACCTCATGACATTTAATCTATTGGAACCACTGCCCCCGACCCAAGTGACCTTAGGTATAAACAATACTCTGAATATCTTTCTCTCTCCATCTTACCTCCTGATCTCACCTGTAATGGACAATGCGCCTTCCTTAAAAAGGTCTCTCGTTATGTCATCATGGGGGACCTCATCTATAAGCACAACTTTTATGGTATTCTCTTACGATGCCTCAGGAGCTCAAAAATTCCTTATACCATTAAGGAAGTTCATGATGGCATATGTGGAGGTCACTTTAGTGGCCTTGCTATTGCTAAACATATTCTTTTCCTAGGCTATTACTGGTCGAACCTTAACCATAATTGTTGCAACTATGTCAAACATTGTGTAAAATGCCAACAACATGCTAACCTTCATCATACACCCAGTCATACCTTACAGGTCACCCGTGACCTTTGGCCCTTCTCTCAATGGGGTTTGGATCTTGTCGGAGAGATCAATCCCTATTCTTCTCAATGCCATCAATGGATCATCACCACTACCGAATACTACACAAAATGGGTTGAAGCCATACCACTCATCTCCACAAAATCTAGGAAAATATACGAGTTCATCAATCATCACATCATTTTTTGCTTTGGTGTTCCTTATCGCCTCATCACTGATAATGGAAAATAATTCAAAAACAAAACATTGTGAAAACTTTGTGACGCCTTCAACATTCAGCTAAGTTTCTCATCACCTTATTACCCAAGACCAACGGCCAAGCCAAATCCACCAACTAAACATTAAAAAAAATTCTCATTAAAGTGGTTAACAATAGTAGGAAGGACTGGCATATGCACATTCCTTTCACCCTATGGGCATACCACACTAGTATCCATACATTTACTACTACCACACCCTTTTCTCTAGTCTACGATATAGAGGCTGTTCTACCTCTCAAAGTCCAGATTCCCTCACTACGCATTTCTCTCCATGACATGCTCAATGATGAAGACTTTCATCAGGACCATTTATCACAACTTGAGTTATTAGACGAATTTATTCTTAACACTCTTGACCACCTTCAAGTTTACCAAAAACACATCAAATGTGCCTACGACAAACGTGTCCATGAATGAGCCTTTCACATAGGTGATTTCATCCTGAAAGAAAATCAACATGTAACTAAAGCAGAAAAAGGTTAACGGGGTGAATTCACTCCTAATTGGCTTGGACCATACATCATGACCCATAAAAATCAGGTGCTTATCGTTTATCTTCCCTTGATGGTAAACCCAAACCTGAGACCCTTAAAGCCTTGCATCTTTGACCATTCTACTATTTACTTTTAGTCCTACCTCACCTTTTTCCTCTTTCCATGCTCATCCCTTTAGCACTATCCACTTCTTACACATTTCCAATGATTAAACATGAGTCATGTGCATACCCGTAACTTATTATCTTCTCTTGAATATGTGTACCATGACACTGCACATAACATGATTCTCATGGATAATTTTTTTCTACTTTTAGATGAGATTCCATGGTCGTTTCACCCTTATTTATAACAAGAATCCTATTCTTCACCTTGATCTTGTCCATGACTGTGAATCCCTCACATAGGATCTAACTCCTTGAGTCAAACTTCCAATAAAAAGATGATTCCCTCAAAAGGACATCTTCCTCTCTGTAATCGCTGCTATAAATAGACTGCTCCCTCAAAGGAAAGCTATGTAAATCTCTTTCAAAAAACAAAAAAAGAGTAAGAGAATCTGAAGCTTCCCGCATTGATCAGCTTCACCAAGACCTCAAGGATTTAATTTCCTCATCCCATATAGACTTCCCGCATTGATCAGTTTATCTCAAATATCATTTAACACAGAAAGCCTTTTAGTCATGGACTTTCCCATTGTGACCTTGGATTTCTTATCCAAAGAGCATGCTACCTCATACCATATAAAAAATTAGCCACCTTTCACCCCTCTCACCATTCGCACTCCCATTTCCTATTGCCTTAAGGGACCTCTTGGAAACCATGACATTTGGTGATCATGTGACTACTTTTCACCCTTAGAACAATCAATCATGTAAATTATTTTAGGGTCTTATGTCCATCACCTCCTCCAAGGTATGACCTACTTAGTATGATCCTAACCAATCGGATAGTTTTCTTACCACCTCTTATATTTTAGCCTTCTTTATTACGTATTGATTACCTTATACAGGACTTGGTCCTCGATGCTCACCTTTGGGGTGATCTTCTTCTTGTACCACAATCGAAATCACCTATACCAAGTTACCCACAACTCACTCACACCTAACACACCTAAACCCAAATCATGCCTACGACCTACCATCACATTCTCATCTCTCCTCATATTCTTCCCTAGCTTATGGGAGAACTACATTAGCTTGAGGTCATTTTTCGCTGAGACTATGTAGGCAGCACTCCAAGGGCATGGGGCCCTTGGAGGTTAGCTTGGCCACTCTCTATCCTAACCAATTCATCTTTCATTTTCCTAAATCACATTCTACCCTACTTCATTTCCTTTTTATATCAAAAATTGGAAATTAACCCAACCAAATGGAAAATTGCTTCACATTTTTATCATCATCAAAACATACATTTATTTCGATTACCATTTATTTACCAACATCATGCATGTATTATAAAACACCTTAAACATGACCCATATCATCATTCATTGCACAAATTAATGAATCAAAACCTCAACCAATTTAAACTCAACCCTTCCTATGACCTAACTCAACCATGCCTAACACCAACCTGACTCAAATATGCCTATGACCTGACTCCATCATGCCTATAACCTGACTCAACCATGCCTAACACCAACCTAACTCAACCATGCCTATGAATTGATTCCATCATGCCTATAACCTAACTCAACGATGCTTATGATTTGACTCCATCATGCCTAACACACCTAGTTTCCATCCATTTATACATATTACTCACATTCTACCAACACAAGTACATCATTAGAATGTCATCCATCTCATCATAAAAATAGGTGTGTATCCATCCAGTATGGACACTGATATCAAAATAATATACATCTCTCAAAATATCATATACATCCTCACCATCTTCGGCATGCAGGCCAGTATATGATAAAAAATATAACAACACTCAGCATGCAGGCTGGTATATATCAAAAATCAAAACTACATCAAAATCGGGAGCACATATATCAGGCATCATCTCGGTGGACATCCTCCATATCTATATCACCTGTCCCCTCTACCTCCTCAGCTCCTGTCTGGCGACCTGATAACATCTCCCCACCCATCATAGGTTGTGGCTGGGTCCCTGCTGGTACACCAACTGGAACTGGCCTCTGGGAACTGGTGGACTCACCCTGACCATGTCTTAGGGCTCGACGGCCCCCTGTGCTCTCCACATTATGGGTATGTGTTTTGGTCCTCTCGCTAGAGGCCTACTATGCCCTGTACTCGGCATATGATTGACAATCTATCCCTATCACTGTCATCCGGTACTAATAATACCGGGCCTTATCTCTCACCTCCCACAATCTTGGATATAGGTACTATCTGTGGTGGCCCCATCAGCCTCTGACCCTGTACCTATCCTGTGGGACCCTGTCCCACCCTTGTCATGTGAACTAGGACCCTATCCCAGTGCCTATGATGGTGCCATCATCTTCTACTCTTGTGCTTGTATCTGGGCCTATAAGGCCCCAATATGTGCCTGCGCCATCGTTAACTGGCCCTGTAACCCTGTAACCTATGCCTGTTGGGTGGCCACCCAACCATCATCACCATCTCCATCTCCATCCCCACCCTGGGCCATTTGGGCCTGAAGACTAGCCACATGTGCATGTAACTCGGACACCTCCATCTCTGAACTTGGATAACTTTCCCTGCACCATACCCAATCGGGTAATCAAGGTCACCAACTGCCCCTGTAGGGCGTCTCTCTGCACCATGAGCATGGCTAAATCTAGCTACCCCGGCCTAGGTGGTACTATTCGTAAATGAGCCACCCACCACTTTCTGTATCTGTCTGTCACTTCAGTATAATCTTTGATCCACCAGTCTACCACTTGCTCCTCTTGCCCTGTGGGCACTGTCAGCTATAGTAGAGGTAATGGCCTCTCCACGTCATCTCTCCTGTACTGCGGGAAGGGTAGAGGTATGTCCTATAGCAGTCCAAACTTCCATCTAACCCTATAAATTGGGATCATCTCATGTACTCCCAGGCACAATGCCCCTATATCCATCTCAGCAGCTAAAGGCCATCTAGCTCATCATGCATCCACCTGTATGAGGGATAGCCCACATATGGTCTCCATATGATGTCCACTCCATAAAATCCCTCAAATAGCCACCTGTAGTATGCTACATCATGTGTAGCCCTATCTGATCACCACACTCCAATCACGGGTACCCATCACCTATACCCCACCCACACCAATCTTGATGGAAATGCATCTGCTCAGGGCATACCCACTGGACGCACACAAACTATGTGCTCATAGGCTCAACAATGTAGTAAAAAGGTGCAACATAGGCTAAACTTCCGTGTAGAAACCCATATGCCTAGAGCTCTCTGTATAGCTACACTAGGAATGCTGGCATTCAGGAAAACTAGGTCTGATCCATCACCATGTCATGTAGTATCCCCATCAAAAAGTGGGGAAATCTCCCTCCCTCTGCATCTAGTTAGTGTGAAACAACACACTACCTCCATCAATAAAACAACTAGCCTCGTCTCCTCTGGACAGGACTATGTACATCACCCCTGTAACTCAAGCTAGAACTATGGAACATCATGTCTACTAGTCCCTCCCCAAACACCGTTAGCATCAACTCCTATGAGGCCTTAGAAGGATATCGAGTACAATTTGCATCCTCCAGTATCTATAACCATAGGATCCTAAACACATCCTCTAGGGTGACTATCATCTCACCTCGTCGGTAGGTGGAATGTGTTGGTCGTTAAATCCCATCTATCGATGAGATCGACCATCAGGCTCAGCTACCAGACTGCATGCTGATAGAAATAGACCCCAATTAGGCCCACCTCCTCCATGTGTATCCACTCCTCAACTGTCGCCACACCTCGCACTCTCAAGAGCAAGGGTGGCACCCTATCTCTCATTGGTATTTTATCTCTCCCCTACATCCAATACACACATCAAATTAATTTCCCTCCACCAAATACCAAAAACCACCCAGAATCTCACCCTCGACACCTTACTTATACCCACTGTCTCACCTCTTTCTTTATTCCCAACCTACCTTCCTATCACATTTCTATTCTATTATACCCTTCCATATCTCACCCATTTGACCTAGGACCCTTTCGGCCCCTTTGTTCTCCAAAACCCAACCAGTGCCGGTTATCTCTAACCGACCTCGGTAACCCTTAAACTAGCATCGATCACCTGTCTCGTGACCAATACTATTTTGACCCTACCGACGCCACCTAACCCCAATTGATGTCGGTCACTATCGCGGTTAAAAGCCGCAACCCCCAATCCCTCCCCTCTCAAAAACCTCCCTCTCCTGCCTCTTCCACCCACCCATTCTCGCCTACACTTCCCCTCAACCTCATCCCATACGCTATTCACCCACTTACCTCTCTCCCCACTCCTATTCTACTCAATTCACCCTCCCACATTTCAAATATCATTTCCCCCCAAAACAAAAACCCAATTTTTCCACCCCCGACCTATCACCTAATCTATCTTACACAACATGGAAAGGGTTTGAGATTTACCTCATCATGTTGTTGTCACTGTGGTGGCATGTCTAGCCACTGCACTGGTGGCCCACCCGATCCCTCTTTGGCATTTTCCATTACCAATCTGTCACCTCACCTACAACCAATAAACTCAACCAATTTGATCTCATGGACCCACCTCTCAACTACCAATAAACCACCAATCGGCTTTCTAACTTAGCTTTTTGTTCCATCTGGACACTTTCCAATTTTCCCTCTCTCTTGTGTCATTTTCCTCTATTTCACATGGGACAAATGATTCTGAAAAACATGAAATTTTTAATTTTTATAACATCCCTGACCTAATTGATGTCGGTTTTACCTTCATCGACATAATTCATGTGCCCTACTTTACTGTGATCGGTTACCCTATACCAGCATTGATTACCCTTTTCCGACATTGGTCACTCTCTCTTCCACATTACCTAAATTTCACCCTATTAATCTTCCTATCACTCTTTTTTCCATCACCCAATGGTTACCCTGACCATTAATCTCACCCTCTTGACCTCATCATCTACTAACTAACCTCGTCCTCATTTGGGGACTCATTATTTTACCCATACCTCGGCCCTACCCATGCCGTGACCTAGATACTTGGACTTGGAACATCGCTAGTGACTTTTGACATCATGTGTTTGTTATAACCTTGTGGCACTATTACCTATGTTGATTGAATTAATGACCTTACCTTGCCTCTTGCCATGACCGTTTATCCTGACCCAACCCTCGGTGTATCGAGACATACCTAAACGTTCCTGCACCTAACCTGTGTCGTGTTTCCTGACCATATCCTATACTTTAGATACCAGAATCACCTCAGCCTTGTTTGGATAAACCTATCGACCTTGGAAAATGTAGAGTTTGCCTACTCTTCAACCTAGTATCGTGCTGCAGATTATACGGTGCATGCATCTTTTTTTTGAATATGACACCTTGCCCCTAACCCATTACCTGGATTACCCGAGTAGACCTTTTTCATTTTTCCCCTATTACCCACCTTACTCTTCATCACACTCACCTTTTATCAAACCACTTACTGCTTTTGCATTTTACCTCATCAGTTCTTGGTTTGAGAGGGATCACCTTCACCCACACATGGGGTAACCGCATCTTATTTTTGTCAGCATCGCTTACCAATACAAGCTACGTAGCAAAAATGGGCAAAATGTAGACACCAAAATTGGGTCACACTCCCCTTGGTCCCTCGATAAATAAATACCTTGAACACATCCACCTGGTCATGGCGCCCTTCACCCCACTATAATATTAATTTAATTATTTAAATTAAATCAATTCATTATCCTCACCATATTTATTATTTAAATATCCTAATTGAGATAATGCCCCACATATATACCTCACCTAGACACCTCATCTAGCCACCTCATCCTAAGACCTATTCTAGTAGTTTGCCATATTAACTAAGACCTACCAAACCCTACAAATCAATACCTCCCATTCCCTTAAACCATATCCAGCTCATTATAAAAGGAATCTTCCATGCTAATCCGTGGGTAAACTGAAATGAGATCGAAGAGAAATCAAGGGATCTACCTAGTTTAGTAAACCTATGAAATCCCACCCAAAAAAAAAAAAAAAAAATAACCGATGTCGGGTACCCTTAACTTAACTGCCATTGGTTAAGCCGAAACCACCATCGATTACCATTTAAATCCCAAAAACAACCTTATTTCATGTTTGGCACATTTTTGAGAGAGAGAGAGACATCTTCTGAGAACAAGTGACGAAACCAGAGTTGCATGCAAGTAGAACCAACATCCGTACAATCATCATAACATCCATATCTAGCCACCTGAATTCAACCACCAAGCCCATTTGTCCCTTCACGGGAGCATCCGGGGAAGTGCCACACCACATCAAGTCCATTCCATTTGATCACCCACCATTACCACCAGGCATCAAGTTCATATCAAACATGGTAAGTTGTTAACCACATATTCATTTGTCATTTGAGTAGATCCTTTTTACATTTGTTATTAGTTTTTTTGCTTTCCATTTATATTACCACCATCAGTTACCTCCATGCAAACTTGACCATCCTTTTTCCACACCTTACATTGCCCTACCCTGGACCTCTAATCATTCATGTACATGCATACCTTAGATCATACATATGAATCTGCCATTGCCCTTTCATCTCATATTTATCTAACCTTGGATCTATCACCCAAGCAAATTTATTGAGTTTTCTTGTACCCCGACCATACCAATGCGATCACCCATAACTATTCACCAGTTAACCTAAAGTGACTTTCGTCCTCTTATTCTTTTACCAAAAACCCAATAAGAGCCTGAAGTCACCACCAAATACCCTAAACTCACCCAGAACCTGACCCTAACCATATCAATACCCCAATAGTGACCTTGACCTTTAGATTCAATCATAGCCTAGTCCTGTTGTGAATGATTTTTCTTATTTTAAATGAATGAGATACCTAATCTAAACATTTTAACTATAGTAGGATTTACATTTATTTCTTGCCATTAAGTTGTTTTTAAATAGTGGGATTGACATCCGTCTAGGAAGTATCACACTTCCCAGATCTAGCACATGCTAGGAAGTCCACTACATATACTGGTTTAACTTTTATTGTGGGTGGTCTTGTGTTTCCATTTCAGGTAGTTCCTCCAAGAAAAAAGGAAGCTCTCATGATCAGCTCGTGGGTTTCAGAATCATACATGCGCCAACAACCCAGGACCAACTCTCAAATAGGTATTCCTCCTTGCCCATTACCCTTATGTTGTATTGGTCACATTTGAAGAAACACTCTAGAATCAGGTGAAACCAAGTGTATGTAGTTAATTATTGGGAAAGTTTAGTCATTTTATTACACTAATTAATGTTTTCTTAAATAGCTTAAAATTAATTTTTTTTGAAGAGGTTGACATGGGGTGCCGTAAGAAATGGGGTATCGTTAGGTTGCTTTATTTGTGTGCATGATGATTGGATGAAATTTATTTACATTTGAGTTTGATGTGCACCCTCCCCTCTCCCAAACCCCCGAAATTTTGAATTGAGGGAATGTTTGAGACTTGTGGGACAAGTTAAAAAACCTTGTCCCTTGTCTTCAATAATCACTCTACCACCATACTTATGAGTTATCGGGCTAAATTGTGACCATTTTTTATGCTTTTATTGAGTGTTTAAAAAGGGAAAATAAAGTCACTTCTCTCTTTTATCACATTAGTATTTTTTCCTTGAAATGTATGGGGTGCATGTGGATGCTGTGCCATGCAACGAATCATATCATAACCTACCCTTTTTCATTTGATTTCCTTGTTTTTGGTGCTTTGACTTGTTGTATTAGAGTCCAGAATGATTAAGTGTTAATCATACTTGGAGCCGTCCACCACCTCAGCCTCACCTCCTTTCTATTATTGGTGTGAATTTGGAGGAATAAGGGTGAACTTGTCTCATTTTCTGGATGTGAAGTTTGAAAATTTGGGGGGTCTTGAGAATTCTTTTTGAGGAGCTTGAACGATTGCTTTGGTGCTTGTTTTGTTTTACAAAGGATTAAATCTTGTGGATTCAAGATTGTGGAAGCTAGTATGGAAAGGTAGGGCCTACACCTTGTTCTTTATTTATTGTTGTATGTTTTGTAAATGCATGTGTGTATGTATTATGTGGGATTGGTTTAGTATGGCCCTAAGATGTGTGGGAGAAATAAAATGGAACCATTTTGGTAGGGAAATGGGAAATTTGTAGGTTTTTGGAGGGAGCACAAGTAGGGAATTCCACCTATGGGGAGTGAAAAGGGTAAATTGTTATACATTTTGTATTATGTATTGGGAGGGAAAATGGTTATATTGTGTAGTTTGGATGTGCACATGGAGGTATTTGGGTGGAACCCCTAACTCATTTAGGAGCTATGAGGAGGTGGTCTCATTGTTTTACTCTCCCTTGGCTTTGAATGTAAGCCTATATGTTGGGTTTTGTGGCTTTTGTTGTTGTGTTTGGTGTTTGGGAAGAAATTGGAGCTCAAATGAAGAATTATTTTGAGTATCAAGTTGGAGAAAAGAAGCAAGAATCCATCTGTTGTAAATATTTTTCCATGTTGTCCTACCATTTGACTGGAGGGTTGTAACTTTCAATTTTTTTAACAATCTCAGTGGCCAGTAAATATGTTGAGAAATAGATTATCCTCTGTATTGGATTATAGGTTGGGTGGAGAGTGTTTCCTACTCACCTTTCATTGTATTGTGATCCAAATTTGATAAGATGAGAAGAGTGCAAATTTTAATATTGGAGGAGTTATACTTCTATGATGGAGCCAAAAAGATAACCTTTGTAATGTTATCCCATTGATGTAAACTGGAAACTTGTAATCTTGTAAATTATTCTTTAAAATTTTTGTAAACAAGAATATTTGTATTGTAAGAAAATGAACTATGATCATTGAGAAAAGAGTGTATTGTTACCTTGTTTTGATTTGTATTATTGTAAAAGTATGTTAGTTTATTGCAAGGAAAGAAGAAAGAGATACTGTCTCATTTTTATTGAAAGAGTTAGTGTATTGAATGTTGAAATATTTAGAAGGTTGAAATGTGTATCCATTTTAAGGAAATAATATTAAATGTATGTAAAGTATATGTTTATTTTTTGCTTCCTTGTATTGTTGGCAACTTACATTTAAAAGGAAAAATGAATGATTTGAGTTAATTTTATAATTTTAGATTTTAATTGGTTGGAAAGGAAATGGTTATTAACTTCAACTATCTTCACATACTTGAATACCCCTATATAAATTTATAACTTCATATACCCTTTATAGTTGTTATAAATCAATGATAAGTTGAATTGATAGTTTAATGGAATTTATAATAGATGTCTAATTAAAAAATTATTAAATAAACTAAATATATTATTAATAGATACAAATATTTGTATAATATCCATATTTATAGATTTACAATATTTATATAAAGTATATAAATTATGCATATTATATATATAATATATATATCATTAAATAAAATTTAAAAATAAACAATTATAATAGAGGAATGGCCAAATGGAATTATAAGCCAAGGTTTATATTATTAAATAAAAGGGTTTGAATATTTATTATGTGGTGGCCATATGGGCCAAGATAGAACTCTATGTAAATATTTAAACAAAGGGTTGGGGGGGAGGGTGCCACTCCCACCCCAACCCATATATTAAGGGGGCACCCTCCCCCCCCTCACACTTTGATATGTGACACGACCATTTCATTTAAATTGACGTTGTGTATTAATATTGCTACAGTCAGACCTTAATAGTTACACACACACAAATTGAAACCCCAAACTATGTATATACCTCCTGGTAACTTAAGAAATAAATAAACTTGGGGAAATTAACAATACCCAACATAGTGATATTTAAACCTGAATTAGCAGAAATCCTCCCAATTTAACACAAAATACTACAAAATAAAAATATTGGAGTTGAGAAAACCCTCCATAGCTCTTATGTCCTTTTCATGGTTTCTCCTCTGTTCCCAAACCTCCAAAAGTTTTAAAATGAGATGGATTAAAGAAAAAATGTGAATAAAAAGTAAACATGTGAATTTTTAAGGAATTTTAGGGCAACCTAGCATCTAATGTTCCAAAATGATTTGATCTAATGGCTGAAATTGTATCCTACATAAATTAAAGTGATGGCATTTTCATGGGAATGAGTTTTAAATTAAATGTATGAGTAATTGGTTGAATGGGGCCACTTAGTGGTTAGGTCAAGTTGTGACCTTTTGTTGTGGAGATTAATTAAGTATTGGTGCATGGTATTTGATAATGAATAAAATGGGGTTTTTAAATAATTAATAGTAAGGTAAATTTAAATAAATTAAATGGATCAAGTTTATTAAATGTTTGGAAAATATTCTAATAAAGTAAAGGAATTTAATGGAAAGCTTTTAAACCGTAAAATATTTTGGGGAAATAAATTAATAATACTTAATTATGAATTTGAATTCGATTACATGACGAAGGTGTGGAAATCATTCATGAGAACTTAACCGACCGTAACTAATGTTTATAACCCTTCTAAAACAAAAACAAATTATCGTAATTTTTCCCTGATAAATTAATAGACTTTGGTGTGGTTTTGATCGTCGAAATTGTGGGTGTTACATTTAGATTTTGAGAATGAGGAAGTCCTTCCTCCTATTAAGTAGGCTCCATTGCAAAACATTCTTTAGAGTTCAATGGATTTTATGGATTCGAAAAAGGAAATATGCTCCTTTCCTCTTGCTTCATCAGGGATCCAAAATTCCAAGGAGCATTTTGAAATTATGATTCCAATCCATAATAATGAAAATGAAAATCTTAATACTGAAAATGATTGGATGGTTGTGAGCAGAAAAAGAAAGGGAATAATACTTCCCTTAAGATGCACTTAATATCCCATGGGAAGGACTCTCAGGGATGATCTCTTTGTATTTTTATTTTTTTTGTTGGTTTTATTGTACTATTGGTTTGGATGTGTTGTTTTTTGTTTCTCTGTGCCGCTAATAGATGCATCCTCATAGTTTCCTCATTGATACATTTTTTTTCCAATTATTGTATGGGATAGGGTTCCCTTAACCCTCTTAACTTTAATAAATAAATAAATACATAAAAAACCCAAAAATTACAAATCAAAATCTAGAAATCAAATAAAGATTAAAACTAATCAAACAAAACTAATCAAAAATTAAAACTAATAGATGCTTCTATTTTATCAATAGGATATGAAGATGTTTATATTTCAATAATAAAATATTAAGCATATACTAAGATAATTCTACGATTTCTATTTTATTTACATTTCAAATTTTCCATATTTATTTTTGTTGTTTTTGTCACACGAATCTCACAAATTTATAATGTGTAGTGTAACATGTAATTTATTAATTATTATAAATTTGATATGCTTATATGTGTGTGTGTATAAATGATGGTCAAAATTTCAATATACATATCATTTTGACCTTTAAATTATATATTTGTATGTCATTGATAATGGCCATATTTAAAAATGGTTGTATATTGACATCTAAAATGACTAAAAATGTCTAAAAGCCTTGCAAAATTTAGCAATGGTTGGTGGTATAAAAAATTGTAGCAGTTGCGCTACGAAGTTTTTGGAGGTATATTGGGATGATGAATTTTGAACATTGGATCAATTTTATATCTGAATGGATTTTTCATGAGATGCCATTTCCAGACATCAAGCATAATATCATCATTCCATTACTTGTTTCCTTTGGTCCAATAGGTTATCGGAGGATAAAATTGAGAGATATGGACAAGAAAAAACTTGAAGCAGTTATCAGTGTAGTTCCTACTCTTCTTCGACACTATTTGCATTATGATGATATTACTGTTAGATTGATACTTAGACATTTTGGTTATTATATATTGATCATTAGATGATAGATTATGTAGATATTTGGACTATTGACATGTTTTGATTTACATTTTGATTATGATGCACTGGATGACAATTATATATATATATCCGTGTGTGTGTTTATTTGCAGTATTCTGATTTTATACTAACATGTCATATTTTGTATGCGTAGCCTATGTTGGGTATTTTGAGTAGAATTATGATGTTATGGATGTTAAAATTGAATTAAATTGAATGATAATATATTATATAATTGCTAATTTTGGATGATGATTATTGATTTCTATAGGTATATTATTCTCAATGTTGTTGATATGTCTGCAAGGCCAGAGAGGTATTATGTTTGTGTTGCTGGAACATTTTATCACATACATTCAAAGGGCATAGGGGACCAACCATGGAAGGATGTCGGTGCTGTGCAACATGGCCAAAATTTTACAACTTGTGTATAATGTTATGTTGTGTTGTTGCATGTAGGAGGTTCCCATGAAGGGTTACCTCATTTATGTGGCTAAGGTTGTAATGTGTTCCTTTCATTTAAATTTTGGTTGTTTTAATTTTTTGTCCATGTGCTTAATTATTTAGGAAATATTATCACTTTATTAACATTTTCTAATGTGTCTTATTTGATTAGTTTAGCTTAAATTTGAATTAAAAAGGAATATTTGACATGTGGGAAATAAATTGGGTAGATGGTCCTTGAAATCTTATGGAGGTAAATTAGATTTATGTTGGGTTTTATGTTGTGTACTCTTTCCCAACTTATAAACTCAGATTTTGACTTGGTAGGATTTTTTTGGAGGCTTATGGGACAAGCTAAGCTTGTCTCATGCCTCTTAAATTCATCCAACAATGATACCTATGGTATGAGGAGTTAATTTTAGGCTTAATTATGCATTTTGCAGTGTAAAAAGTGAAAATAATTACACTTTCCTACTTACGACAATTAATTGGCCCTTTATAGGCATGGTGTCCAAGTTGGAGTGTCATTTGGGCATGTCATAAGTCTTACATGTGAATTTAATTACTGTGGTCTTGGTGTTTCAATTGTGTGTTGGAATGGAGGTGTTAGTGCTCAAAATAGTCTCGCCCCATTTTTCCATTGAAAATCTATCAATTTACAGTCTCTTCCATATTTTATCTCCCCATGTTGTTCCTGAGAAGTCTCTACCTTCCTTTTTTTGTTGTAATCAATTTGTTCCTGGGTTGAGGATCACGTATGGATCCATGGTTGTTTCCTTGTTTCTCTGTTTGTCTAGAAAAGGTCTATAATTTGGGTATCTCGTTCTCTGTTCATCTAAAATTCAGGCTCTCCTATTCTTTCCACTTTCCACAGTCAGGATTTGTTGTCCTTGTTGTTTTTTCCCTAAATACTTGAGGAAAAATGAATGGATGTAGCTTGGAGGAATGTATTTGAGCCTTTTAACATTTCTAAATTCTCTGTCCTTGGAGAAAATTTCATCTCCAGGCTCAAATGGTCATTTTTCTACATTTTATGGTTTGATAGGCATTTCTCCCGATCAAATTTACATCCTTGCATCAACAGGAAACGTGGTTTCTTTTGGTTGGTCAGGGAACGGTGGGAAAATGCTTTAACTTATCACTTTTACTTTTTTAGAAAAAAGTGAATTTGGTCCTGTAGCTCCACTCAATTTTGATTGGTTCTTTGGGCACTTACATGGCTTCTTCTAATTGGATGGGGTGCAATGGGTTTCTTTTTGAACTTTTCCTTTTTGGATACTTTCGAAAAAAAATTGAACCCACCCCGCGGCCTTGCCAGGCTTTGATTAAAGTGAATTTTAAACGGTAGGGAAAAAGTCTTATTTTGACCCCACAGAAGGACATGTGGCAAGGTTAAAGGTAGGGATGCGGGCCTTTGGGGGAAATTTGGATGTTTTTCCCTTTTGGAAAAATGGAGTAAAATTCTAAAATGGAAGCACATCCCCACCGAGTCATTTTGAAACCTTGAGGTTTTTGAAGTTACGCCATAACGACATGTGGAGGTCTTTGTCGGGTCTTCTTTCCTTAGACTTTTCATCAACTTTGTAAAGGGCTCGAGACACGTGGTGATCCCATGCTCATTCAAGGTCTCAGCTTTTAGGGACCATCTCAATATGTGCCATTATGACACGTGGTAGTTTGAAAAGTCAAGGGGCGGGGAAGCGGACCATTGAAGGCAACTTGGATTTTTTGCCTCTTGTCACCAAAAGGATTAAAACATTAAAATGGCCTATAGACCCAATAGAGAATAGTCAAAAAATTTCCCCAGTTAATGGTACAGGTGTAGACTTGTTAGGAATTAGAGAACAAATATGTGGAAACAATTCCTTAAACCACAGTAGTAGGAAACTATACAATAGAATTATATTTGCAGAAATATAACAACATAAATGAATAATGCACAAAAGAAGACAAGAAAAGATTTAACGCGGTTCACCCAATGTGGGCTACGTCCACCAAGAACTTGCTTAGATTTTACTATCAACAAGAATAAAACAAATCTCACAGTATTCTCTCAGTTATGAACTCACAAAAAAATTCCAAAGATGCTAAACCACATCTAAACCACAATTGACACCCAATTGAATAACCTTGATCACTCTTGATCACCTCTTGATCTCTAAGACTCAAGATATCTTCAAGATACCCTAACACCTCTATTTATAGGATTACAATTCTTTTAAAAATCCATAAAGCTGACCCTAGAAGATTGAAAGTCGCGATCTTTCAACTTCCCACGGTTGGAAAAACAGTCCCGACATTGACAACCAGTTAACAACATGTTAATAACAACATCACAGCAGATGACTACAAAATGATCCTGAAGTCTCCAAACTTAACCGTTCAAGCTCCAACACTTCAACACTGATTCAAGAAGACCAAAAACAAGCTCCACACCCCAACAATCTCCCACTTGGAGATTGTTTCCACTGAGAAAAGTTCTTAACCCTTCATTATCAACCATGAAGGCAAATCAAAGTTGAACACAACTTAAAATTCTCCCTTGTGACCACCTTGGTCATCATATCCACAAGATTCTAACTGGTATGAATCTTTTCCAACTTCAACTTATCTTCTTCCAAAGTTGTCCTAATGAAATGATATCTCAGTTGAATGTGCTTTGTCCTAGATTAGAAAGCGGAGTTCTTCACCAAATGAATAATGCTTTGACTATCATGGTGTAGTCTCCCAACTTCCTGCTTATGCCCCAAATCATCAAGCAAATGATGTAACCAGATCATCTCCTTGCTTTCCTCTATGGCAACAACATACTCAGCCTCTGTGGTTGACAAACCTGTAACCTTTTTGTAACCGTGAAATCCAACTCACTGTTGTATCACCAACCGTAAATACATAACTTGTCATGCTCCGCCTACTATCTAAATATCCTACCATGTATGAATCTACATATCCATGTAATGTAGTGTCTGATCCACTAAAACACAATGCTTCTCCCATGATCCCTCTCAAATACCAAAGGATCCACTTTACTTCCTGTCAGTGCTCTCTACCTGGATCACTCATAAACTTGCTCACTACTCCCACTGCATGGGCAATGTCAGGCATAGTGCATACCATAGCATACATCAAGATACCAACTGCTGATGAGTATGGTACCCTAGACATCTTGATTCTATCCTCCTCAGTCTTGGGACTGTGCTCCATTGACAATTTAAAGTGACCTGCCAAAGGAGTACCAACCGGTTTAGCATCCTGTATACTAAACCTCTCCAAGACCTTCTTTATGTACTCTTCTTGAGATAATACCAACTTCCTCTCCTTCCTGTTCTGAGTTATTCTCATACCAAGGATTTGTTTTACTACCCCCAAATCCTTCATAGCAAAGGAGTCACCTCGCTGCTTCTTAAGTACCTTTATTTCCTGCATGTTCTTCCCTGCAACAAGCATATCATCTACATACCGGCACAAAATAATATAACTACCATAAAAAACTTCTTGATGTACACGCAATGGTATGAGTAACACATGGAGTAACCCTGCTCCTGCATAAAACTGTCAAACTTCATATACCATTGTCATGGAGCTTGTTTCAAGCCATACAAGCTCTTTTTTAATCTGCACACTAACCTCTCCTTCCCTTTGACCTCATAACCCTGTGGCTGCTGCATGTAAAATTCATCCTCCAACTCACCATGAAGGAATGTAGTCTTCACATCCAACTGTTCTAAGTGCAGGTCTTCTACTGCAACTAAACCAAGAACAATTGTAATAGAAGTCATTTCAACAACCAGATAAAAAATTTCATCAAAGTCTATACCTTCTTCTGTGTAAATCCTTTGACCACCAATTGGGCCTTGTATCGTTTCCTGCCTCCATCTTCCTCTTTGATTCTATACACCCACTTGTTATGTAATGCTCTCTTACCCTCAGGTAGCTCCACTAGATCCTAAGTCTAGTTTTCCATAAGATATCTATGATCTTCATCCATGTCCTACTCCCACTTCTTCCTAGCATCCACCTATACTGCTTCCTCAAAGCACTCTAGCTCTCCACTGTCAGTGAGTGATAAATAATTCAAAGATGGAGTAAATCATTCAGGTTCCCTTCTTACCCTAGAAGACCTTCTCGCCTCAGGAGTTTGGGGTTCTTGATGAGTAGGTACCTGAACTGGCTATCCTGGAACATGCTGAACCTGAGCCGACCCCTTGGACACCTTGTTATCCGCAATGTCTTCTAACACTGTGTATTCTTTCTTTGATTCCTCTATCTATTCCTGTAACTGATTTTTATACATGACTTTTTCATTAAAGACAATATCTCTATACCAAAATATTTTCTTGTCTTTAAGACTCCAAACAAAGTAACCAAAATCATCTTCACCATACCCAACAAAGGCACATTTCTCAGACTTAGCCTCTAACTTGGTCCTATCATCTTTATCAATGTGAACAAATACCTCACATCTAAATACTCTAAGAAATGAGTAATCAATTTTCTTACCAGACCAAGCCTCCTCAGGTATACCTACATCCAAGGCCATAGAGGGTCCTCTATTAATTAGATAAATAGCTGTGCTTACCTCTTCCACCCAAAACATGAGTGGTAGCCCCGTATGTAACCTCATACACCTAGCATGCTCCATGATTGTTCTGTTCATTCTCTCTGACACTCCATTTTCCTATGGAGTATTTGGAACTGTTCTTTGCCTGTAGATCCCATTTACCGAATAGTAATCAATAAATTCATTGCTGCAATATTCCCCTCCATTATCCAACCTGAGACATTTCAGCTTGAGACCTATTTCATTCTCAACCAAGGCTTTCCATATTTTGAAAGTTTCAAACACATCAGATTTATTTCTAATGTAATATACCCAAAATTTTCTAGTTACATCATCAATGAAAGTGAAGTAATAACATGAACCACCAATAGATTTTACCTTAGCTGGCCCCCATACATATGTATGCACTAACTCCAACTTACCCTCCTTCCTGTTAGGTCCAACCTTGAGGAATCTCACCCACTTCTGTTTCCCATAAACACATTCCTCACAGAAGTCCAAATCTAACTCCTTTAATCCAGGAAGCCTATCCTTTATAATCTACATGCCCTTATGACTCATATGACCAAGTCTCTGGTACCACAAAGTTGCATCTCCATCTGTAACAACTAAATTGCAATAATCAGCACCACTGGTTAAATACAAAGTACCATTTTTCTTACCTCTTGCAACCACAAGATCTCCCTTAGTAACCTTCCAAGAATCTGATGTAAAACTAACCGTACAACCATCACTTCCCAGCTAATATCAAGTTCCACCTCAACTTAGGCACATACTTGATGTCCTTTAGCAGCCATGTGTTCACATTCTACATTTTCACCTGAACACGACCTTTCCCTACTATGTTGCATGGTTTATCATCACCAAGATATTTATGTCCAAAATCAGCTTGAACAAAATCAATAAAGTAATGTCTATATGGAGTGGCATGGAAAGAAGCCCCTAAATCTAATACCCAAGATTCAACAATATTATCTAAAGAAAGAATTAAGGTATCCTGAAAAACATCACCTGCTACCACATTTACCTCTTTAGTTTCCTCCTTCTTGTTCTTCTTATCCCGAAGAGCCCAGCAATCTTTCTTAGCATGACCAACCTTCCCATAGTGCCAACATTCTAACTTACTCTTGGAATTTAACCTTCCACGATCATTTGAATTCCCATGGTTACCTTCCCCTCTGTTATTTTGTCTCCCTCTACTCTCCATCTTCAAAGCATTCCAAAAGTAGAAGAATCTTCGGTGCTCTTCCTTCGCATTTCCTCACTTAGGATCACACCTATTACATCCTCAAACTTCAGCTTTGAGTTATTAGAGACTGAATTACTTACAACCATAACCAAGCTGTCCCAACTATTTGGTAAGGAGCAAAAAATCAACAAAGCCCTGACCTCATCATCAAAGTCAATTTTTACTGAGTTTAACATACTCAAAACCATATTAAATTCATTTAAATGTTTAGCAACAGAACCATTCTAAGACATCTTCATAGTAAATAAATTTTTCATCAAAAATATTTTGTTAGAGGCAGAGGGTGTTTCATATAAATTACCGAATGCATTCATGAGACCTTCCATGGTCTTCTCTTGTGATATGTTAAAAGCAACTGAAGATGCAAGGCATAAACGAATTGCCCCGAGCGCCTTTCTATCCAGTAACTCCCAATCCTCATCTAACATGGTTGTAGGTTTCTTTGCTTTTCCAGCCAAAGGAACATGGAGGTCCTTCTAATATAAGTAATCCTCCATTTGCATCTTCCACAAACCAAAGTTATGCCCATTGAACTTATCAACCCTCGATCTACCCTCATCTGCCATAGCTCCCACTCAAGCTAAACTGTCCCTGTGATTTACAACTTTAGCAAAAAAACCACCAAGCTCTGATACCAATTTTTAGGAATTAGAGAAAAAATATGTGGAAACAATTCCTCAAACCACAGTAGTAGGAAACTATATAGTAGAATTATACTTTCAGAAATATAACAGCATAAATGAATAATGCACAAAAGAGGACAAGACAAGATTTAACGTGGTTCACCCAATGTGGGCTACATCCACCAAGAACTTACTCAGATTTTATTATCAACAAGAGTAAAACAACTCTCACAATCTTCTCTCAATTATGAACTCACAACAGAATTACAAAGATGTTAAACCACATCTAAACCACAATTGACACCTAATTGCATAACCTTGATCACTCTTGATCACCTCTTGATCTCTAAGACTCAAGACCTCTTGAACACTCAAAATATGTTCAAGATACCCTAACACCTTTATTTATAGGATTACAATCCTTTTAAGAAGCCATAAAGCTGACCCTAGAAGATTGAAAGTCACGATCTTTCAACTTCCCACGGCTGGAAAAATAGTCCAGATGTTGATAGCCAGTTAACAACATGTTAACAACAATGTCACAGCATTGTCACAACAGACGACTACAGAATGCTCCTGAAGTCTCCAAACTTAACCATTCAAGCTCTAGCACTTCAACACTGATTTAAGAAGACCAAAAACAGGCTCCACACCCCAATAAGACTTTCAGGGGAAGTTTGAAAAATTTCCCTTTTGTGAAGACATAAGTTAAAAGTATTAAATGAAGCATGGTTCCATTGGGACCCACTTCAGAGTCTAGAAGCAGAAGGGTGGAGCTGCGAGGGAAACTTGGAAAATTTTCCATTTTCCAAAAAAGAGGTGAAATAGTAGAATTTGACAGCGGTTCCTTTGGGACCCACTTTAGGTCACGTGTCAGGATCATTTCTCAAAGGTGGAGGTGCAGAGAAAAATGTGAAAATTTTACATTTTTCCAAAAGTTGCAAAAGGAAAAAGGGAACTCGCAGGCCCATCTTAAAAGTAGATCTCCCACATGGACAGTCCAAATTCAAAATAGAAATCAATGGCAGTTGTGCATCTGTATCTGATTTTTCCACCATTTTCACTCCAGATCTCCTGGGGATGCATATTCTTGTGGTTTTTTAATCATTTCTTGGAGTATCCTGCACGCCAAATGAGAAGGAACATTAATCTAGTAGCTTGGTTTGGTGGGGAAGTTATGTAAACATATCTCACCATTAAATATGCAATCTGACTATCGGATTCGACCAAAATTTTCTTTCCTTGGCATGTGAAAGACCTGTTGATATCTTGGTTTGGTGAGGAAAATATGGGGATGTCTTTTACCATTAAGATGAGATCTGACCTTTGGGCTCGATATGATCTTCCATTTTTCCTTCTTGGGAATGCAAGGAACTAGATTGGATAGATTAGGGGTGGAAGTGGTTGACGAGTAGAAGAAAGAGTGATCTACCAGATGAAGGAGTTGAATGCGAGAGATGTTCGAAGAGATATACCCCCTGAGCACCTAACAACTTTGTTACAGATTTGATTATGGGAATCACGATTAGGATCATGGCGAGCACTGGTGCACTCAATGTTTTGGTTTTTTTGGGGGAAAAATCTATTGTAAAATGTTATAAATGGCATGATTTTTACTGTGAAAGAGGTTGGAGGTTGGAAGGTTGGAGTGTTAGGGGTCAAAACTAATTTTCTAAGAAAACAAACTTGATAGAACCCATCTTTTTGAGAAATTATCTGAGGAAACCTGTTTATTTCCTTTGTGTTAAATTTGATCATGTCAAAGTGGTTGTGAGTGTATAGCCATTGAAAAGTTCTAAGATTGTTCGAGAAACTTTCCCCTACTAATAAATTTAACCAAACTTGAGTTAATCTGTGTTATTTTTGGGCTAAATTTGTGTTTGCTTCATTTTTGAATGTCTGGAAGTAGTTTTTCTTGTTCCCATTGCATTCTTACATTGAAATATGTGTGAATCACACAAGATCTTATCTTTGTGATAGTCTGGTGACATTTGCAATTTCATTTATCAGAAGAGCTTTCATTTAATAGTGAAATAAAAAAAAATTAAATCACTGTGACTCCTAGCATGAATATAAGATTGTTTGTTAGCCTTTGAGGGTATCTTAGGCATGATGAAATAGAGATTGATAATATTCAGTTAAGTTTTCCAATTTGAGCCTTCATTTTGGATATTTTAAGTTTGTGTGAAAAGTGCTGATCTGGGCCTATATTGAATCACATATTCTAGTTAAAGGGACATCCTAGCTACTCTGAAGCATTCTGCTATTTGAGATCTCCATTTTTGTAAAATTTCTCAAAGATTTTGTATAATCAAATTTATCCTACTTCACCTCCCACCAAAATCATTCAAAAACAATTAATCTTACCCATACTACCCCTATTTGTCCTATGTGTATACTGATGCACATTTTCTATTACCAAAACATGTAGAAACAATTAGTTTTTCATTGTCTTTAGTGGCGTGAACCTTGCTTAGAAAATATCTCCATTATCTAGAGTGACAACTCGTGAGAGTTAGGTTTTTTTGTATTGATCATATTTTCTTCAAGGTCTTCTTTAATACTTCAAAAGGAAGGAATTTGTAGTCATTTTTTACCCTTATCACAAAAAAAGGTACCCCATGCATACCGGCCTATCATCTAGTGGATGTTGGGTGCTCACCCGATGCATGCGCGGGTGCCGAGTCTCTCTTTTATGTGAGTTAAGTGGGAAACATCATCTATGATTTGTGTTTAAGATATTTAAAGAGGATTTATGACATACAAGAACCATAGAGCTCAGAACGGCCCCTAGATCCTTGCAGCCATTCCAGACATATAGTACTTAACAGACTATATGACTTGTATCATAACAAAAAGAAGTATACAACCATCTATACCTAGCATAAACATAAATCAAAGAGAACCTATGAAAAATATGTATGTATCAAAACCATTCATATTGATATATATAAATTGGTAACCTCATTACGCCCATGGAGCCATTACATAATTTCACAGGGAAGTAGATTGCAATCATACATTACAACTGGACTAAAGTAGCTAGGCTGAAAAAAAGAAAAATTACAATCCTTATACCCAATACATCCTTTCCCAAGTGTAATTACCCACTAACAGAGTTCTTGCAGTATTTATGCACAACTCCGCCCATTCTCTAGTTCTCCTTTGTTTACTCTGCAACTGCTAGTATTTATATATTTTTTGGGCTACCAAATCATCCTTCGGTGCCCTCAGATCTTATGCCAAGTGTCTTAATTTGGTCCTCCTTGTGAGTATGCTCTCCCAGGCCTGAGCTTTCCACTTTTTACCATGATGTGCTTCTAGAAGTTTCTATCAGAGGAATCCTCCTTCCTGGGCCAACCTATCCCTAGGTTGACACCTTATCCGCACAACATGTGCAGTCGGGTCATGATTTTCATGTGTTCTATCTTGAACACCTAATTTTGCTAAGTCTTGGACCCTTGGTTCTGTCCACGTGCACCACGCACACCACAAGCTTCCTTAAACCCTCTTCTTAAACCTTGCCCTACACGCTCTGTCCTTGTGCACCTCTCTTCAACTATGACCTACGTGCATACATGCTTTTTGTACTTAGCCAACATTCTAGGGTCCCAACATCACCCCACACTACGCCTGATCTCCATCTGCATGATCACTTCTCAAGTGAAAGAAATAATACAACAAGCTTACACCTTGGAACAAGAATAAGGGGATGAAATAATGGGGGAAGAAGAAATAATGGGAGAGTGAAGGAATCACTGTAACAAGTTAGGAAAATCCTTTTGCAAGTCAACCTCCAACTTGTTCCATGCATCTTCTTCCTGTGCTCTCTGACAGAGGTCACCGACCAAGGCACTCACCTCCCTAAAATTTATTCCATCTCCTTGTGCACTCATGGTATCAATAATTTTCTCCAACTCCTTACCTATATCCTCTAACGCATCCATTCTTCATGTAATATGTGGATATAGTTCCTTCAACTGGTTTTTGATTGAACCTCTTAAGGTTTCAATGGCTTATGATTTCCTTTCGAATTTGACAAGGATTTTATCACTTTCCGCCATATTTCCCTTGTTCTTCTCTTGGAACTCCTTGAGTTCTACTTCATGAGTGGTGACCAAGGTGCCTGACACTTTATCTTTATCTGCGCAATTATCGTATGTGGCCTCAGTAGTCTAAGAAGCAGCCCTTACATCAGCAAGAACCTTGTTGTATTCCATGATGAGCACTAGGATCTTCAACTTATCCTCTTTTTGTAGGCACATGGAAACTTCTTCTATAGAATCCAAGGCTAGCAACTGTCTTTACATGGTAAGGATCCTTGTTAAATCCTCCACACATCCCAAGGTTGATCCATACTTCTGCACAGATGATGATAGGTACGGATGCTTCAATACGATAGCCTCATTGATAGATTCCACTTTCTTATACACGTCACATACCTTAGCCTTTTCTTTCTTCAATTCACGCTACCACTAGGTGCTGATAAACCTCTCCTAGCTTAGTTCCTTTGTCAAAGCAATGAGCTCTTCCTCTTTCTTCTTTAGCTCCCCTTCCAGGTATCTGACTGTATCATTCTGCCTAAAGAGTCTAGCCTTGATCTCAATGGAAACTTTGTTGAGCACGTTGCATAGTTGCTCATCCGAGAGTTGTTGGGTATCCACCATTGGGTTGTCTTCTCTTGGTCATGACAATGTTATTATTGCCCCATGGCTTACCTGAAACTCTGGCTCATCAAGGTGGGACTCTATAGCCCATGAGAGCATCTTCCTTGTCCGTGGATATGCAGTCTCCTTGTCAAATGATGACATTTCTACAAAATCATCTACTGGAATGGTACTTTGGAACTGCATGTGGAACACTTTCTTAGGGTCATCAATATAAACCATATCTGGACTCTCACCCTTTGTGTACCTTCCTCTTATGTGCATACTCTTAGGTATACTTACATTCAAAATGGGGCCTCTAGTGCTGCCATGTTCCTCTTCTGCGCTCTCCTTCTTCTCTTTGTTCAACATTAGCTTAGCACTGTGTTCCGATTTGTTCTCCACCATGGTCTCAATGTTCTTGGTATTTTATCCTTCTCCTACCTTGGTTGTCTATCTATGTGAAGAACTTGGAGACTCTTGCTTTTGTGCACTAGCTTCCTCATCTTTTTCCATGTCCTAGATGCCTTCTCCTACCTGGCTATCCTTCTGCCATACAAACTAGAACCCTTGTTCTTCTTCTCTACCTTCCTCCTCTGAATCATGTATATTAAAGATGGGTGGTATCTGATCCTTCCCGGGGTCCTCTTTCCCACTTCTTCTCCACTCTCATCCTCTTCACTCTCATATTTTTCTCTTATGTGCTTGTCCAAACTCTCAGTCTCTTCCAATACGGTCTCTTCTTCTACCCTTTGCTTCTTCTTAACTAGAGATTCCAATGTAGGTGATTATGTTTCTTCCTCTCCTGATGACTCCTTTTCTGATGGATTTTATAGCTCTAGAGTCTTCTCTTTTACTATGGGTTTTTTCTTGCGCATGTACATACTGGTTCTGGCACTTGTCCCGGGGGAACCTATTGCCTGTGTCTCCACCACACTTGGTATTTTATTCTCTAGCTCTTTATCCTCCCGTTTGGGTGTAGGTATCTTCCTACCAGTTGGATCCCGAGGTATAGATACCTTATTCTCTAGATATGTTCCCTTCGTAGACTTGGGTCTTATACGGATGTATATGCGTGCCACAGATCCCTCTGTAATGGGAAGAGTCATGGGCCTTGTCATCTAAACTTCATGTGATACGTACCGCTCCACATACGCATGCTTGCCAAGGTAGACCAACCCTTTGTGCATTTCCCTATGGTCCTAGTCTATATTACCAAGGTCTAACTTAAAATTTTTGGACTCCCTGAACCTATTTACTCCCGCTTGGAAGTATTGAGATTTGAAGACAAAGGTGAGCTTGTAGCATGGGCTCCATGTCTCATTTAACACTTTGAATCTGCCCAAACAGAAATGCTGGTACACAAAAAATTCCTCTTCTCCCCTGGTGGTTGTTGGTAGTTGTTTGGGAATTCTCCATTCTTCCATGAACACATTCCTTAGGCGCGTATACCACTTTTCCAAGTGCACCTTGTGCACTATTGTCAAAGTGTCATAGGTGTATTTCTCAAACCTTTTGGCAGGTGAGGGTTCTTCAGCAGGCTACTCCCATATGAACTTATCTGATGTATCCAGTACCCCGATCTCCTAGAACACGATGGTTAGTAGCACATTTCCAAAGAGGATCCTATCACCTTCCTTCACGTAGTTAATAATTTCATCCGCAATGAATGTGGACAAATTGTAGATGGTGCCATCTGAAATCTTTCTACAGACATTCAACCATGGCTTATTGACTTGGGTCCATCTCTCCTGGCCATCTAGATTTGACACTAGATGCATGGCCATCTTCATCACCAGATCCTTAATGTCTACGACATCATAATACCTTGACCCCTTCTTGCATGTGAAAGTGGTGATAGTTTCCTTAATCACTTCTTTATCATTCAACTATTCCTCCAAACTGTATCCTTCATAGATGAGGCCTATGAAATGTAAAATGAGCTGAGGATTTATGCTCATCTTGTGCCCTGTAAAGTGGAAATAGTCCTCATGTACGTGCGACATCAGCGAATGATATAAGCACTCAGGTTTCCCGAAGTAGGGCAACTCAAAGAGTTGTAATAACCCTGCCTTCTCCAATTTGACCTTCACATCATCATTATATATGGGTAAACCCCCTGGTGTGCTTTTGTTCATTGGGCGCACTAACTCTAGTGCCATTTCCTTCTTGATTGTGTTTTTCTGATGATTATAATCATTTACAGACATTTTCCTAAGATGGGACTCCCACTCCTTCCCCAACAACACTCCATCTGGGTACTGCATTTCTGCATACCACTCCTCATTTATGTGTGCTTCATTTTCTTATTGCTTTCCCTTTCCCTTTCCCTTACTCTTCTTAGGTGTACTAGCTAGTTTCTTGGGTGCCATTATCTAGGTCTTCTTCCCACTTCAATCACTCTATGTTACTCTGTTCTTCTGGTCTCTCCAACCTTAGATCTCTAACTTTTGAAGAAAATTACTTAAACCCGTGCCCTAGTTCTTCAAAACCTAACTAGGATACTCCCTTCATAAGATGACGCCTTCTCACAACTTCTCCTACGTTCGTGAAATCCCTTCCTTCTGGTTCGCAAACTCGAACTGGTTACCCACCCTTCAATCTCTTTTATTTTTTCTTCACACGGATCAGTTTTTTGGAAGCCCTAGTTTGCAAAGGTGTAAAAAGTGATTCATTCTTCTTATACGGAAAGTGAAAAATGAAGTGCCTCAACCCCTTTATTTAGAGTTTTCCCCTTTTTAAGCATTAAGTACTACTTCACCTACCACCATACTTTTTACATTTAATGTGAATTTTTTAAACAAAGCCTGTCTTCAGCGCTTTCACTCATGCGCCCCAACCTGCGCAGACAAACCTCCAACCTTTTGGCATACAACCAATCTAACATGATAGGAGACTCTTATGCACACATACCTAGCTCTGAAGGCACTTCTTATGTCTTGATTTTTGCTCTCGCCTACCTCGTGTTGCTTAATGCGCTTTCTCCTCCTTTGTACATGGGATCTAAAAGTAGCTTTATCTTGACACCAACCATCCTTTTTCCATATTTTATTTTCAAGCACATCTTTTAACAGGGCCAGTCAACCAGGATTTTTAATACAACATCCTTGGCACTTTAACCATACACTCCTTCACATTACTCCACCCCACACTAAAATGATGTGCGGTCCTCTTCACACTGAAATATTCTCAAAAAGTAGCAATAAGGTTACCGGTGCCCAAGGTGCAAAACAAAACAACAACGCGAAAGGGAAACACAAGAAAAGAAACACATAAAGGAAAATTCTAAACTAATTGGTAAAACTACATTATTTACAAACACTGAGAAGACTTATTTATTGTAGGGCTTCAACCTACTCTTATTGAATTTTCCAGGAAACTTTGTCCCATTCCACGCTTGTAACTGGCACATGCCCAAATCAAGGATGTACGAGATTATGTAAGGACCTAACTAATGGAATTTCAGCTTCCTAGGATGGCACAAAAATTTAGAATCATAAAGTAAGACCATCTTCCCAACCTCAAAATTCTTGTTTCTTATGTGGCAATCACGCCAAGCCTTTTGCTTTGCTTTCTCTACTGTTTGGCTCCACTTGGCGAGTGATTGTCTCTCATCCAACTTCATTAACTTATAAATTCTCTCTTCCAGCACTTGCTCATTAGCTAACCCTCCTGCACACGCTATTTGTAGAGAAGAAAACACGAATTCAACTGGCAGAACGACTTCCTCGCCAAACACCAATTGAAATGGTGTGGCTTTGTTTAGCCTTTTAAAACTTGTCCTGTAAGCCCATAATACTGTTGATACCTTTTCATCCCAATTTTTTCTTCCAAAATCAAAAATTTTGGTCAGGGTATGACTTAGTATTTTGTTGAATGCTTCCGTGGTTCCATTTACCTGTGGGTGATAGGGTGTAGTCTTGTGATGAGCCACCATGAATTCTGCTAATAGGATCCTCACGGTCTCATTCAAGAAATGTGTACCCCTATCACTGGTTAAACTCAAAGGACATCCATATCTCATGATAATGTTCTCCCATAAGAATCTTGGCACTGTGGTTGCTGTGCAATCTTTAGTTGGGGCTTCCTCTGCCCACCTTGTTAGATAATCCATGTAAGTGATGACATCGTGTGATCTAGTCCTACATGTCGCATGTGTAATAGGGCCTAAAAAGTCTATTGACCACTTCTAAAAAGGTTCCATGCTAGGTATAGGGTGCAAATCCATTTCATCTCTCTTTTCTGGCTTGGTAATGTGCTGACAATGCTCACACGCATTACAATCCTTGTACACTGTTTCCCACCACAAACCTGCTATTAATATCTTACATGTGGTGGCATCACCTGCATAATTCCCACCCGCACTTCCTCCATGTTCTTCCTCCATGATGGCGAGATGCTCATGCTCTAATACACACCTGCGTAACACCTCCTCACATCCCAACTTGTACAAGTCTCCACTGATCAACATATAGGGCACGATGCATATGGCTAGTTGCTTCTTCTCTAACGCCTTCATTCCTTCCGACGCCACACCTTCCTTTAAAAATACTATAATTTCCTCCAAATCTAAGGGCGCATGCCACAACCTAAATAGTTGCACATCTGGCATTGTCTCCTCAATACTTTGCGTGTCCTCCCCTGAAACAATTCTTGATAGATGATCAAGTCCACAGTTTCTCTTCCTTGGCTTCACTACTACGGTGAACTCAAACTCTTGAAATAACAATACCCACCGACATATGCACCCTTGTAGAATTGGCTTGTTCACCCAAATACTTTAATGCCATGTGGTTGGTGTAAAATACAAAGGATGTTGCTAGTAGATACTTCCTAAATTTGAAAAGCACATAGATCATTGACAATGCTTTGTGCTTACTCGTTGTGTAATTCTGCTCTATTGGTGTCAACTTCCTACTTGTGAAACATAAAGGGTGATCAACAATACCTTCACCTAGCTATGCAAGCACTACTCCAATAGCGGTTCCTGAGGAATCTATATGGACATGGAAGTGTTTCACTCGGAATGTTTCATTTCTTTTAGAAACAGATAAGGGTTGGGGCTAGGAGGAATACCTATAGAATGTCGAGATGGTGTGCGCGTACCGTAGAGAAAGATCAGGCTGACTGCGAAGAACTCCTTTTTGTCTTGGAAGGACTACCTGCAAATAAGAACACAAGACCACACGATTTTGATTAGACAATAAATGAGGGAACTGCCTTGGGCCCAGGAAATATAAAACTTCCTTTCGAAGGTGGTCAGTTCCCCTGCTAATATGAATTAACACAAAAGACTGTAAGATATCAATTAAATTGCTTTGTTGAAACTGGGTAGGGGAAGGGCTGATTTCTGGTTTTGAACCACAATAACCGATGCCAGTTACTGATAACCGATGGCGGTTACTGATGACCGATATCGGTAGGGTCTTAAGATCTGTGGGTTGGTTGTTTTATGGGGTGGTTGTGTCGTAGGGTGACAGTGTTGTTGTTAAGGCTGGTATATGGGTGATATTAGGAAATAAGGTGATGAGAGGTAGATGAATGATAGTTAGATGCAATGACACGTTGGGTAGTGGATCTAGGAATGGATTTGTGAGGACTTATGATTCAAAAAGTCTAAGAAGTATTATCAAAGAGGACATGCAAGAATGTAACTTACTAGTTATTGATGAAGATGTAGGTCCAAGAACTATGATGGCAAAGGTAGAACTGAGGTAGGATGGTCTGACACACAGCAGATCAAATCAGCTGAGTATCACAGGGCTCTGGTATCCAGTTGCAGTCTTTGGCTTGATCTCCTTTGCTGCTAACTCTTCCTTGTCTCTTCACTTGTCTCTGCTCAGTCAAGTAAAGATCCGGATTCTCTTGATCGCTCCTGATGCTCTTTCTTGATTCAAAAAAATCCTTTCCTCTGATCCAAAAATGAAATTCCGATGCCTTTGCTTTTGGTTTGGGGAGCCCATTTACAGGGAACCGATGGCGGTTACGTAACCGACGGCGCGGTCGAGTAGGAACCAGCATCGGTAAGGAAAAAGCAGGCTATTTTTAGTAAAATAGCCCACCTTCCCTACTTTTCTCCCGAGAGATTAGTTGCGGGCTTGGTCAAGTGACTAGAAGCTCGGTTTTGGGTGCGAGAAAGGGGTCATTAGTCATGGGTGTAGGTGTAGACCAAGTTATAGGTCTTAATTAGGTTAGTTTAGGGTTAGGGCTAGGTCATGATGAAGTGGCAAAATGAGGGTGGCAGGTGAGATGATGTGGATTTATCAATTACAAAGGTAATTAATAAATAATTGTGTAAGGTTTAGGTGATGAGGTTAGGTTGCGAGATGAGATGCGGGTCACAAGGGGTCGTAAGACACAAATTTGGTGTCTACATTAGCCCCTTATTTTCGTGTAGCTCGTTTTGTAAAGCTGCGCGGACACAATAATATGAAGTGGTTTCTCTTGTTAAGGATATAGGTAATCCCCCTCAAATCTATCACAGATTGAGTGAACGGGAAATCAGGGATAGGGTTGATAAAGGGTACATGTTGTAGAGAGGATGGTAAGGTGGTGGGGTAGGTCCAAGGAAGCAGACGCATGTTGAAATGCAATAGGATGACTAAGGTACATGATTTGACGAGCAAACCAGCAATGTATAGGCAAAGGTCGATAGTTTATCCAAACAAGGGTGATATAATCCCGGTATCCAAGGCATAGGAAGTAGCTCCAGGGTATATAACAGGTAAGGTACAGGAACGTTTAGGCATGTTCGGGCAGTACCAAATGGTTGGTTTTGGTTGAGATAAACGTCACGGTCTAGGTCTAGGCAAAGTTGGTCAACAGATCAAGTCAGGGACCCTAATCATGCTAAAACACGAACAGGTGAGCTCGATGGAACAAAAAGCTACATGATGGGTGGATAAAAGTGTATGTTGTTGATGTTGGGTAAGGTATTGAAGTGATACGGCCGTGGGTCGGGCCAAGTTGTTGGGTGAGGCCTTGGGTCGGGCCAAATGGGTAGGGCGAGGCCTTGGGTCGGGCCAAATGGTTAGGGCGAGGGCCTTGGGTCGGGCCAAATGGTTGGGGCGAGGCCTTGGGTCAGGCCAAATGGTTGGGGCGAGGCCTTGGGTCAGGCCAAATGGTTGGGGCGAGGCCTTGGGTCGGGCTAAATGGTTGGGGGCGAGGCCTTGGGTCGAACCAAATGGTTGGGGCGAGGCCTTGGGTCGGGCCAAATGGTTGGGGCGAGGCCTTGGGTCGGGCCAAATGGTTGGGGTGAGGCCTTGGGTCGGGCCAAATGGTTGGGGCGAGGCCTTGGATCGGGCCAAATGGTTGGGACGAGGCCTTGGGTCGGGCCAAATAGGTAGGTTGAGGCCTTGGGTCGGGCCAAGTTGTTGGGTAGCGGCCTTGGGTCGGGCCAAATAGGTAGGTTGAGGCCTTGGGTCGGGCCAAGTTGTTGGGTGGCGGCCTTGGGTCGGGCCAAAATAGTTAGGTTGCCAGGCCTTGGGTTGGGGCCGGATTAGTTAGGTTGCGGCCTTGGGTCGGGCCAAATAGGTGTACAAATGGTGTTGCATGCAAAGGTTGATATAGGCGATGTTGGTGAAAAAGGGCTGATTAGTAAATAGGGGCAGAAAGTTGGGTGAATAAAGACAAAACCGATATCGGTTAGCTATGACCGGTACCGGTTAGGTAACCGATGCCGGTTCCTTAGGGCACGATTTGACCAGTGTCGGTTCTATGTTAAAAAACCTATAAAAAGAGAAATACGGCCTGTCATTGTCACATTTCTAATTTGAAAACTGATTTGGGGGTGTCTGAGGTGGAATAGTGATATTGGTGCATTTGTTGGCTGAGGTGGCACTAGTTGTAGTGGAGGAAGTGAGTTGATTGGCAGGCCCCGAGTGAGGAGGAGGCAGTAGGTGATTGGTGGAGGACCCAGAAGAGGACATTTGGAGCCATGGCCCAGCCAGGAGGAGCAAGAGGGGCTGGACCAGCTGGACCACCACCACCCAATCCCACCACGACGATGTGTCATCATACGGGTAGGTTTGAAACCCCTCATTGTGTTCATTTTATTGCATTATGCTAAATTGGGGGCTTTGGGTAGGAATTTACATGCTTTTGAGGAAATAATTAGATAAATGGAAATAATTCGGAAAATAGGGAGAGGGTAGATAGGGTGAAATAAGCCAAAAACAGCTAGGGTGGGGTAGATTTTTAGGGCTGTTTGGGTGGGTATGTAGGGTAGTAATAGATGCAAAAAATGGAAGGTTTGGGGGGCCGCGTGGGGGTTCGGCTCTGGGAAATTACAGTGACCGATGTCGGTCGCTAAGCGACCGGCATCGGTCTCAAAATTCAGGGATGGGGTGCGTTGTGTTTAGCCGGTGTCGGTCGGTAGTTGACCGGCGTTGGTGGGCAGAGGGCCGCGGTCGGTTATTGGGGACTGGTACCGGTCCGTAGTGGTTGTTAGAGTTTTTTTTATTTTTTATTTTTTAATTTTGTTTTTTTGGATTAAGTTATTGTGTTGAGTTTGTGGTGATGGGTTAGGTGTTGTTTGGGTTGGGATGGGGTTTTGTGTGGGTTTGGGTGGGGTTATGGGTTGGGCTTGGGGTGGGTATGGTTATGGTATGGGTTTGGGTTGGGTATGGTTATGGTATGGGTTTTGGGTTGGGGTTTGTGTGGGTTTGGGTGGGTTATGGGTAGGGCTTGGGGTGGGTATGGTTATGGTATGGGGTTTGGGTTGGGGTTTGGGTTGGGAAGGGGGAGGGGGTTTGCGTAGAGAATAGGTGGGTTATGAGTTGGGCTTGTGGTGGGTATGGTTATGGTATGGGTTTGGGTTGGGGTTTGGGTTGGGAAGGGGTTTGGGTTGGGAAGGGGGAGGGGGGATAGTGGAGAAGATAGGTGGCTAGAGGGGGGGTGTTAGAGAGTTGGGGTGTGGTCGGGGGGATAAAAGGGGGTATAGTTAGATATCGTGATGAAGAGTAGAGCTAATGTTGTGGGTTGGTTTTGCAGGCACGTCAGCAGCTGATGATGCGGGACAGGATGCTCGCCACTGTTGGTGCGGATGCGACCACATGTATCCGCAGCACACTAGGCTGATCATGCGCGAGGTGGGACTCGGCGGAGTCCAGCAATACAGAGCTATCGACAGAGATCATAGTTTGATGGTTGCCCTCATCGAGAGATGGGATCCGGCGACCAATGTGTTCCATCTCCCGACTGGAGAGATGACCATCACATTGGAGGATGTATATCGCATCCTTCGATTACCGATTGATGGAGAGGCCATTTTTCAGGTGGATGTAGAGACAGCCATGGACAACATCCTACAGGTTTTCAGGGATGCAGCTGCACTAGTGACATATCACAGCGCGAGCATCGGGTATGGTGATATGTACCATGCACACTGACATGAGACACGGCTTGCCGTGTTGATGATGATCGGGATCACCTGCTTCGCCCCTCTCGGACTCAGAGGGAGGCCGCTTTCCCATGGGCATTGATGGGGGTGCTTCATGAGATGGTGGAGGAGCACACCTGTTATGCTTGGGCACCAATATAATCTGGTGCAATTATACAGGGAGCTGTGGGGCTATCGCCGGATGAGGTGATTCGGGAATTGTTCTACATTTTTACTTCACTGTTGGGCATATGAGCACATCATATGCATCAGACCAGTAGGGTTACCCCCAGCAGCCAGGGCCACAGGTCATATACAGATACGGCTTTCAGAGGTGGTTGGGGGGTCGTGGGACAGCCACGAGCAGTGCTTGCAAGGTCAGGATGTCGCCTATTACAGGCATTTATTAGAGGGACTGACAGCGGTAGACATTGTATGGAGACCTTACAGAGGTCATCACCTGCACAGAGGAGCCTGAGTACAGTTACGCTTGATCCAGTACACTTTCTGGATAGCAGGATGGAGGCCAGGAGAGTACGAGAGGATACCCCTAGAGAGGGTACACAGGAAGATGGGGCTGCGACAGGATGAGCCACCTCCCTTCTCTCAGTACAGGAGGGATGATGTAGAGGCCACACTGCCTGCACCACAGCCCGTGGATCTAGATTGGGTTGCTGAGAGGCCGACAGATGACACTGTAGATGATGTTGGCTTGTATGGGAGCACATATGGTTTGGTGGGCTGGTTAGAGAGCAGCTAGGATAGCACCACCTACACAGCCAGACTTGGCAGTGGTGACAGCAGAGTGAGATTAGCTCAGGGGCCAGGTGTAGTTATTACAGGGGTAGCTTGCTGCTGCACAGGCACAAATAGGTGTTTTTACAGGGGCAGCTAGCCCAGGCTCAGGTACAAAGCACAGGCAGGCACCACCAATAGTGGTACAGCCACAGCCCCAGGCACAGGTACAGGTACAGGCCCAGGCACCACCACCAGCAGCGGCACAGCCCACAGCCCAAGGCACAGGCACAGATACCACCCACGGCCACAGGCACCACCTAGCGGCACCATCACAGGCACAGGGGGCACTAGGTAGTAGGAGTCCGGGGACCAGCCCCAGCACCTACGGTGGCACGGGACAGATATATGGAGGCGAGAGCGGAGGCCCTGATACTATCAAGATGTTCTTGATGGTACCGGAGCTGAGTATCAGCCATATGCAGCTTATAGAGCAGAGACCTCCCATAGTCAGGAGATTGCAGGGAGGTGCAGCCACAGCCGGCGTGTCTGTTACAGGCAGGAGGTGAGAGGCACCACAGGGACCAGCAGGGAGAGGTGCTGAGGGCGGTGGGGAGAGCTGAGGGATCCCTGCATTGTTTTTATATATGGACATGGGCACCGGTCTACACACCAGTTGTGTTGATAGAGGCCCGCGTGCCTACATATTATTCATTGATTCATTCATTTATGTATTATACCGGCCTGCGAGCCGAGTACGGGTTGTACAGTTGATACCAGGCCTGCGAGCCGAGTCTGTTTTTGATATGAGAGACCGGCCTACGAGCCGTGTTGAGGTTTTTGACATGGTTATTGCGGCCTGCGTGCCGGCTTTTGTTGTTGTATTATGAGATCACAGAGGCCCCGATGCAGGGCATACGTTGTATATTTGAAACCTTGTATATATATATATAGATATGAGGATTTGACTCACATGCTGTGTTCAAAAATGTTTTTAAGTATTTTGTCGATGGTTTGCGATATTTGATGTATGATAAGTTTAATTGACATGTTGATATATTGATGATGTTAATGTCTGTTGCACGTATATATGGATGCAGTCATGTTATATTATGAAATGTGGCATGTTTTGTTGCTGGTTTGGTGACATTGTTATATATGTATCTGATGAGTTGGATCCAAATGATGTATAGATTGATAGTTTTTTGATATCCTTCGGATAATGGCATGTTTGTGTATGGTAATGTAGATAGATGATATGGATGAAATCGTAATGAGGCGTGGATTGAATGGACAAATATGGATAATGGTGTTGTTATGCAGGAAAAGAGGCGGGCGCGATAAAAATTAGGTAAGAAAAGAACTACGTTTCAAAAGGGCAAGTGTGTAACCGATATCGGCTAGGTAACCGACGGCGGTAGTGAGTAGACCGATATCGGTTATGTAACCGATACCGGTCATTTAGGTATGAGCTTTTCTAAAAATAGAAAAGCTAGGGTGGCAACTTAAGTTCTAATTTTGAGAGCCATGCAAGAAGTTAAATATGCGAACGCGACGCTTTTTTGAACGACTGAGACAAGCAATTGTATGAGAGATTTGAGTGATAAGGAGAAAAGAGATAGGGAAAGTGAATGTGTTCTAAGATTCAGTAGGCAGAAAGGTGAATTTGAAAAGGGTGGTGATCATGGCAGAATGAGGAGAAGCATCCAGCAGGCAGGGACGAGAGGGAAGACAAGTGCCACCTCAAGCTGCTGCAACTCAAGAGGTAAACGTTTTGGTTGTGATTTGATTATTGCATGTTTTGTGAATAAGATGGGGGAGAGTAGGTGGGTAGATATGAGAAAGAAAACATGATAACAAGGGTTATAAATGAGGTTAGTGTTACGTGGTAGGTAATCAAGGGTTTTTGGGTATGTCTGTGTATACAGAGAGGAATAAACGAGTAATTTATTGTCGTAGGTGGTTGTTTAGGCAAGGTGTATGTAATTGACAGTGACCGATAGCGGTTAGGGATAACCGGTATCGGTTATTGAACCGGTACCGGTTATTTATAACTGATACCGGTTACTGGAGAAATTTCCAGAATGTGAGAAAAACCCTTAGGGATTTGATGGATTGAATGGTTATTTGTTGTTTTGATGTATGCAGGCAGAGGCAGGGTTGAGGATGAATGATAGTGTGCCAGCGCTGTTGTCACAAATCTGAGCGGATGTAACACCAACGGAATGGACATTGATAAATCATTTGGGGTTAAGTGGAATCCGCTATTATTCACGAATCGCATGTAACCATGCTATGTTGCAGGCGTTGATTGAAAGATGGAATCCAGAGAAGAATACGTTCTATCTGCCAACAGGGGAGATGACAGTAACATTAGAAGATGTGTTCTGTATTTTGAGGCTCCCTATTACAGGAAAACCAGTATATCAGGCATTACCTAGGGCGGCGCGGGGAGCAATAACAGCAGTATTTGGTCCATAACGCACGAGATTTGACACAACGAGGTTTGTCATTCACATATGGGATAATGTATGCAGCACACCCTGAGGAGACAAGGTTAGCAGTGATATTAATGATAGCGGTAGGGTATTATGCATTACCGAGGGCAGAAGGGGGAATATTTCCAAAGGCATTGATGTGTGTTATTTGGGAGATGATAGAAAGGAACGTGACTTTTGCATGGGCACCTGCATATTTGGCGGAACTATACAGGGGTTTATGGGCTTGTAGGTGAAATCACAGGACGACACTGGATTGTTCATACTTATTACACTGTTGGGCCTATGAGCACATTGTTTGTGTGCGACCAGTAGGCCGATCCATCCAGCCAGGAGAGACCGGAGTACAGAGGTTGGGATTCAGATGATGGCTCCAGACAGAACAAGAGGAAAGATCTCAGGCCGTGACGGGTGACATTGAGTATTACAGGCAGGTATGGGAGAGGGTGACGATTGCTGATATCTGTTGGAGGCCTTACGGGAACTATATGGTAACAGAGAATATAACTGAGGAGTTGAGGGGTGTAGAGCGATTAAGGTGGATGGCAGGGCACAGGCCAGGTGAGTATGAGAGGATTCCTCTAGATCGCGTGAGGCGACAATTCGATTTGTGCAGGGATATACCCCTGGCTTATAGACCATATATGATGGATCGACGCCGAGGCAGCATTCTCACCTCCCCGGCAACACCTCCAGAAGGGCCAGAGGAGATAGCAGCTGATCACAGTGTAATGGATGCAGGAATGACAGAGGCCTATAGGTTATGGTGGGTAACAGAGCTGTGAGGTGTACGTGATCACCCTGACATAGCTGTGATTACAGCGGAGAGAGATCGTCTGCAGAGTTTAGTTCAGCAGCTCCAAACACAGGTGAATGAGGCAAGAGGATTGTTAGCGGTTGCGGAGTCACGGGTGGAGAGACTAGAGGCTAGATTCCTCCATGCGAAAGGGCGTATTCATATGTTACAGGAGAGATTGGCAGATCAGTGGACGGTACCAATAGCTGTGGTACCCTTGTGGACAGAGAGGCCTGGCGAAAGGCGTCGACGATCACGATCATCACTGGGTTGGGATGAATCGTGAGGGTCTAAGTAAATGTTATTGAGGTATAAAAATAAAGATGCCGACCTGCATGTCGATGATAGAGAAGATGTATTTGTTTAACATCTAAATAAAACTGAATATGTATGTTGATTTGAATTATGAAAATAATAAGAATTTTTGCGTTGTGATTTTTGGTGTTTTTGAAAAAGGATAAAGAGGAATGTGATTAAATAGAAATACACAAATATTTATATTTACCACACATGATAGGTTATGGTAGGGGGTGGTCAAGCTAACCTTGGGAGACCCCATGTCTCCTAAGTGCTTCCTACATAGCCCATTGCACAAAGCAAGGAAGGGCCTCAGACCGATGTAGTTCTCCCTTAGGATCAGGGGAGAGGCGAATTCAGGCAATTTTGGTACGGTTTAGGAAATTGGTTGGTTGGTAAAAATGTTGATATTAATATTGGTAAGGTTAGGTTGAGGGTGTTGGTAATGAATTGGTGATGTTGTAAAAGGTATAAGGGAAGCGAAAGTTAGCCTACCCAAGTGGTATGGAATCATGCCCTGATTAAGATCAACGCACAATCCTAGATGTGAGGCAAAGCGGAAAGAGTGCTCCGTAGGTGAAAAGAGCTAAACAAACCACACAACGTAGAACGAGCTTGATGCCCTAGGTACCGTGCATAGACGAGAAGTCAATAGGTGAAAAGAGTTGTATGATCACAATATATCGGGTGTACGTTACATCCCTTGACTTGAAACAAATGGTGAGGTGAGGTGGATGATATAGCTGAGGTACAGAGAACTTATTACAAAGTGAGTGCTCTGAAGAAAGAGAACCTACCCTAAATAGACAAGTCCATGACCCAAAAATTTCTTTTGAATGAGGCTTTTATTTTACTGAATATAGACTGATCGATGCGGGAATTCTACAAGGGATTTTTATTGTACTATTCTTGAGGTCTTCACAAAGCTGATCCATGCGAGAAGCTTCTGATAAAGGCTGACTGTGTATAGCTGTCCTTCAAGGGAGCAGTCTATTTATAGTAGCAGATATGATTTTAGTGCATAGCTGTCCTTCGGGGGAACAGTCTATATATAATAGCAGCAATAATTTGGCATATAGCTGTCCTTCGAGGGAGTAGTCTATATATAAGGTAGATAGCTAGATGTCCTTTTGACGTGAAGCATCTAGTTTTTGTAGGAAGTTTTACTCAAGAAAATCCCATAAGAGGTGTTATTTTAATACTTTGAAGTCATGGACTAGACTAAAAAGGGAAGCGTCATGATGGGGGTTCGAAGTGAGCTTGAGTTTATTGGAGATGTGGAAACAAAGTGTATGTAGCGGTAAATGATCTCAGGGACGAGCAGTAGGTAGATAAGAAAAGTGATTAACACTAAATTAAACAGTAGAATGGTCGAAGATGCAAGGCATTAAAGGGGTTCAGGCTCAGTTTACCAATTAAGCGAAGCTAACTGATAAGTGCCTGATCCATAAGTGGTGCGTGATTATATAGGCCCAATCCATTGGAAGCAAATTTCCACGTTTGTCTCTTTTTCTAGTTGGGTGACATGTTGAATTCTCTTTGGGCAAGATTCACCACCTTAAAGGGTGTGCTCCCTGAAGTCCACTTTCATAGCACTCTTGATGCGTTTTTGGTAGATTTGAAGGTCGATCGAGAGCTGTAAGATGACATTCGTCAAGAAGTCCATTGGGCTAACCCTCTTTGGCGAAATCCTCGTTGGTGAGAATCCTGAAGATATATTCTATGGGAGGATATTGGTACTTCAAGGATGGAAGGACACCTATTGGTACCATATACCAAAGAAAAAGGTGTGGCATTAGTGGACGGTACGAATGATAAGCTAGTACGATAAGACAAAGGGCAAAGGGGGAATGTGATCGTGCCAATTTCTCTGGATTCATTGACAACTTTCATGAGATTTTGAGTTAGGGTTTTATTAGAGATTCAGCCTGAGGCATGGCCTGCGGATAGTAAGGCGATGAGAAACTAAGTTTGATACCAAAGTTGTCCCAAAGGTCTTGTAACAACTGGTTTTAAAAGATTTTCCATTGTTGTTATAGGCGATGAGGAATACCAAAAACGAAAGATATGTGATGGTTATGAATTCGACAATTTTTCTTATTGATGAAAATGAGGGGAATGGCTCCAACCATTTGTGAATTTCAGGCGCGTGATTATACCACAGGGATGTTGCGAAGAGGACGGGGGAATTCACCCAATAAGGTCTAACCCCATTGTGAGAAAGGCCAAAGATTCGCGGGCGGACCATGTAGGGGGAGGGTGGCTAGGAGTATGTTTGAAGGTTGGCGTGTTGTGACACATAACACAACACTTAACATATTCGTAGCAATGTTATTGGAGTAGGCCAATAATAACTAGGCGAAGGTTCGCTTAAGCCACGGAAAGGCCATAAAATGTCCACCAAAAAGCCCCTAGTGTACATGTTGGATGTATAGGTGACCTCCGCGCGGTAGACAGCGAAGGAGGATGGCAATCCCCCCCCGCCACGTTTTAGAGGAGTCCCCCCATGATCAACATAATGCGAAAAAATTTAAGAAAAGCACGTTGCCGTTTGAGTAAGGTCAGGTTGGAGACCAGAGATGTAAGGCTAGTTCGTGAATTGTCGGTACCAGGTATCCTGCAAATTAGTAGACACAGTATTATCATACAAAATACCGGGGTGAATAGGATGGAGCAAAAAATTGGGACAAAGACGGATAATTAGAGTCAGTGATGAAAGCTGGAATTTGCGAGGCTAAGGCAGCCATGTATCCGCAAATTTGTTAGTAGAGCGGGGGGAATGGTTTTGGATAGAAATAGTGAGTAAAAGGCTAGATAGAAGTAGTCCACGTCGTGTTTGTACTTTGAAGTCTCATTTTTACATTGGTAGAGCCCATAAACTTGATTGATACCAATTGAGAGTCGCAAAATATGATAGATTGATACCTAAGGTATATCGCCAACTTGGAGCCCCAGAACAAGGGCATCGTATCCGCGGTATTATTAGTGCAACGGAAATCGAGTCGGAATGAGAGAGGCATAGGCTCAACGTCGAGAGGAATGAGAAAAACGCCGGCTCCTCCGCCGCGCTGGCATTTGGATCCATCGAAGAAGAGGGTCATTGGATACGACTCCTCCCTGAGTGAAAAGAGTGGCGATGAGTTCGTTGGGGAATGTAAAATTGGTAAATTATTCCCCTGGTAAAGGGGCTTCCACAAGTTGGTCTGTGATGGTTTGTCCTTTGATTGATTTCTGGTGGACAAACTCAAGGTCGAGGTCGGCGAGGAGCATGAGCCATCTGGCGATGCGTTGGTTTAGATGAGGTTTGGCATACATGTAATGGATGGGGTCCGTGTTGGTGATGACGAAAGTTTTTGTGATTCAGAAGGTAGTGTTGGAGTTTGGTAGCCACGAATGATAGGGCTAGGCATAACTTTTCTACATGTGTATACCTAGTCTCATAGTCCACCAAAGTACGACTTATATAATAAACGGCTTGTTCTCGATTCTCAGAGTCACGATGTGTAAGCATGGCCCCTACAGCGTGGTCAATGGCGGAAAGGTAAAGATAGAAAGGGCGGTCGTCCTGGGGTGGGATAAGCACGGGTGGCTGCAAGAGATAAGCTTTGAGAGCCTTAAAGGCTTGGTGGCACTCTTCACTCCATTGAAAGTCAATGTCTTTTTTTAAGGAGGTGATGGAAAGGTTGACATCGATCCGAGAGTTGGGAGATGAAACGTCGGATAGATTGGAGTTTACCTTGTAAACTACGCAATTGTTTAAGATTGGTAGGTGGGGGCATTTCTAGGATAGCTTTGACTTTAGATGGGTCGACCTCAATGCCACGCAAAGAGACAATAAATTCGAGAAGTTTCCCGAAAGGACACCAAAGACACATTTCTTTGGTTGAAGACGGATAAAATATTGTAACAGGTGATCGAAAATAATGGTTAAAACATCGAGATGTTCACTGCGATGTTTAGATTTGCCAAGAAGATCATCGACGTAATCTTCAAGGATAGTGTGCATAATGTCATGAAAAATGTAGGTCATAGCCCGCTGATAGGTTGCACCAGTATTCTTAAGGCCAAATGGCATTACACGGTAACAGAAGGTTCCCCAAGGAGTTATGAAGGTAGTTTTATGTTGATCGGCGGGTGCAACCAAAAATTTGGTTGTATCCTGAAAAGCCATCCATGAGAGAGAGCATCTTATGGCCTGCAGTGAGATCAACAAGTTGGTCAATACTAGGTAGGGGGAAGTCATCCTTGGGGCAAGCGAGGTTAAGGTCTCAGAAAATCTGTGCATATCCGAAGTCCCCCCGTCGCTTTAGTGACAGGTACGATGTTAGAAAATCCATTGAGGATAGTCAATAGGCAAGATGAAGGAAACAGAAAGAAGTCATTGAAGATCTTCTTTGACAAGAAGGCAATGCGTGGATGCATTTTTCTCATTTTTTGTTTTACTGGTTTGGAATCGAGGTTTAGGTGATGTTATGGATGGCAATGGTAGGATCAATTCCTGGCATGTCAGCGTAGGACCAAGCGAAAGCTTGGTGGTTGCGGGTACGGAGAAAGGTAGTAAAGGCGGCTTGTTCTGATGTGTTAAGGGATTGTCCGATCTTCACAATGTGAGGATCCTCCTCCGTGTGGATGTTGATTTCTACAGCGACTCATTCAACATGGTTTGAGTTTCAGATGGTAAGGTGCGTTGAATATAGGAGTCGTCCGCCCCAAGGTAAGTGAGGATGGAGTCGTCATCCTGTCACTCACAACATTAATCGAGGGTGAATCCTCTTCGATCATGTCTGGATACAGAAGGGAAGAGAGAAGATGGGTCCTCATTATCGCGTTGATAAGTGAGAGGACCTATGAAGATAGCATTTATGAAAAAAAAAAGTTAGGAGGGATAGATTCAGGGTCTATCAACTCTGTGGGTGATGATGACAAAGTGGGTGATGATGGTTTGGTAGGGGTGACGTCGTCTTCTTCAAGGATACAGCTGACACAAGGTGTCTCCTGTGTAGGTGTTTCAGGAAAACCGAGACCACTGCGATCATTGTGTTTGCGTGTAGTCACGGGAATGAGTGTATGTCGGCCTTGTTCATAAAGACCAAAACCAAAGCCTTTCCAAGCACAGCGAGTCAAGAAGGTGAGGGCGAAACGACGATTTGTCAAGTATTGAAAATCAGATTGGAAGGGAACCACACCAAGAGGAGGTTTAGGGGTAATGGAGGATGTGTCAACACCCCCATACGTTAGGTTGGTGCGGCAATGGGGTGGTCCGTAAGAGATTACCTCCCCCACATGACGGTCGTAGGTGGGGGATGTGCATGTAATTGTCCGTACTCCTGCGGGGGTAGGGAAAGAACTAACGTTATATAGGTGGTACTCCCCCAGTGTAAGGCATTGAAAAACATCTACTAAGGGGTCGGAGGTTGGGATGTTATCTACGGGAAGGAAGTAATATTTGTAATGGCGGTTTCATTGGTTGAAGGTGTAGGTGCGTCGGAAGTAGATGGCTGGGTTGGATGAATGGGTGTCTTGACTGGTATAAGTACATCATTAGGGCGATACAACATATTGCAAGTTTTGAAGGGGGGAGGATCAGCTTTTACAGTGTAGGACTTCCCTTCGTACTCAAATTTTATGCATCTATGTAAGGTGGAGGGAACGCATCCCATAGCCCGGATCCAAGGGCGGCCTAACAACATATTGTATTAGAACTCTCCCTCAAGGACATAGAAGAGTTCGGGTAAAGTACGTGGTCCTACACGAATGTTAAGGATCATGGTGCCTAAAGTAGAAGTAATAGCATCATTGAATGATTGCAACATGATGGGGTTGGCACACATGCAACTAGAAGGGATATTCATTTGTTGGAAGGCTTTTGAAGAGATGATGTTTAGGCTAGCACCCCTATCAATCATAACACGTCGTACCCGGATATCCAAAACGTACGCTGAGATGAAAAGAGTAGGGTCAGGATCTGCGGCACCAAAGTGGATAATTTCATCTTCGGAGAAACTGACAGCAGCGACTTGCTGTACAAAGACAGAAGTGGTTGGGGAGATAGGTTGTTTAGTGAGTGAAGCAACGTGATGGGTGTGTTAGAATAGAGGTAACAGGCAATGTTTCATTAGGTAAAACTTCTATCCCTTGAAGGATCTCAACAAGAGCTTGTCAATGAGATTCAGAAGTCTGAATGAGATCATACAATGTCATTTTTATGGGCGATTGGTGAAGCTGTTTGATCATAGTTCGGTGGGTAATGCCATTAGAGATGGGATAGGCAGGTCCACGAATAACCACTTTAGGTGGTGGGTGCAATCGGGATGGTTGACGGAGGAAAGAGATGCTGCAGGTGTGTTTTCTTTCGCTTTCCATTGTTTTTCTGCCCTCGAGTAGCAACACTAATCATATTGATCTCGTGAATACGAGAGGAGGAAGATGGTAGGGATAGGTCATGGTCTTCGAGAGGTGGGGCTGTAATAATGATAGATCTTGGTGAGGCGGGGATAGGTGGTATAGGAGAGGGAATTGAAGCTAAAGGTCTCTCTCTTCGTAAGTTGTCTTTCTTAACTTTTCTGTCTAAGAGAGGTGACGGACGAAGTATGGCTTTCAACGCTTTGCATCCCTCTACGTCATGTCCTGGGTGTGTGGTGGTAAGCGCAGATTTTAGACTCATCGTAACCTATAGGTCGAGGTTTAGATGGATCATAAGGTCTAAGTGGGGGTAGGGAAATGGTCGCATTCTCCACCAACATAGCAAGGATTTTGGCGTAAGACCCTTTGAGTGGGTCAAAGTCAGAGAAAATGAGGCTATTGACTGGGTCGATTTTGGTGATGACGTGGTGTGGTTGGTTTGTATAGGGGGTTGTTTAGCCAAGGAGTTTTGATAATAGGTTTTCCCTAACCGTGGTTTCTTTGACGTAGAAGCTATGTTGGATGATGAGGCCACAGATGATGTGGTTTCAAAAAACAACCACGGGGAAATAGGAGTGACCGAAAACAAATCTTTTGATGATGGAATTTGTTTAGGGTTGATAGGTGGATAGGATACGTGGTGGGGTGATGGTGTTGCTATACCCTTGGATTTCTGTATGGGCGCAGAAGGCGTAGGTTGCTTAAAGAAAACGCAGGAGGTATGATATATTGATGTAAGGTAGGGGGATGGGGTCCCAATATGGAAGGTAGGTGTGACGATGATGGTTTTAGTTGTGATAGAGGCATAGGTTGAGGAGATTGAGTCTGTCTCCTAATGGGGTGGACAGTTTTATTTTTAGATAAATCAAGCCGCTTAGGTGGGTGTGTTAGACTAGGTATGGGTGAGGTCCCAAGCGTAGGGGAAGATTTGGCTAAGTTAATAGAAGTGGACGAGGTATTTGGTAGAGATGAGGGGTGGTGAAGGTGAGAACATGGGCATTTTAAGCTTCTGTAAACACTTTGGGTATATGGGTGGAGGCATCAGGATCGATCATTTGCATTTGAGTAGAATACGGCGTACTCAAACGTTCCCATAGGACCTGTCTATCTTCTGTGGAATGACAGTCCTCACGTGTGAATAGGAACTTTTGTATGGAAGAAAGATGGGTTGAGATTCCGGTCCACTGTGGGTGTGATACAGGGGGTAGATGAGGCACTGTATCAATAGATGTTAAGAGGTCGACTGGTCGTTTGAAAAGATTTAGGTGATGAAGGACTAATAGGTAGGAGGGCGTGTTTGAGAGGATCTGTCATATTTAAAGAATATGGTGATGTCGGTTCAAGAGGTTTCTCGTCTAAGGATGACAAAAGAAGTGGCGAGCCTTCCTCTTGTATAGCAAGAATGGTAGAAGGAGACGTCTGGGAAATAGATAAATTAGATAACATCCACTCACAATCTTGCAAGGACGTGGTGTAAGAAGGCTCATTTGTGAGAAGGGAACTCTGGGCAGCTAATTCCTTGATGGGTAAAGGAACGGAAAGGATTTTAGTTTGTCTTGATGGCGAGGAAGGGGGTTCGGTTTCCTGCATTAGTGAAGAGGCTTGATTGAGAATTTGTTCGATAGAGGTCTTTGGCTGGGAATCGAAGACTGCATGGATCTCATGAACACTCTCCTCGACTAAGATATCTTGATTTAGATTACTGTTAGAAGAATGATTCGGGAATGGTTTGCTGAATATTTTCAAATTTCGGTTAGCAGGGGCGTTAAGATTATCGAGGGCTATATCCCCCGCATCAACCATTTCCTGCACTATGTTCTTCAACATCTTGCAGTTCTCATGACTGTGTCCCTTCACGTGGTGGAAGTTACAGAAGTCATTTTCTTTGTACCAGGAAGGTATGGCGCGAGTGGAATCAAACCCGGAATGAGGTTTAACAGGAGGTAAGGTAATGGCTCCTACTTTGAGCAATTTTTCCAATATCACACCATATGTTTTCTCCCAAGGGAGTATAGTTGATGGGTTCTGCTTTATACTTATAGGTGGTTTTTGGCGGGGTATTAGATGGTGGTTGGGATTTGACCATCACCGCGTGCACGGCCCCTTTTGATTTCGAAGCGGTCGATGGGTGAGGATTGGTGGTGTTAGGTTGTTGGTGGAATCTGGAGTTCGGAAATTGGGGTTTTTTGTTGCGCAACCACAATTTCTCTTCTTGTAAGGCTCGAATTTCTAATTTCTGAGCCATGGTAAAGGCCTCATCAAATGTATAGAAAGTTTGAATTTGGAGGGTAGGAGAGATGTGCTTAGAGCAGGCCTGCGTAAAAAGTTTGATAAGTTCAGCCTGAGGTAAGGCATATGTAAGTTGGGTTGATAAGGCCACGCCATCGTCCAACGAAATCTGCGATAGATTTGTCTTCGAATTATCGGATGGCATAAAGGTCGGTGATAGATACTTTCTTGGCAATGTTAATGGAGAAATGATCCAAGAAAGATTGGGCTAGTTGGTTAAAAGGGAAGATTGAGTGCTGGGTTAAAGCACTGTACCACTCCAAGGCGGGTCCTGATAAGGACATGGGAAAGGTGCGGAGTAACAAGGCATCATCATGAGCAATCAAATAACAAGCATGTCTAAATGATCGCAAGTGTTGTTGAGGGTCCTCCTTACTGTTAAAATGGGTAAATTTGGTAATTCCCATTGAGGAGGATATGAATGAAGGGGAACAGAAGGGTGAATAGGCTCCCGAAAAACTTGCTCGTATGTCAAGGCGCTACGACTTCCTGAAATAGAAGCCTCCAGATTATGCATTTTGTCCATCATTTGTTTGATGAAATCTGTGGTTGGATGAGATGAGGGTGTGGTTGTGGTAAACGGAGGCAAATTGGGCCAAGGGCCTCCGCTAGACAATGGTGGGGTTAAGTGTTGATAAGGTATGGAGGATGAATATGTGAGGTGACCAAATAGGGATGTCCCATATAGGATGTTGAGGTCACTGGATACGTGTATGGGAATGAAAAGGTAGGTGGAGCTTGAGAAGGAAAGCTCGTGTGAATAGGTGGCAAAGAGCAAGTCATAAACGGAGCGGTCTGCAAGAGAGATGAGGTAGGGGCAGTTGGTGGTAGTGATATGTGGGGTCCAAGATTAACCAAAGGAAAGCTAATCGGGGTCGTATGAACCTCTGAAGCCATCGGATTGGGAGACGGGGCTAAAGATGCGGGAAGCAAGGCGGTGTCATCAGGCGGAGTAGGAGCTAAATGAGCAGCTATACTAATAGGCATACCAACAAGGAGCTGACCATTGGGCGTACGGTCAGGGGCATGAGACAAATAGTATTGTACAGCACTAGGATTAGCATCCAGAAACTTGGCAAAGTCCTTATCTCCCACAGGAATTTTAGGAACCTCGCTGGTATCCGTGGGATTCTCCCCAGAATGTGAAGGGGGTGATTCAGGCAAAGAAACAGAGCAAGCATGTGAAACCATGGCGGCGGCTTGCTTTCGAGTGATAACAACCATGGACAGGAGTTCACAGTAGCGTTTCAATCTGTCAGGAACAGAAACAAACTCAGACTGGTAAAATTGGTAGGTTGCTGGTTTGTCAGGAATTGGAAAAGACAGTAACCGATATCGGTCTAGTAACCAATGTCGGTTATACTATAGCCGACGTCGGTCATGTAACCGATGTCAGTGTAAGATGTTTGGGCTAACAAGATATAAAAGGCTGCTAATTTGATTTTTAACAACGTTTACTACACTTGTCAAATTATTGACCCACAGAAGACAGAGTATGAGGAAGAAAACAGAACTAAAAACAAGCAAGATGCACACGTAAATCCAGAGACTAACCCTAGGGTTCATTTTAATTATCGTGGGCTTATGCCTTTAGACATAGAATGATGTCAGAATCCTAAACAAAAGACTTAGGGGAAATTTCAAGTTTGTTTTGGCTTATAAGGTTACCTCAATCGGGCGGAGGAATACCGTGGAAAAGGGGGGATGTTTGAGCTGTTGTGTTAATTATGAAGTGATTCGGTATGTGTTGTGTAGTGAATGTAAGATTAATTTCTTGTCAATACCGTGGATATCACCCCCACGTGTACGACCTGTTACTTAATCTATGTTCACTAGAATTGAAAACAGCAAGCAGGAATGCAATGCACGTGTTTTAAACCCAAATCGAAAATGATATTCGATGAAGCAAAAGAAATGACTTTCATTAATGCAAGATGAGGAAGAAAGACAAATTCTTTTACCAAAATAATAAAAAGCTGTGAATATCTTTAGAAGAATAAAACAGCAAGTATGCTCCCTATATGAAAGAAAGCAAGAAAGAAAGAAACCCAAAATGGGTCCCACCGGGCGTGCCAAAATGTTTCACTCGGAATGTTTCGGCTTCTGGGAATAGAGTTACTTCTATCCTTTCATTCCTTTTAGAAATAGATAAGGGTTAGGGCTAGGAGGAATACCTTATGAATGTTGAGATGGTGTGCGCGTACCGTAGAGAAAGATCAGGTTGACTGCGAAGAACTCATTTTTGTCTTGGAAGGACTACCTGCAAATAAGAACACAAGACCACAAGATTTGATTAGAAGATAAATGAGGGAACTGTTATCCAAAATTCACCCCCCAGGGTAAATTTGATAACCTGCACCAGAATGTTCAAATCCCAAGCAAATTGATTAATTCAGAGCAAAAATCAGGTTTCTAGGGTCCCTTCAGAAAATTTTCTAACTCTCCTGTCCAGGCTGAAAAAGAACATAGCTCTGAGAAAAATGCGGAAAAAAAGGTTACAGAAGGCAAGTAGGTTGATCCAGGAAAAATTGTGAAAATCGGCTAAGTCCTAGTCCTAGGAGCAATTTGGGACATTTGGGACAAAAATGCACGGATCGGCCGAAAAGCCTCCAGGTGGCCCAAAAAGCATTTGGGACAACTGGGACAAAAGTACGCGGCGGGCGCGAAAATCCGATCCGGCCAAAGAGAGAGAAAAATTTGGCTAACTGCTGAGAGGGTCGCCTGTGGGACAAGCGGGAAAACGCGAGACCGCGAACCGGCCGAACCGGGTGAAATGAGTCCAGACAGTCCAAAGCAAAGTGGGACAAGTGGGACAGAAGGGCGCGAACCGGGCGAAAAAAGGTCAAGACAATCCGGAAATAGTTTTGGGACATTTGGGACATGGACGCGAACCGGCCGGTTCGCGTGAAATCAACACAAGGAGCACTAAGCATTTGGGACATCTGGGATGAAAAGACGTGAAGGGCATGAAAGAGCCGGCAGGGCCAAGAACCAACCAGATCACGCCACGTGTCTCAAGGAGAAAGGTCAAAAGTCAAAGGGCAAGTTTTAAAGGGTCTGCCCGAACCAATGAAATGGCGCCACATGTCCAAGTTTAAGGGGCCCACAAGAAAATTTCAAAAGGAAAGCCCATGGAAGGTGGGAGAGAGAGAATTTCTCGTCCAATTAGCACATGCCACGTGTCATCCAGGTGGCAAAGCGCGGGAAAGATTTCAAAACACGTTTTCACCTGTTTTGTGCCCTAAATCTTCAGATCGCCATAACTTTCGATCCCTATCTCGCCAGTTTGGTACAACAGAACAAGGATAATGATGACCAGCCAATTGCCTTCTTCAGTCAGAGCTTGGATGACTATGAGGTGAGGTACTCTTTTATTGAGAAGTATGTACTTGCAGTAATCAGAAGCTTGAAGAAATTCAAGCATTTAGTCTCAAACAACAAGGTCCAGTTGCTGGTCTCGCATGCTGGGGTCAAGGACTTCCTCCTCAACAAGGATTTGAATGAGAAAAGGGCAAGTTGGATCACTCGTGTCATGGATTATGACATTGAGATCAAGATCACCAAGCTGGTAAGAGGGAAATGATTGTGTGAGCAGGTGGTTTTGGGGAAGCAAAGAGAAGTATGCAACGAAGAAGAGGCTTTTTTGAAAGTCCAGGACAGCCATGAGCCAAGTGGAAATCAAGAAGAAAACAATGCTACCCCCACTCCTTGCTGGACCCAAGGTATTATACACTTCCTAGGCACAGGCCTATGCCCTCCAGAGATGAACAATACCCAAAGGAGACACTTCAGATTACATGTTGTCTCGTATGTCATTGTTGATGGAGTTTTGTTCAAGAAAGATGTGAATGGAGTGCTTCTGAGATGCATTAGAAGAAACTAGATTCAAAGGGTGTTGGAAGAGTTCCATGATGGACCAATTGGCGGTCATTTTGCACTAAGAGTGACAGCTCTAAAAATCATGAAGGCTTGTTATTATTGGCCTAAAATCTTCGGTGATTGTTATGCATGGATTAAGAGGTGTAAGAATTGTGCATTCTTCACAGGAAAGGAGAGACTTGCTGCCCTTCCACTGCATCCAATCTCAGTTGACTATCCATTCATGCAATGGGGTTTGGACTTCATTGGAGTCATTAATCCCAATTCAAGCCAAGGGCACAAATGGATTTTGACAGCCATGGACTACTTCACCAAATGGACAGAAGCAGTAGCACTCAAAGAGGAAAATGAGTCTAGCATCTTAGACTTTTATGAGGGGATAACAACCAGGTTTGGTATACCTGCTACAATAATCTCTGATAATGCACTGGCATTCATTGGATCTAAGGTGACTGAGTGGGCTGTCAAGAATGGGATCCACCTAAGCACTTCATCGAACTATTACCCTCAAGGTAATGGCCAGGACAAGTCTATAAACAAGAACTTGTTGAGGATCATTAGGAGGAATCTTGACGAGAATCAGAGGTCTTGGCATACCAAACTGAAATCAGCCTTATGGGCTGATAGGATAACTCCCAAGAGATCCACATGTAACTCTCCATTCAGGCTTGTCTATGGAAGAGAGGCAATCTTGCCCATGTCACTTGAGTTGCCAACATTGGAACTCATGAAGTAGCTATGTTATCCCGTAAAATTGACAAGGGTAATTTTACCGATAACCATACCGAAAATTTTATTTTGATCCCTCGTTAGGGATCCCTTGCGTTCGGAACGTTGCAAAATCCCTTTCTGGGAAAATCTGGTTTCCGAACTTAGTCTTTTTGGTCTTTTTTGGCTGGGCGCATGGAATGACTATGTAACACCAACTTTTGGTGCACCCCCTTTAAAGCCTTTGGCGCATATTTTTCAGTGTCAACACGCCTTTTGGTGTGCCTTGTATGTTGAGTCTTCCCTGTATGCGCCAAGGTGCATGTGCCTTCGTATTAACACAACTTTTGTTGCGCCATGTTTTGGTGCACCAAAGGGCGCACATAATCTCATGTCGACATCCCTTTCGGTGTGCCAAAGGCACGCTTAATTTCATGCTGGCAAATGCTTTCGTGCGCCAAAGGGCGCATGCTTTTCCATGTCGACAGCAACTTTCATGCGCCCTTTACAAAGTGGGTGGCGCATTTATGACTAGCTCACCTATATATATATAAAATTTACGTGCCCAAATGTCATTATCATCAGACGCATATCACATGATTTTTATTCTCTAAGCCTGTCAGCCTCTGCCTCGTCGTTTTCAACGCATTGTGGACCCATTTTCAAGATTTTCACTATTTATCCAGGTAAGAGGTTCTTCTCCCTCTCATGCGTTTTGCGTTTTTGGTTCGTGGTGTGTTTTGTGGTCTGGTTTTAGTTTGCGTTTGGAGTATTGAATATCTAATGTTGATCTAAGCCTCCTCCTTTTGCTATTATCCCTCCCCCTCTGTCCAGATCTGCTGGTAGGGGGACTTTTCTGAAAAGCATAGTTTTGTTTCCCTCATCTTTGAGCTGTTTCACTGCCTAAATACCCTGCTAAACTTACAGAAGAGAGATGGAGAAAAGGATTGTTTTTTCCTATGGCGCACCGGCGCGTCTTGCAACATAAGAAACAGTTGTGCCCCTTAGGCGCATCTGTCACCCCTATAACATGATAAAAACCCACGCCAATGGCACATCAACCTTCCTTGCTACATCATGTTTCTATGCGCCAATGGCGCACCCAACATCAGTGTAACACATGCTTTATCTGTGCTAAGTACAAGGCTTTGAAGGCGCAGGCGCATCCCTCCTTACAGCAACATCATGTTGTGTTAACCCTCCGTGCGCTGCGCCATGGCACATGAAAAGTTCCTGTTACACAAACCTTACATGCGCAAAAGGGCGCACCAAATCCCAGTGCAACATGAAAAGTCTATGCGCCAAAGGGCGCATCCTGTCTCTATGTAACACAATGTTTTCATGCGCCTTTTATAAAATGCACTCTGCAGTATCTATGCGCCATGCACCTTTGGCGCCAGTTTCACCTTTGCAACACGCCTTTCCTGTGCGCCTTACCTATTTAGCCCTGTAAGCTGCAATTTTCATGCGTCCTACGCCCTGAGCATAATAATAACTAACTCCTCCTTCTGTTGGCACTTCAATGGGAAATCAAATGACTGATACAACCTTTCTACGTTAGGTTTCACTTCTTCTTCATGCAGATCAGCAACTGAGTTCGAAAGAACATATGTCTACATCCAGCAAGAGACCCATCAAATCCAAAGGAAAGGATAAGCTTACAGAGGAAGAAATGAAATATAAATATCAGAGGGTCAGAATGCCCGAGTCTCAGGCCGAGTGCAGCATGGACGTCAGAGACTCAAAATTGGGACATATTGACATGGAGGAATTCTGGGCCAGGACTCAGAAAGTTACAAGGAGTCCCTGGATGGACAAATTGATCGGCAGTGCCCTGCACTTCACCGGAGGAATCCCCGTCAGCACCTTCAACAATGAATTTATGATGGTGGTTGCCCAGTGTTACAACAAGGACACAAGGTGTGTCGAAAACAGCAAGGGCGAGGTATTCATTAACCTCACTGCCCGTCATTTTGAGATAATACTCGGCATCCCTCACCACCGGCACTTTGTGGCTGTCAGCCAAGCAAAGTGCATTAAAGCCTGGGATGACAATGAGGATCAATGTATACAACTAATGAACGAAGTCTATCTGAAGAATAAAAAGGTAGTAACCCGGTGGCCCCAAATCATCCACCGCAGTGACTTCTCAGAAGAGCTTAGTGACACCATTACATTCCTGAGCAGGGTCTTCGGGCTTTCTGATGCCCATTATTTCCATAAATGGATGTCACGATACTTAGAAACCATGAACAAGAATATGCCTGATTAGCACTTTTGCTGGGGAGAGATTATAAGCAGCACAATCTCTAAGCAGCTACAACAATTCAGCACAACGGGGACATTTTATATGAACTCCTACGTGGTCTATGCTGCAGCATCAGAGAGGGACTATCCAGGCCTGACGCGGAGTGGAGTTTGGCCTCAGGTCAAAATATACGAGTATTATCCAGAATTGAGGCTGGAGAATAGCATCTCCCAATTCACCAAAATCAATGATGCATTCTTCTACCACATCATCTGTCTGCTGAGGCCGAATATGACTTATGGTCGCACGACCAAAATCATAGTGGCAGCCACGGAGAAATGGGGAGCCTTGTTCACCCAGTTTCCTACATTCACATATTTAAGGGCTGCCAAATTTTTGGGAGAGCCAACCAGGCTACCGAGGTATGCCGGACCTAAGCTGATTCTACTGGAACTGTCAAGGTAGCTGATCACATACCACGAGAAATGCCTAAAAAGAAAGAAGGGTGGAACTCCTTTCCCCCTCACAGTAGGCCAATACACATGCTCTACCCACCACAAGGTGAAGGAGATGTTCGCAGAGCTGGAGTTACTCAATTTGAAACATGACTTCCCAGCTAGGCCTACCTTCGACCCAAGGAGCTGTCTACCAAGGGCGAAACTTGATCCAATCCATGTTCCTCAGATCGAGGATATTTATATTGACGTCCTCCATGAGGTGGAGCTCAGAAGGAAGGATCATTCTCTCCTAGCATTGGCAGAAATCATCCAATATGGGGTAGCCATTGTCCCCAAAGGCTTCCAAACTACAGAAGATGAAGCAGACAAGGTATATACTGACACAGATGGGGACAATTGGCCCTTTCCAGCCATTGACAGAACTAAGGCCCCTTAGACAATTGAGGAAAGGGTCAAGGAGACTTTGCGTAGGACAGAACATTGGTGCCGGATGAACGGCCTAATCTACCTCGGGGTTGATTTCACAACATCCCCATTGGGCAACGCACCTCCACGATCCAAAAAGCAGCCTAAAGGCAAGGGAAAAGGTGTAGAAGGTGAATCCAGCACCATTCAGGAAGAAGCCCCTGAGAGTCCTCCTTCCACGGCACCCGAGCAGGTAATAACTCTGGATTCGCCAGAGAAAGAAGAAGAAGAGGAAGTTCCAATAGGCCCATCCACTCAGGATGTCGGCATTGCCACAACATCTGAGGTCCCTTCTGTCCCTTCTTCTTCTCTTCCTTCCCCTCCTCGAGCGACTCAAACGACCATCCCTTTGGTCGTGTCCTCTTCCCCTTCTTCTACTGTTTCCCCCACCTCTTCATCTATCTTTTCTTCCCTCATTGATCTGTCCTCCTCCATTTCTTCCCTCATCTCCGAGCTCCCTTCCCTTCCTATGTCTTCCACAGCTGCAGTTTCCCTTCCTTCCGTGGGCACTTCTTCGGCTATTCTCTCAATGCCACCGCCACGTGTCTCCATGTTTTTCCCCTCTTCTACTACAGCTGCCCCCTCCTCTATTTCCGGTCCTTCTACCATAGGTCCAGCTTGGATCTCTCAACAGATAAGTCAGCAAAAGAGGAAAGTTCCCATCACTCCGATGGACTTTTCCGTAATCCCATCTAAGGGGGTGAAGAAGCAAAAGCCTGTCACGTGCTTCTCTCAAAGTGCTACAGGAGAGAGAGTTATGGAAATTGCATACCCCAATCCCCTCAAAGAGAAAAAGGATCTGTCTCTGACAGATTTTACTGTGACCCAAGTCACAATGGGGACATCTTCCGAAAGTCTTCAGGGGGAGGCTCTTTCTGTAGTTGACACCCTCTGCAAAAAGCTTCAAGAAATCAAGGAAGAGAAAAGGAAACTAAAGGAGCAAAACAAATATCTACTCCAAGCCTTACAGAAGATGGGTAATGCGCCTCCTACAACTGCCGCCGAGACTTCTGAGCTTCTCAGCTAGGAGAAAATTAATGAGTATGCCAAAATCGGCGAGCAGGGTATGGCCGTTTCCACTTGGAGGAGCCAAATCCTCAAAGACAGTGAAAAAGTGATCGCCGAGTTCTCTGACTTGTACCTGAACATCAGTAAGACGAATAAAGAGCTCCAAGCGTTAGCAGGGCCCATATCGTAAGAGTTGGAACATGCCAGACTGCAACACGAGACCTTTCAACAAATGTTCGACTGTTCAGTCGAAGATCTGGTCAAGTTCAGCGTCTTCGGCCATCCAAGGGCCCTCAAGAAAATCATGTCCACTATGGACTACCGGGTGGATCAGCTAGAATTTATTCTAGAAAAGATTGACAAAGTCAAGGAAGAAGCCCTGGATGCGATGCACCAAATGGAATGAATTGTTCTTAATATGTCGCCAGGGTTACTTACTCCTTCCTTCACTTTAAGGAAAGATGATGAAACCACCCGGATCTTCAAGGAGATCGCTTCTCAAGGAACGGGGCCAGAAGTCACATTTGACATAGAATCTATCAACAACCTGTTGGCCTGTAGGGACTTCATCGGGTTCCTCATTGAGGCGGAAAAGGACTATTCCAAACCCCCAGAGAAGCTCATAGATGAGTGGGAGACTTGTGAGGTGATAAGTGATAGGCACAAGGATCCTTCCCAGGATCGACTAGGGCCAATAATCAACAATTTCATGGAATACCACTCTCAGTTCCATATCTCATCACCTGAGGAGCAACAAAAGCAGTCCACCCCCTTTCAGCCACAGGATGATGATGATGAATAGCTACTACTGCTTCTTCTTCTTCTTCTTCTTCTCTTTCTCTTCTCCATCTTTCTTTTTGGAAATATCTGGAGTATGTTGATACAAATGATGATGTCATCCATGTTGCATCATGGGATGATGTCATCCATCAAATAGTAAAAAGTCAACATGACTTTTAGATATTTTGTAAATATCTTTGTAAATAGTGGTTGGCTCCTTTTGGCCTTCTTTTCTCTTCTTCTTCTATAAATACTCCAATACTAGTAGTATTGTGGGATGGATGAATATCTTTCAAATGAGAAATAGAAGTGAAGAAAAAAGACTTTGAGCTTTCTTGTAACAGAAGAAAACAGTAATACAAATATTGAGACTTTGTGCTGAATAGCTGTGTTATGCATCATACCTTTCTTATGTTAGATCTGTATGTGTTTATTCTGTTAGATTCATATCTACTTTTTTGTCATTTATTCATCATCAGTATTGCTTTGTTTGTTTATGCAAGTAGGTTTGGCTCTGTTTACTACCAACCCCAAAACATAAATCTTCTGACCTTTCTGCTTTGGAATTCATTTCTTTTCTTCCTTCGGACCTGCTCTTTCTTCATTCCCTCTTCCTTTCCTTTCTTTTCATAATAGGAAACACCCCTACTGGGATGAGATCCCAAACCCCCGAAGGTAGAATCTGTGAGACTTGCATAGATTCATGCTGGTAGAATAGCAATAAACCAGTTTCACTTTGCTGACTCAAAGAGGGGCTATGCCCTGCACACTGTTGGCTCATCTATCCATAGATCTTTCCAGGCGACAGATTTTCGGACCAACAAGCTGGAGTTGCTAGAGTTTTAGCCCATGGAGGTGAGGTATGCAGACTTGATGGAGCTACAAGAGATCAGAAATCAGGCATCCCAAGCAATGGAAAAGGATCAAGCTTTGATCAAAAAGACCTTTGATAGGAAGGCCAAGGATAGATATTTTCAGGTTGGAGATCTAGTGTTGAAATGGGATGTGGATAGAGCAAAACTAGGAAGGCATTCAAAATTTGATGCCATTTGGAGTGGCCCATACATGGTCACGAAGTGCAAGAACAACAATGCTTTCCAATTGGCCTCATTGGATGGTGAAGAACTACAGATTCCAATAAATGGAATCTATCTCAAGCGTTGCTTCTAGAGGGAAATTCACTACCTTGTAAATATTAGATTAGATTTTCATTCCTCCAAGTGCTTGTGCACATTGTTTTGCTGTAGGTTAGTTTTGTCTTCCCTAAGTGCTTTGGCCCAACTTGCTATCCATGGAGATGTTTTGCAGTCCTTGCCCACATCAGGTGATATTCCATCTTCCTCCTTGCAAATTTCTAGTCAGTTGGGGTATTAAAAAGAGAATCAAGTGATTTCATGCCCAATGGATTGCTTCAGGCTACTGGTCTTTTCATCTAGCAGGTAGATGACACCGCTGGGTCGCCAAATTGTTATCCAAAATTCACCCCCTCAGGGTAAATTTTGAAAACATGCATCAGATCTTGGAGGCTAGGAAAAATCATGAAAATCGGCTAAGTCCCAAGTCCAGGCAGTCGGGACAGTTGGGACGTTAGGGCGCGAACCAGCCGAAAATCTGCCAGGCAGTCCGCACAGCAGTTGGGACATCCGAGACAAAGGGACATGTGGGACGCGAAAAGCCCGAACCGGATGAAAGAAGGTAAATTTGCCTAAGTCTTTGTTCCAGGACAGTTGGGATGAAAACACGTGGAGGACGCGAACCAGCCGGTTCGGCCGAAACAAAGGACTTTTGTACTGGGACATCAAGGCAAAAAGTACGCGCGGGACGTGGATAGCCGAAGGAGCCGAGAGCCAATGGAAATGTGCCACGTGTCTTCAACACAAAGAGGGACAGAGAAGCCCGAATCAGGCGGATCAGAGAAATTTTTCCCAGAAGGTTTGGGACACCTGGGACAAAGGGACGCGTGGGATGCAAAAAGCCGACAGGCCTGCAGACGAATCAGGAAACGCCATGTGTCACAAGGGAAAACGTCCAAAATTTCAAAGGGCAAGGTTTGAAGCGTTGGCCCAAGCCAATAAAAATAGGACACATGTCCTAAAGAGAAGGGGAGTGCGGAGCTCGGGGAGGAATTAGAGAATTTGGCAAAAGTTTTGGCCAAAAAATTAAAAGGCAAGGAATGACCCCGCGACCCGTCCTCCAACCAAATGATGCCACGTGTCCCAAGTGGCAAAAAATGGCGGGGGAAAAAATAGAAAATTTCCCAAAGCGTAAGAAAAGCCAAAATTCTCAAGGAAAACCTACGGAAAGGCAGAGGAGAGAGAATTCCTCAGCCAATCAGCTTCTGACACGTGTCATCCAAATGGTAGAGCGCAGGAAAAAATTCAAATATCCGTTTTGGGGCCATTTTTTGCCCTAAATCTTCAGATCACCATATCTTTTGATCCAGAGCTCGGATTTGCACGTTCTTTATATCAATGGAAATCTAGAGAAATTATCTACACGATTCCGAGGTCAATATCACATTTTGGTTTAGTGTGGAGAGAGAAAGTTAAGAAACGGATCTGACACGTGATAATGACCAGAATCGACGTTTCAACAACTAGCTTTAATGCAACAGACAGTTCGCCATTTCTGCTAGGCAGTCCGCCAATTTTGCCAGGATTCGTTGTTTCTGCCATGATGAGATGAACTAAATGCGACCTTGAAGTGGTTGTAGTAGATTCGACTTTCCTCTCTCTTCCTTCTCTCATTCTTCCTATATATTGTAAGGAAGGTCTTCTTTAAAAAGGTCGAACATTTTCTGTTTTGCTCCTCCCTTCTTCTCTTTATCAGGCTAATTTGTCAAGTTTGAACCTCCCATTTGAAACTATAATGTGAATCTACCTCTTGGAATTTTTTTAGTGTAATGTATCAATCTTTGGAGCAAGTAATGCATATCTGTGGATGATTCTCAACCCTCTGTGTTCATTTACATCCTCCTGGTCTTTCACTGCAAGTTTTGTTATCTGTGTATGACCTTGCATCACATTTGAATGGTCTGTGTTTATCAGCAAGATAGGTGTTCTTCATTCCTCGGTGCATCACCTCTATTAGCTTAGGTTTATTTTTATGCATCTTCTCTCCCTATCTCCTTGGCAAGTTAGATTAGGTTTTGCGTAAATCCTCTGCATTTTTCATGTCCATATGAACAGAGGAATGGGAACCAGCCTTCTCTGGAGATTCCTTTCTCATATTTGTACGTCCCACACCTAGAGAAAGGATTCAATGTTGTGCAATCACACTGGATGCCTGAACATCAACCTAGAAGCCTGATGTGCATCCAGGGGTGCTGTGATTTTGTATCAACAGTTTTGGCACGCCCGGTGGGACCTAGAGGTCTCATTTTTATTGCAGCAAAGTTGATGTACATCTGCTGTAATTTTCTTTCTTAAAAAGAGCTATTATTTGCATATCTGGTGACTCCAAGGGGAAAGAATCAACTGGTTCTAGCAGAGCAGGCCTGAAAACTCATGAGAAGAGTCACCACAAGGTCAAGAGTTGGAGAAGAAGAAGTATTGTTTTAGTACCTGCAATTGTCTCCAAGAAGAAGGCAAAGAGGAAGAAGGATTCAAAGGTCTCCATTTCCACCAAACAAAACTCTCTCAACTCCTCCACCTGATAGGCCTTTCATTCAGTCAACAAGGGTTTTAAGACTAATTAGAATGGCACAAAACAACCCCTATGCCAACTTCACAGGCAGCATCCCACTTGCCCTCAATGCACAACATCCAATTCCTATTGTAACCTTGAAGAACATTCCCTACTTCATCAGAGAAAATCAGACTACTCCAGGTGATCATGTTAAAGATATTGCTAACCTTTATGCAATCCATAAAATCAATGAAATGCAAGTGGCTGTCAAATTACTGGCATCTTCATTCAAGGGTAAAGCATTGCAATGGTTTAGAATCCTTGGAGTTGGTTCTATCACAAATTGGAATCAGTTGTGTATAGCACTTCATGAGCAATTTGGAGAAAAGGGAGACAACCTGTCTCTTTTGGAGCAGCTGACAACCATCAAGAGAGCTCCCAATGAGCAGATGACCGAATTCAACTTCAGATTTCAAAAGACTTGGGAGAGAATTCCAGTGGCAGTCAGGCCAACAGCAGAAGGTGATTTTCTCTACTATCTTAAAGCTCTAAATTCTGATATTTCTATGTTGATTCAGTCCATGGGAGGCATAACTATCCCTATGGCTTATAGCATTGCCATTAGGGCTGAAAATTGTTTGATCCAAGCCGACAAACTTGCCCCTAGACCTCCCATGCCACTGCTTCCAAGTTTAGAGAGTCCAAACACCAATCAAGCACCTAATTTGGCTCCTTCTCCCACTCCTAGAAATCAGAGTTCAAATGAAGTTTCCACTTCATCTCCAAGTGCCCCAAATGAACTTCAAGAAGTCATGAAGCAATTGCAAAACCTAGGTAATGAGCTGGTTACTCTCAAAAGGCAGCAGGCCTAAAGTTTTAGACCTTCTTATCAGCCTCAAGCTCAGCCTAATAGGCAGCCATACCAACCACAAAGGCCACCTAATCCAATTGCAAATATGAATCAAACAAGGCCTCCTGCCAATAGACCATTTCAGCCCTATAATCCAAATGTCATATCTGCCTCCAAGGCATTGATGCCAACACAAAACAACATTGCCCAGGAGTACAATTGGTGTTTCCCATGTAATGAGCCTCATAACCAATCCATGTGCTTCAATAGCGCTTTGAATCAAGCATTAATGGTGACAAATACTGGTGTGGAGGGTGAGGACAGTCAAGGAAACAACCAACAACAAGAAACATTCCAACAGCAACCAGCCCCAAATGACACAACATTGGTAAATTGGCAAGCAGAAGATTTCTGTGGCATGAATCAAGCAGTTTCTCAAGGTGTTGCAGCCAACACAAGGTCAAAGAGAAGGAATTTGGGTGAAGAATAACCATTAGCCCCAACCAATCCACAATCTTCCATGGTTCCACAAATGGTTGGCAAGAAAAATCTAATTTGAAATGCACAAGGGCAGCCAAGAATAGCTCCTAGACCAACTCAAATACTAGTTATTGCTACCCACGTGCAAGGAGTAAATGTACAAACCAAAGGACAACAAAGAGATCCTTCATCACCATTCAGTATCATTGATCAGATGAAGAAGACAAACGTCAATATATCAATGTGGGAATCCCTATCCATCCCAGGCCAAAGAGATCTGCTACAAGCTGCCATGAAGGACAAGCCAACTTCGAATCAACAAGACAAAGTGCTTACAAATGTTGCCCATCTTGAGGGAAATCATGGAGGACAAAAAGGTAAAATGGTGAAACCCCCTCCTTTCTATGTTTCGTTGATCATTGGAAATCAACTAGTGCACAATTGCATGATAGACTCTGGGGCAAGTAGCTCAGTAATGCCTAAACAGATAGCTGATCAGCTAGGGCTCCAGTATGAAACAATATCCAAAGGTGTAGTACAGCTAGATGGGACAGCAGTAGCAACAGTTGGAGTGATTAAAAACTTGAGTCTTACCTTGCATGCATGTCCAAATGTTGTTATTTTACAAGATGTATCAGTCATAGACCTTCCACCACTCTTTGCCCTTTGCTTGTCTAGGGACTTCACAGCCAAGATTACGGGATATTTGTCTACTGATTGGTCACACATGTTGTTCAGAACGAGGTATGGAACCAAAGCCACAATCAGGTCTGAACCTATTGTAAACTTTCACATTGAGCCTTATACTCCAATTCAGATTAATGCCAATTGCTCAGCATTTGATCAAGAAGACCACCCAAGCACTGATAAGGCTGACACCAAGGTTGGAAGCATCCCGGATCTAACTCTTGATGAATGGGTAAACAAGATACATGCATTTGATCCTTATCAAGAAGTGGAAGAATCTGAGCTAGAGGTCTATTGCATACACTTAGAAAATCAGCCTATTCCTAGCATCACCAAGCCAAACCACAAGGATGATAATGAGGTATGGCAGTTGTTTTTTGATGGATCAAGGAGTAGACAAGGTGAAGCAGGTGGAGTCGTGCTTGTTTCACATCGAGGAGTAAAGTACTATTCAGCTTTTAGATTTCAGTTTGCATGCTCCAATAACACTGTTGAATATGAAGCCTTGGTGCAAGGGATGCATTGGGCAATAAAGAGAGGAATAAATAACTTGCAAATCTTTGGGGACATTGAATTGATTGTGGAGAGCTTTCAACAAGATAAGGTATAGCCAAACATCCATGTGATTGTGAGGCCTTCAGTGCCGGATAACAATGTCAGTTGGCAAGTGTTCGAGAATGACCAGAAAATCATCCATTTCTTGTAAGAAGAAGTTGAGTTCTCAGCCAAGAATCAAGAAAAATTGGAACAACAATATGGTGATCTGGTGGTACAGCCGAGAACTAACAAGCTTCCCAGAGGACATATCACTTTGGAGTCCATTTTTAACCCCAATGATCAGTTTAGAAAGGAAAAAGAAAACATTTAGGTCAAGAGAGAGGATTCAGTATCCATCTTGGTAGAAAAGAAAAAACCATTGCAAATTGGAAAGATTACAACTGAACAAGAAAGGTATGAGTTCATACAGCTGTGTCAAGAGTTCCCCGACGTGTTTGCTTGGAGCTATGAAGACTTGAAAGGTTTCAATCCCAACTTAGCTCAACATACCATTGAATTGGATCCAAATACTAAGCCTGTCAGGCAAAAACAAAGACCAGTCAATCCACACATGGAGCCTCTCATGAGGAAGGAATTGGACAAGCTGATAGAGTCAAGGATCATCTTCCCAATCAAGCATTCTAGTTGGGTTGCCAACTTAGTTCCTGTCAGAAAGAAGAGTGGAGAGATTAGATTGTGTGTTGACTTCAGAGACTTGAATAGAGCCTCTCTCAAGGACCATTACCCACTCCCTTCCATGGAGCAAATCTTGCAAGTGGTGGCTGGCTTTGAGAGGTTTTCACTACTTGATGGCTACTCAGGCTACAATTAGATGATGGTGAAGGAAGAGGACCAGTTCAAGACAACCTTCACAACCAAATGGGGAACTTTTGCATACAGGAAAATGCCATTTGGGCTATCCAATGCTGGTGCTACCTTCCAAAGGGAAATGGACATGGCATTCAAAGGTTTTGATTAACAATGTGGTGCTGATTTACCTTGATGATATCACTATTTTTTCCAAAAATGCAGCAGACCACCTCTCTCATTTGAGACAAGTCTTCACGAGGTGCAGGAGATTTGGAGTGTATTTGAATCCTAAGAAGTGTATCTTTCTCGCACATGAAGGAAAGTTCCTTGGCCATATTGTCTCCAAAGAAGGATTAGCAATTGATCTAGAGAGGGTTGAAGCCATAATAGCACTGCCATTGCCAAGCCACAAGAAAGCCCTTTAGAGTTTCTTGGGAAGGATAAACTTCATTCGGAGGTTTGTCCTAGATTTTGCAGCCCTTGTTAAGCCCATCACCGGAATGTTAAAGAAAAGCATGGCTTTCAAGTGGACAACAGAAGGCAAGGAGAGTTTTGAAGCAATCAAAGAATCCATCTCTCAAGCACCAACTCTCATCAACCCGGACTTCTCCAAGGATTTCATCCTCTATGCATTTGGATGTAATGACACTATCTCTTCCATTTTGGTACAGCAGAACAAGGATAATGATGAGTAGCCAATTACCTTCTTCAGCCGGAGCCTGGATGACTATGAGGTGAAGTACTCTTTTATTGAGAAGTATGTACTTGCAGTAATCAGAAACTTGAAGAAATTCAAGCATTTAGTCTCAAACAACAAGGTCCGGTTGCTGGTCTCGCATGCTGGGGTTAAGGACTTTCTCCTCAACAAGGATTTGAATGAGAAAAGGGCAGGTTGGATCACTCGTGTCATGGAGTATTACATTGATATCAAGATCACCAAGCTGGTAAGAGGGAAAGGATTGTGTGAGCAGCTGGTTTTGGGGAAGCAAAGAGAAGTATGCAACGAAGAAGAGGCTGTTTTGACAGTCCAGGACAGCCATGAGCCAAGTGGCAATCAAGAATAAAACAATGTTGCCCCCACTCCTTGCTGGACCCAAGGTATTATACACTTCCTAGGCATAGGCCTATGCCCTCCGGAGATGAACAAGACCCAAAGGAGACACTTCAGATTACAGGTTATCTCGTATGCCATTGTTGATGGAGTTTTGTTCAAGAAAGATGTGAATGGAGTGCTGCTGAGATACATTAGCACAAACCATATTCAAAGGGTGTTGGAAGAGTTCCATGATGAACCAGCTGGTGGCCATTTTGCACCAAGAGTGACAGCTCTAAAAATCATGAAGGTTGGTTATTTTTGGCCTAAAATATTCGGTGATTGTTATGCATGGATCAAGAGGTGTAAGAATTATGCATTCTTCACAAGAAAGGAGAGACTTGCTGCCCTTCCACTACATCCAATCTCAGTTGACTAGTCATTCATGCAATGGGGTTTGGACTTCATTGGAGTTATTAATCCCAATTCAAGCCAAGGGCACAAATGGATTTTGACAGCCACGAAATACTTCACCAAATGGACAAAAGCAGTAGCACTCAAAGAGACAAATGAGTCTAGCACTCTTAGACTTTTAGGAGGGAGAATCAAACTGAGGGATGATTGGACAGTATATGGTCTGGTTAAGGACCATTGTGACAACTTGAGATTAATGTTTGAAAGGTGTAGGTAGTTGAGGATATCCCTCAACATTAAGAAGTGTGTGTTTTGCTACACCCTTTGGGACTTTATTGGGGCATATCATATGTAAGGAGGGCTTGCTGGTAGATCCCGCTAAAGGTTGCAGTTATTGTGGGGTTAAGGGAACCTACTAGCCAGAGCGCAGTGTGTGGATTCCTTGGGCATACGGGGTATTACAGAAAAAAAATCATTAAGGGGTATGCCAAGATCACCGCACCTTTAGAGAGCTTCTTAGACACAAAAGTACCTTCCATTGGGGAAAGGCAGCAACAGAGAGGGCATTTGATACATTAAAAGATAGGCTTATTACCATGCCCTATTTTATGATTTCCCTCTTGGGACAAGCCCTTCCATGTCCATGTAGATGCCTCAGGAACCCCATTGGAGCAGTACTTACTTGCACAACCAGAGGGGATTGTTGATCATCCTCTCTCTTTTGTGAGCAGGAAGTTAACACCAGCAGAGCAGAATTATTTACCACAACCGAGCGAGGCATTGTCAATGATCTATGCACTTTTTCAAATTTAGACAGTATATCTGCTGGCAACACCCTTTGTATTCTACACCGACCACATGGCATTAAAGTATTTAGTGAACAAGCCCATTCTTCAAGGGCACATATGTCGGGTGTTGTTGTTTTTCAGAGTTTGAGTTCACCATTGTAGTGAAGCCCAGAAAAAAGCAAATTGTGGACCTGATCATCTGTCAAGAATTGATTCAGGAGAGGACGCAAAGTATTGAGGAAGCAATGCCAGATGCCACAACTATTTAGATTGCGGTGCGCACCCCCTCAGATTTGGAAGAGATTGCTATATTTTTTTAAAGAAGGTGTGGCACCAGATGGAATGAAGGCATTGGAAAAAAGTAGTTGGCCATACGCATCGCACCCTACATGTTGATTAGTGGAGACTTATACAAATTGGGACGTGATGAAGTTTTGTTTTGCAGATGTGTGTTAGAGCATGAGCACCTGGCCATCATGGATGGAGAAGCACACACACGAGGAAGTGCGGGTGGGCATTACGCAGGTGATGCCACCACACAAAAATTTTAATGGCAGGTTTATGGTGGGAAACCTTGTACAGGGATTGTAGAGATTATTGTAAAGCATGTGACCACTGTCAGTGCATTGGCAAACCAGGAAGGAGAGATGAAATGCCTTTGCATCCTATTCCTAGCACGGAGCCTTTTGAAAAAGGGATAGATAGACTTTGTAGGACCTATTGCACTAGTAGCGCATAGGACTGGGTCACGTTATGTCATCACTTGCATGGATTATCTCACAAGGGGGGGAGCAGCCCCAACTAAAGATTGCATGGCAGCAAAAACAGTGGCAAGGTTCCTATGGGAGAACATTATCACAAGGTATGGATGCCCTTTGAGTTTGACCAGTGATAGGGGTACACATTTTTTTAAATGAGACCATGAGGATCCTATATCTCTGAGTTCATGGTGGCTCATCATAAGACTACACCCTATCACCCACAAGAAATGGAACCACAGAAGCATTCAACAAAATACTAAGTCATACCTTGACCAAAATCTGTGATGTTGGAAGACAGGATTGGGGGATGATGACAAGGTATCAGCAGTTTTATGGGCTTACAGGACTACGTATAAAAGACTAAAAAAAAAGCCACACCTTTTCAATTGGTGTTTGGCATGGAAGCTTTTTTCCAGTTGAATTTATTTACCTTCTCTGTGAATAGCACGCGCAGGAGGATTAGCCGATGAACAAGTGCTGGAAGAAAGAAAGAATGATGAACTAATGAAACTAGATGAGAGACGATCACTTGCCCGTTGGAGCCAAACAATGGAAAAGGAAAAGCAAAAAAAGCTTGGCATGATCACCATATTAGAAACAAGAAGTTTGAGGTTGGGCAGATGGTGTTACTGTATGATTCTAAATTTTAAATGCACCATCCTGGAAGTTGAAAGTCCATTGGTTAGGTCCCTACACAATCTCGTACATCCTTGATTCAGGGCGTGCCAGTTACAAGTTACAAGCGCTGGATGGGATGGAAAGTTTCTGGACACACTTCAATGGTAGTAGGCTGAAAGCCCTACTATAAATAAGTCTTCTTGGTGTTTGTAAATAAGGTAGTTTTTCCAGTTAGTTTAGAATTTTTCCTTTATGCACATGATCTCGACCATCTCAAGTCTACACCAAAAAGCATCATCAAGCAGCGTGCCTATGAAAAACTGTCCATGATGTCACCTTCAAGGTCGGTATCTCGTCCTTCAAGAAAATCCACACGTAACTAAATAAAAAAAAGAAAATGGGGCAATTTTTTCTCCTAATTGGCTTGTACCATACATCATTACCCATGACTATGATCAGTGTTAGAACTTGTCTTCACTTGATGGTACCCATACTTTAGCCCCTCATGCCTTACATCTTTGCACATTCCTACTCTTGGACCTATAGTCCTAATCACTATCTATTCTAGTTGCACACTGTTCAACCATTCACAATGCTCGTCCCTTGTGCACCATTTTTTCCTTTCTTTTTTCCACACCTCCCCTTCAACGACTAACAAGAGTCGTGATTACCCTTACCCGTCACCCTTGTCCTCCTCTTAAATATTGCACCATGCCTCTTGCACATGCATGATTCTCATGGATACTTTTTTTCCTTTTTTAGATTATATCCCATGGTCATTCACCTTAACCCTACCTTCTCACAAGAACCAATGCTTTTCGTTATAGTCTAGTCCATGACTTAAAAGCCAAAAAAATTATTCCAAAAGTAAGGGATTAACTCCTTGTCAAAAAACTTAAACTTCCAATAAAATGATGAACCCTGAAAATGACATCTTTTCTCACTAATTGTCACTATAAGTAGACTACTCCCCTCGAAGTACAGCTATAAAAAGCCTGGGCAATTCTCTACATAGTCTATCCAAAAAGAGGACTAATTTTCTCAAAATCAAACTTCAGAAGCTTCCTCCTCTCTTCCCTCCCCCCTCCCGCATCGATCAGCTTTGCAAAACAAACATCACCTCAAGGAGACATATATTCATCCCCATATAAACTTCTAACTTCTTTTGCATCGATCAGTCTATCTCAAAATTTTTAAAAGGAACAAGAAAACACAAGTAGCCTTTTTCGTCATGGACTTACCTATTGTGATCTGATTCACTACCCTATCTGTAGATGTGTTTACACGTTTTGATCCTTACCAATCGGTGGCTTTCTTGCCCCCACGTCTTCTCTTTCCTCTTCTCTTCTTACCCTTAAAACCTTTTGATCTTTCCTATATAGGACTATAACCCTCGAACCCTGTCTTTTGGGATTTTCTTCTTCTTCTTCCACCTCAATCAACATAAAATTCAGCTTTACCTATCTACCTATTCTCAACCCCAACAATCAATTCCCTAACCTAATTATACATATGACTATGACTTGGATCAACACGACCATTGACCTTACTGAAAATCACCTATACCTATCTACCCCTTCCTCCACCCAGCCTAATTGACTTTACCCTAATCATACCTATGCCTCAAATCAACCCTAATACCTCTCCAACCATCACTACCTATTATTTATCTTCTCATATTCTTCTTCCCTAGCTTTGGGATAATTACATCGGGCTGAGGTCCCCTTTTCACCGGACTATGTAGGCAACACTTCTAGGGCCATGGGGGGGGCCCCTGGAAGGTTCGCTTGGCCACTCTTTACACGTAACCATTTTCCCCCCTTTAACTGGATTTCTTGTTCATATCCAAAACCCAAACCAACCTCTAAACAACATATACCACCTAATTTTTAAAACAACTTATATTATTTCATTCACATTTTCATACATACTAGCTTTTTCCACATTTTACAACACCAAACCATCTCATCTCAATCATTTTATATTGCCTGCCATTTTTTTTTTAATCAAAATACCAAAATGAACATCCATGCCTAAATCACCTGACTCATCCATGCCTAAAGAACCTACTCAATCCATGCTACAACCAACATGACTAATCCATGATGCATGTCCCACGGTCACCGTACCTCCCATGTCTTATAAACTAACTCCTCCATGCCTATTAACATGACTCAACCATGCCCTAAACAAACTAACTCGATCCATCCCTAACAACCTGACTCAATCTAATGCCTAGCCAAACTACCTGCAACCATGTCTAACCAACCTAACTTTGATCCATGGGTTTAAACTGACTAATCCATCCTGCTAACTCACCTAATTTCCACCATAATCAAACCAACAACCACTATCTCTCTAATCAAGTCACAAATCCCATATCTCATCTAACACAAAGCCATAAACCAATATCTCCTCAACAACATCAACAACATCACCCAACATACAATGTATCTCAGCATATAAATCAATAACTGTGTATTCCAAAAATACATGCCCCTCTTCATGAGCCATCATCTCAAAAATGTCACCCCCACAAGGCCTGAACCTACAATACAAAATGTCATCGGCATGTAGGATAGTCCCATATATACAACAAATCATGAATGAATCATACAAAAACTTTAGGACGCAGGCGGTCTCATGTACAAACACAATAATAAATTACCAAATCTCTTAGCATGAAGGATGGTCTCATATATAATACATAAAAAAAATGACTCTAGGCACGCAGTCGATCCACAAACAGGTTAAATCTTCTTCCCCATCTGATGGCGAGGGAATGGCTCCTTCTAGATGTGTCTTCCTGACCCCTTCTACAGACCTGTCGGGGCTCGAAACCTACCTCACTCCTTCTGCTGGCCAATCAACTGGAGTTGGCCTCTGCATAATAGTGCATACACCATGACTTCTCCTGGGCTCACCGGCCCCCTTGTTGTACTCTCCACACTATGAGAGCGGGGGGATCTTGTTCCCTCACTAGGAGGCCTGTTGTGCTCTATACTATGATAAGAGGGCATTATCGAGCCCGATATTAGCTAACAAAATTATCCTGTAGTAATACCATGCTCCATTAGGGCATATCTGAACTTGGCATGGGCACTGTCTAGGGGGTGCATGGGCCCAACGACCTATGTGGGTTACTTACATTGGGACCCTCTATCCTAACCTACACTGAGCCCTGTGCTGACTAGAGGTGGTCGCCTGGAATCTTATGCGTGTGTCCTGTTCGGGTCTATAGGATAGTAATCTGTGATGGATGTTGTCAACTAGCCCTACAGACCCATAACCGGACCCGCACTTGTGGCACAAATGGCCATGTAAAGCACTACACCACAACTTGTAGAGTGGCCTATTTCCCACAATTCGACCACCTAACTCCTCTCCATCTACAACATCTCACACCTGCCTCCGCCTGCATAGGTACCTTCCCTGCCCTGCTGATCCTACAGCATCCTATCTGGGCCTGTTGTTAAGTGTAACAAGGAAACCTATGCCTCTGAACCTGTGAGCTGCCCCTCTATAATCCTGAGCTGCGTCACCAAGGTAGCCACTTGCCCTTGCAGGGCATCCCTTTGTACTGTGATGGTGGCTAAGTTTGGCTGCCCTAGCCTTGGTGGTATGGCTCTCAGCTGTGCTACCCACCATTGCATGTACCCATCTGTAATGCCAACATCATCAATTTGGGTATCTACTGGCTGCTCCTCCTACCCAGTCGGCACTGTGGGTCGTGGTGGAGACATATGTCTCTCCACATCATCTCTCTTGTACTATGGGAATGGAGGTGGTACACCCTAGACTAATCCAAAGTTGTGTCTAACCCACTATACGGGTATCCACTCATGCTCTCCCTCTCTCCTCCCCTCTATCCACAGATGTATTTGTAGCCTATCTAGGTACGTGGCCATCTGTCTATATGTGGGGAAGCCCACATATGGCCTCTAAATGATGTCCACCCCAGACAAACCCTCCAGTAACCTCTTGTAATAAGCTACATCATGAGTAGCTCTAGCACCTCGGGCCCCTCATATAGCTGGTACCCACTGCTTGTACCCCACTCTCAAAAATATTTGTGGGAATGCATCTACCCAGAGCATCCCCACTGGTCGAACACAAACAATGTGCTCGTAATCCTAGCAATGTAGTAGTATGACACAACATATGTTGAACCTCTGCAGTCACTTATAGGCACATAGCTCTCTATACACCTGCGTTAGCAATGCAAGTGCCCATGTGAATCGTGTCTACTATATCATCATGTCATGGATGACTCCCATGAGTGACCTCAGGAATCTCCCCCCCTCTGCATCCGATAGTGCAAAGTAGCACACTACCTCCATCAAAAGTACTACTAACCTCATCTCCTCTAGATGAGCTCTATACATCGCTCCATAGCTCATGCTAGTGCTATGAAGTGTCAGATCTACTACACCCTCACCAAAAATGGGTGCTAGTATCTCCTCAGACACCTCTGAAGAGATAGAATAAACCTCGGCCCTTAATATGGGAAACCACAAGATCCTGTAGATGTCCTCCGGGGTGATCGTCATCTCACCCATCAGAAAATGGAAGGTGTTGGTCACCGAGTCCCATCTATCGATGAGGGAAACCATAAGATTCACCTCTCGGACTACATGTCTGTAGCACCTCACCCCTATCAGCCCCACCTCTGTAACATGTTGACACTCCTCTTGCATCATGCTTGCCTATACTGTCAATAATAAGGGCGTCACCTGGGCCCTCATCCACAGCTCGTCTCAGGCCTACATCCCACAAAAGCAATATATTAATACACCTTCCCAACTTACCAGTTCACCCAACATCTGACCTAATCTCTTTCCCAACCACCATATGTCGCCTTGTCACTATCCAACCTAACCTAAATATCTACCGTAACTGTCTAACCTAATCCTACCCACACCTACCCAAAAAAATTCCACCAAACCACTATCTAACATAACCCTCACCCAAGACACCCCAACCCCTTCATATCTACCTCACCCTACCCAAACCTACCCAAAACCATACACACGAAACTATCTAGCTACCCTCACCCACGCACACCTCTAACCACTTCCTATCTATCCTACCCTCACCCAACCCTACCGATACCCATCACTTAAAACTTCTACCCTACCCTCACCTAAGCCAACATAACCCCTTCTCATACTCCCTTAACATTTTCCTCTCAAGGGATACCAACCCCTTGGTTCATCCTGGACCAACCACAATTTTCCGTCACTTGTCATGGTCATTGTTCTTGTGACTGGTAAAGAGTCACTACCCACCGATGGCAGCCATTAATTCGACTGAGTGTCGGTCACTGTCGTGCCACCCCACCTAAATTCCAAAACTAATTTTTCCTCCTAGTCATTATACCCACCCAAATCTCTCCTTCCACCCCTAATTGCTCATAAGTCACCTTTTTCCTTAACCCCTACCCTGCCCCATTCCCATTTCCCTCTATTTTTCCCATTTTGAAATTCTTCCCCCCCAACCCCATTTCTTCTATTTTCCTATTTCCTCAATTTAACTAAACAAATCATAACAAGGGTTGCGATATTAACGTAACGCTGATGTCAAGTGGACTTACCTCTAGCCACCACCCTGGTTCTACCCAATCCCTCTCCTACCTTTGCCATCACCAAATCACATCCGAATTCTCCACCAATCAACTCAACTACACCTGATATCGTAGGTCCCACTCTCGCCCAATCAATCTTCCTATGTGGCTCACCAACCAAAGCTCTCTGACACTCTCGTTATACTCTCTCTTTTCTGCTTCTTATCCTTTTCTCCTTTTACAATACACAATGGATTTTAAAACCGTAGGTTTTCTACTTTTATACCCTACCTGACTCAATCGACATCAGTTAATCCTTGACTAATGTCGATATGCTGCCCTATCCAACCACCGTCTTGGTTCCTCTCCACCATCATAGTTCACCACTGGCGCTTCGCGTGTCAGTACCTGCATCCTCATGCCTTCAATTGACTATTTCCTTACTCCTGTTCTTTTGCCTCCCCTCCCCCTACCTGGACCACTTTACTTCTTATCTTTTCCCTCCACATTCTTTAACCTCACCTGTTAGCTAATTGACGCATCCTTATCATTAACCCTACCCGGCCTTATATGTTGTTGACCTATCTACTAGACCCAAAAAGGAACTATCTACCCTGACCCCAGAAAAACTGTATTGTGGCCTTTTTGAACCAAGGTTGTTGTATTACCTTCTGGCATTAGTACCTGTGTGTGGATTTACCGAAGGAGCTACTAGCCTTTGTCGGGACCATTTATCCTTACCCTACCTTTGGTGTACAAAACATACCTAACCATTCTTGCACCTAACATACGTTGCTTTCCGGCATATTCCTTATACCTTGGGATACCAGAATAACTTTAACCCTTGTTTGGATAACTATCGCATTAGACAATGTAGCGTTTGCAAACTCTTTTAAAATTGGTACCGTGTCACAGTTTATACGATGGGTGTGTTCACATCGACCTTTACCTGGCTATTTACCCATTACCTATATGCCTGATATGCCCTTTACCCCATTCTTCATTCTCATCATTATGCTTGTGCTCGAAGGGTAATCAAACTGTAACGCACCGAGGTGCAAGCTGTCACCCTATCAGTTTCCGTTTTGAGGGGGATCCACCTCATCCACTTGGGGCAACCACCACTTATTTTTGTTGCAAGTCACTTACTAGTACAAGATAACACAACAAAAAAGGGGGAAATGTAGACACCAAATCGTGTCATAATCACCTTGGTCCACTACGCACAGCCATTACTCACTTCCTCATCCTCAAAAAGCGGATACACATAGTCTCTGAACCCCACACATGTTCATTTTAATGACTTTAATGACAGGTAATTTCCATTGTGACCCTCCATACACATAATTTAAGTATTTTAATTAATTAATATCCTTTAACACAACATATTAATTAAGTTATTACATTACATTAATTTACCACCCTCACAAATTCTATTATAGAAGTACCTTTATTAAGCACCCACACCTAATCACCCCCATTATTTGACCCATTAACCTAAACCTTAAACCAATGTCCTGTTATCCAAAATTCACCCCCTCAAGGTAAATTTTGATAACATGCATCAGATCTTGGAGGCCAGGAAAAATCATGAAAATCGGCTAAGTCCCAAGTCCAGGCAATCGGGACAGTTGGGACGTTGGGGCACGAACCGGCCGAAAATCCGCCAGGCAATCTACATAGTAGTTGGGACATCTGGGCCATAGGTACGCGTGGGATGCGAAAAGCCTGAACCGGCCGAAAGAATGGAAATTTGCCTAAGTCTTTGTTCCGGGTAGTGGGGGGGGGACGAAAAAATGCGGAGGACGTCGAACCATCGGTTCGGCCAAAAGGAGACTTTTTACTGGTCCTCTTTTCTTCGCTTCTTATCCTTTCCTTCCTTTTTGGAACAATACCCAAATTGATTTTAAGTTAACCGTAGGGTCTACTGTTAATACCCGACCTGACTCAATCGACATCAGTTAATCCTTGACTAATGTCGATCCCTCTGCCGACTAGTCCACGACCGTTGTTCCTCTCACACCATCATCATTCACCCCGGGCCGCGTTCAGTTACCGGCCTCCTCATTGCCCTCAATGTGACCTCATTTTCCTTACTCTCTTTATCTTTTGCCTCCCCCTACCCCGACCGGGAACCACCTATTAACCTTCTTCTCTTTTCCTCCAATTCTTTAACCTCACCCTGTGAGAGAAGTGACGCGGCATCCTTATCTACCCCTACCCCGGCCTTTGATGTTGTGACCTATCTACGAGACCCAAAAAACTGGGACCTATCACCTTGACCCAGAAACAAACGTTTGTGGCCTTTCGAACCATGTGCCGTTGGTTATACCTTTCTGGCATTATTACCTGTGGTTGATTTTTTGTTTACCTAATCGAACCTTACCTAGAGCCTATTGTCGTGAACAATGTTAATCCGTACCCTACCTTTGTTTGTACAAAAAAATACCTACCATGGTCTTGCACCTCACCTCGTTTCGTTTCCTGACCATATCCTATACCTTGGATACCAGAATCACTTTAACCTTGTTTGGATAAACCTATCGACCTTAGACGATGTAGAGTTTGCAAACTCTTCAACTTGGTACCATGTCACAGTTTATACATGTGGGTGTGTTCAACATCCCCTACCTTTGACCTTGGCCTATTTACCCATTTACCTATATGCCTGATATGCCCTTTACCCCATTCCTCATTTCTCATCATTCTGCTTTGCATCTAATTTTATCAAACCACTCACTGATTCACCCTGTCACCTCATCAGTTCCTCGTTTGAGGGGGATGACCCTCATTCCCACTTGGGGCAACCACACTCTATTTTTGTTCACGTCACTTATTACTACAAGCTACACAACAATAAGGGGGAAAATGTAAACACCAAAATCGTGTCGTAATCACCTTGGTCCCCTAGCACAGCCCTATAATCACTTCCTCATCCTCAACACCTTATCACCTATCTCCTGCACCTCACACATTTTAATTTAATTACTTTAATTACATTAATTCCATTTACCTCCATACACATTAATTTAATTAATTTAATATCCTTTTTCCCACACACATATTAATTTAATTATTTACATTAAATTAATTTACCACCCTCACACATCTATTTAATAGAATTTCCTTTATTAAATGCACTGCACCTAATCACCCCCATTATTTGACCCATTAACCTAAACCTTAAACCAATGTCCTGTTATCCAAAATTCACCCCCTCAAGGTAAATTTTGATAACATGCATCAGATCTTGGAGGCCAGGAAAAATCATGAAAATCGGCTAAGTCCCAAGTCCAGGCAATCGGGACAGTTGGGACGTTGGGGCACGAACCGGCCGAAAATCCGCCAGGCAATCTACATAGTAGTTGGGACATCTGGGCCATAGGTACGCGTGGGATGCGAAAAGCCTGAACCGGCCGAAAGAATGGAAATTTGCCTAAGTCTTTGTTCCGGGACAATTGGGACGAAAACACGCGGAGGACGCGAACCGGCCGGTTCGACCGAAACAAAGGACTTTTGTACTAGGACATCCAGGCTAGAAGTATGTGCAGGACGCGGATAGCCGAAGGAGCCGAGAGCCAATGGAAATGTGCCACATGTCTTCAACGCAAAGAGGGACAAGGAAGCCCATTTCGGGCGGTTCGGAAGAATTTGTCCCAGATAGTCCGGGACAGTTGGAAAAAAAATATGCGAGGGATGTAAAGACCCAGAAAAGCCGACGACCAATCAGAATGTGACACGTGTCTTCCTGGATCAGAGCGGTAGAGGAGATGGTAAGATTTTTACTTAATGTTTTGCCGAGTTTCCAAACGTGAAGTTTGGAGTATTGGCCTGGGCCAATAGACACAGGACATGTGTCCTAAGGTGGAGAAGTTCAGAGACAAGGAGAGTTTTGGAGAACTTAACAAAGTTTTGGCCAAAAAATTAAAAGGCTAGGAATGACCCCGCGCCCCGTCCTCCAACCAAATGATGCCACGTGTCCCAAGTGGCAGTGGCGGGGAAAAAATGGAAAATTTCCCAAAGCGTAAGAAAAGCCAAAATTCTCAAGGAAAACCCATGGAAAGGCAGAGGAGAGAGAATTGCTCAGCCAATCAACTTATGACACGTGTCATCCAAATGGCAGAGCACGGGAAAAATTTCAAATATCCGTTTTGGGGCCGTTTTTTGCCCTAAATCTTCAGATTGCCATATCTTTTGATCCAGAGCTTGGATTTGCATGTTCTTTATATCAATGGAAAGCTGGTGAAATTCTCTACATGATTCTGGGGTCAATCTTGCATTTTGGTTCAGTGTGGAGAGATAAAGTTAAGAAATGGCTCTGACGTGTGATAATGACCAGAAGTGACATTTCAACAACCAGTTTTAATGCAATAGACAGTTTGTCGTTTCTGCTAGGCAGTCCGTCATTTTGCCAGGATTCACAATTTCTGCCATGATGAGATGAACTAAATGTGACCTAGAAGTGGTTGTAGTAGATTTGACTTTCCTCTCTCTTCCCTCTCTCATTCTTCCTATATATTGTAAGGAGGGTCTTCTTTAAAAAGGTCAAACATTTTCTATTTTTCTCCTCCCTTCTTCTCTTTATCAGGTGAATTTGTGGAGTTCGAACCTCCCATTTGAAACTGTAATGTGAATCTGCCTCTTGGAATTTTTGTAGTGTATTGTATCAATCTTTGGAGAAAGTAATGCATATCTATGGATGATTCTCAACCCTCTGTGTTTATTTGCATCTTCCTGGTCTTTCACTGTAAATTTTGTTATCTGTGCATGATCTTGCATCACATTTGAATGGTCTATGTTTATGAGCAAGACAAGTGTTCTTCATTCCTCAGTGCATCACCTCTGTTAGCTTAGGTTTATTTTTATGCATCTTCTCTCCCTATCTCCTTGGCAAGTTAGATTAGGTTTTACGTAAATCCTCTACATTTTTCATGTGCATCTGAACAAAGGAATAGGAAACAACCTTCTCTGGAGAGTCCTTTCTCATTTTTGCAGGTCCCACACCTGGAGAAAGGATTCAATGTTGTGCAATCACACTGGATGCCTGAACATCAACCTAGAAGCCTGATGTGCGTCCAGGGGTGCTGTGATTCTGTAACAACATGTCCTAAATAAAACCTAACATTAGACCCATCCCCTCACCTCACATTTAAAAAGCCTCCTAAGGTCGGTTTTCACCATGAGGAAAAGAAGAGACCCTTATCAAATGGTGGAAAAACTTCCTAGGAAACTTTTGAACAACCCAAGAAATCTCACCCAAACCGATGTCAGTTCACCCTAAACCGACGCTGGTTCACCCTAAACCGACACCGGTTATACCAAAATGGACCAAATGGTCTATTTAGACCCATTTACAGCTTTTTAATATAGGTTGGTTTTGTGAGAAAACTTCTGATCTTGAATTCAATCTCTTTAGATGCGACAACAGAACAAATATTGATTTATGATCAACAAAGGCAACCAAATACACTGGCACAATAGTGAGACTTTCTTCCCAGCATTCTCCAACACAACAACTTCTTCATTATTCTTCAGACCTGTACCTCACAGAAGAGTAAGTGTCCTCCTTCCATCTGCTTCATTTTCTTATCATTAGTTGTAGTCTTTTGGGGTAAAGGAACCTAGTCTTTTACTCTCTATCCATTCCCTCTCTCTAATTGCAGCCACCTTCCATACCCAATCATCTTAACACTTGGCCTAATTTCCTATTTGACCTCCTCAGTAGTCTCAGACCTTTCCAACATATCTACACCCACTCTGTGATCAATCCCCATCTTCTATCCACTCCAATTTTGCCTCAAAACTCTTAAAACTTGGACTATGTGAGTCCACCAACCCCTAACTTAACCACCGTTGGTTCTCTCTAACCATCACTGGTTACATTCCAATCGTCATCAGTTTCATAAAATCATGGTCGGTCTATCTATCACCTGATTTCTACCAGAATAACAACCTGTTTTTGACACATACCTACCTGAACACCTATTTGACCTTTAGATCTATATCTAACCTAGCCTATTAGTTCAGATTCACCTATAACCAACCTACTTGACCTTTAGATCTCCTTCTAGCCTAGCCTATTAGATTAGATCTATTCTATTGTGTTTTGTATGAGATTCCTAAATCATATTAAACTACAGTAGGACAATATTTACTTTGTTTTTGCATTGAATTGTTTTAAACAGTGGATTAATAGCCATCTAGGAAGTATCACACTTCCAGGATCTAGCACATGCTAGGCAGTCCACTGCATATATTGTTTAACTCTCTTTTTTGGTCTTGTTTTGGTTCTTATGCAGGTAGTTCCTTTGAGACAAAAGGAAGATCTCACAATCACTTTGATTCAGAATTCAGATACGCATGCATACAACCTTCAACCATCTCAAACTAGGTATTCCTCTTACCACCTTTACCTTATCTATTTCATCAAGTACTTCTCAGAAAAACTAAGAAATCAAGTGAAACACAAATCACAAGAGATCAAGTTAGAGTTACAAACAATAATGAGTATGTTATGTAAGGAATAAGAAATTTCACCATTCCTTTTAAGACAAGAATTTTTACCTTGACAAAGGTGACCTATGATTTGGGATTGACCAAAAATATCCTATTTTTCTCTCACCTGTTGAATAACAAGCTCAATGTGAATTTTGAGGTCCATAAAGAAATCATATCACATTTGATATCACGATAAGGTAAGATACTTTCTACATTTTTTGTATTGATTGTTTATTTGAACTAAATGAAGTTTCATCCTATGTAGATTCTTTATCTTCCTCTATGGTGGATTTAACTTCAATTTGGAATAATTGATATGGATACCTTGTTGTCAACTCCCTCTATCAACTCAGTTCTGATGAGATGGTATGAGGACTTACTCCACTCGCCCATTCATTTCCTATATATTCTAGATGTTTGGAGGGAAAAAAACATCAAGATCCATTTGAGATGAGTACCTTATATGCTAAGAAACTTCTCGAGGTAATTCATACTTATCTATGAGGGTCCTTTCCTACTTCCTTGCATGGATTTCAGTACTTCTAGTTGTTGATTGATGACTATTTTTTCAAGACATGGGTTTTGTTTATCTGGAAGAAGAGTGAAGAATTTTATAACTTTTAGGTATTCTATCAAATATTTTTTAGCAGACCAGGCATCCCCTCTTGTCCTTAAATCATGATGAGAGGATATTTCATGTCAAAAAAATTCTCGACATTCTTAAAGGAGGAAAAAATCACACAACACTTGACTGAACCCTATACTCCCCAACATAATGGATTTATAGAATGTCACAAGTAGACTGTCATGGAGATGGCTAGTTGCATGCTTTCAACTGCCAAGTTGGAGAATAGAGTTTTGGGATAAGTACTCTAAACAATTGTATATCTTATGAACTATGAACCTATGTAAATGTCTCATAGGACAAGACACTAGAATAGTTATGGATCATTCACAAGCCTTTGATCTCCCATCTTAGAGTGTTTGGTAGTACATCATATATTAAAGATATACAATTGTTTAGAGTACTTATCCCAAAACTCTATTCTCCAACTTGGCAGTTGAAAGCATGCAACTAGCCATCTCCATGACAATGCAACTAGTTCATATATATATGTCCCAACCAAGAAGAGGAAGAAAATCAATGCAAAGATAGTCTAATGTATATTTTTTGGGTAACATAATGTACCTCAAAGGAATATCATCTCATAGTTCCTGAGAAACATAAGATGTATGAGAGTAAAGTTTTGATTTTTGATGTGTCATCATTTGAATCATTCCCACAAAAAAATATCCAATAACAAAATCCTCTCATATATTTCTATCACAGTTAGATGATGAGAATGTAGATTCTTCACACCATAAATATGAGATGCAAGGAGATTTATTAATTTATCTTGGTCATTTGGAAAATAATTCTTCACACCAACAACAACATCAATGTCTAACCTTCTTCCAAAGAACTAATAGGGAATCCCACTTGAAATATCCCCAATATACTTCATTAGGAGTCAAAATGAGAATACAAGTGAGAAATGAGGTAAATGTCACACTCATGAGTTAAGTGGTTGATAAAACTAAAATTGGTACACTTGGAGAGGCACACAATCAACTAGAGTGGAAAAAGGCCATGAATGTTGATTATGGCTCCCTCAATCAGAATCGAATATGGGAACTTATCGATCTTCCTATAACAAAGAGATCCATTGGCTACAAATGAATTTTTAAAATAAAATAAAATGGAGATGGATCTATTGACAAGTACAAACCATGGATAAATGAAAAGGGATATACTCCAAAAGAAGGAATTTATTACGATGAGACCTTTGCACCCAATGTGAGGATCAAAACCATTAAAGTTGTGTGTACACTGGTAGCACATAAAGGATGGGAACTTCAATACATGGACATAAAAATTTCCTTCTTGAATGATGGTCTAAAACAAGAGGTATACATGACCCAGACAAAAGTATTTTTCGATGATCAACATCCTAAAAAGTTATGTCATCTAAATAAGTCTATTTATGGACTTAAACAAGCACCCATGACATGGTACATTAAACAGATTGTAGACACCTATAATCTGGATCAAGCAATTTAAATACTTAAATTCCGCTAATTACATTCTTTATCGTAAATTGACAACATTTTTTAATAATGCACCTTTTCTCTTCTATCCCTATTAATTATTTACATTAAGCTAAGTAGTTAACTTTTCTATCAATCAAAAAATCCATTTAACAACCTTCCATTAATTAGTCCCCCTTTCTATCTAAATTAATTAATTATTCCTAATTAATTAACTCTCTCTTCTATTGGATTAATAAATCATCATTTATTTGATTAAATTCCTCTCATAGCTTAGATAATGTTATCATTCTTCTAAAAAGATTTTATAAGCTTGCACATCCCTATTAAATAATCACTTTGATTTAATTAATGCACCCTCCTCAATTCCCATGAGGCACTAAAGGACAAATTAAACTCTCCTAAAGCAAACTCAACCACTTTAAACCATGCTTATCCATTACTAACCTAGCTTTTTTATTATCGCACATACAATAGGATGCAAAGATCCTTCAACCCATAGGGTTATATAAAGAACCCTCCTCCTACCATTGCATGCATATAACTTAAAATATAACTTAAAATATAACAAATATTTACTTTTTACAACATTCCTATTGTACTTTGACTGTTACCGTACTCCACATTATTGGCAGCACCGTACTGACAGCGCCGTTATCTTCTATCAGACGCTACTACTAATTATACTTAACAACATCCTATTCCTAATACATACATTAATGAAATAGAAATTCCGGAGGAAAATTTTAGTGTCGACATCTTCCCCCTTCCTAGCTTCTACTCCGTCCTCGGAGTAGACTATTCTGGTGCTTGGAAAATCTTCAACTTGTCATGGTTGACCCATTTCGTAATGGGAGTGCCATCCAATTCCTCCAGTCGGTACGTACCATTTTCATGCACAGCTGCTATTTTGTAGGGCCCCATCCATTTTGGAAGAAATTTTCTCTGTCTTCTTTTTTGTATCTGGAATCATATACTAGAACCAAGTCATTCACATGAAATGGAGACCACCGGATCTTTTGATAAAAGTATTCCTTCTGCTTCATTTTCTTCTTATGGCTTGTATCCTTTGCTATTTCTCTCATTTCCTCCAGTAAATGAAGATGTACCAACCTTTCTTTTACTGAATCACTTTCATCCATCCTTTCATTTTTCATAACTATCACAGTGGGAATATCAAACTCAATAGGAAGAACTGGATCAATGCCATAGGCCAACTGAAATGGGGAGTATCTTGTTGCTGACTTTGATGTTGCCCTATATGCCCACAATGCTGCATGAATCCTTTTATCCCATTTATGTACCTGCAAGGCTGCATCTTTTGCTAGAATTTGACACAACACAAAATTTGTTCGTTCCACCTGTCCATTTGTGCTTGGCTTGTATGTTGTTGCCATCCTGTGCTTAATAGAAAACTTATTGACTAGGGATTCTACCACCTCATTAATGAAGTGGCTTCCTTGATCTGTTAAAATTTCTAATGGGCAACCAAATCTGGTGACAATGCGTTCATACATGAACCTTGCCAGTTCATCCATGGAAGTTGTTTTCAATGGCCTAGCTTCAACCCACTTGGTTAAATAATCTGTGGCAACTACAATATACTTATTTTGGCATGATGTAGTTGGAAGTGGACCTACAATGTCTATTCCTTACTTTTCAAAGGGACCAAGGGGAAGAATAGGACATACTAGAGCTGATGAAGTCTTACGGTTACCATGTGTTTGAAAAATATCACATGTCTTACAATAATTATAACAATATTTAAAAAGAGTGGGCCAGTGATAACCTACATCCAAGATCCTTCTTGCTGTAAGTTATCTAGAGAAGTGCCCTCCACATGTACCATTGTGGAATTCTTCTAGCAGTTCCTTCCCTTGATCACGTCTAACTTCCCTCTTATACTGTCTATCAGGTCCTATTCGAAATAATACTCCATGCAGAATAGAATATGGACGACTGGCTCGAGTAATCTTTCTCTTAGTCTTTGCATTGGCACCATCAGGAAACTTGAATTCATTCAGATAATTCCAAATATCTATGTATTCACTAGGGATTGCACGATCGGTGGGAAAAATTCATAGTCTCTTTGATTTTAATGATTTTTACTAGTTTTTCTCAAGTTTTGCTAACCCAAATCATGCACATGTGAAATAGGTTAAGATGCTCATTTGTCTACTCCCAAAGTAAATTGGATGTTCATTCCCATTTTCATCCTTTTGGCTCAAAGTACTTCCTAGTGCTGCATCTGAGGCATCAGTGTACACAATGAATGGCTTGCTCCAATTTGGATTCTTCAAAAAAAGGTGAAGACACCAGGACTTCCTTCAATTTTCCAAAATCTCTACGCGCCTTATTTCCTGGTTCATAAGTAACATCCTTCTTGAAGAACTGGGTTAGTGGCTATGCAATCTTTGAGAAACTCTTGATGAACCTTCTATAGTAACCCATATGGCCTAAAAATGATCTCAACTTACTTCTATTAAGAGGAAATGGTAAATCTTTGATTTTTGAAACTTTATCAGGATCAGTACCAATACCATCTCTAGATACAACATGCCCTAACAAAACACCTTTAGAACATTCAAAGACACACTTTGTAGGGTTTAGTGAGGCTTGTGCTTCATCTAACCTTTGAAATGTTGTCTCCATCTGGTGCAGGTGGTCCAAATTGCTCCCATAGATGCAAAAATCATCAAGAAATACTCTAATGAAGGTCCCAATGTAGGGTTCAAACACCCTATTCATCAAACGCTGGAATGTTGCTGGAGCATTACACAACCCAAAAGGCATAACTCTATAAGAAAACATTCTCCAAGGAGTGGTGAACGTGGTCTTCAGCTGATCTTTCTCTACTATATAAACTTGGTTGTAGCCACTATATCCATCAGCAAAACTATAGCAATCCTGGCCAGCTACTTCGTCCAAGATCTGATCTGAAAATGGAAGAGGTTAATGATCCTTCTTTGTTGCCTTATTGAGCTTCCTGTAATCAACACAAATGCGTAGCTTCCCATTCTTTTTTATTGAGATCACAATGGGAGAAACCCATTCTAAATTCTCCACAGCAAATATGAATCCTGCATCAAGTAACTTATCTATTTCTTCTTTTATAGTCTTGGAAAAATTAGGATTCATTCTATATGGCATTTTCTTTATGGGCTTAGCACCATCTACTAGCTCAATACAATGTTCTACCCAACTTACTTGACAGAGTTCCTTGTAATCAAAAGTAAATATGTGTATGTACCTTCGAAAGAGTTGGAGGTAGGATTCCTTCTCACTCTCCATCACAGCATCACCAATCTTTATTTGTTGGAGACGATCATCAACTTCTTCAGATAATTTTATGGGGTCATGAGTTGGTGTGACTAGAAGGATATCCATGACTGAAACATCCACCTCGCTTTCTTCATCTTCAGTGTCCACTTCATTGGTACTAGAGTAATAAGAGGATGTCCAATCATCAGTTTCATCACTTGAATCCACAGGTTCTGCCTTATGATGTCGAGGGATCACATTTATCTTCACCCTGTCTCTACCAACTCCAAGTGTCATGAAACCTTCATTCCAGTAGTTTCTGGCATGAACTCTCCTTAGCCATGATCTTCCTAACAACATTGGGTACGCAATAGTACCATTGTTCATCACCTAAAAGTATACCACACATACCACACCCATAACAGATATTGCCACATTTGAAACTACACCTTCTGGTTTAGTTTTTCCTTTATTTAATGACCTTAACATAAGTTTTGAAGGGCGATCAATTTTTAAACCCAACATATTCATTACAGACTCGGTCATTACATTAACTGCAGCACCTCCATCAACTAATACATCATGAATTGAAATACCATTACATAATACCTCAGCTTGAGGAGCATAGGGATCTACCTCTGCCTCCAAAACAGGGACCTCAACCTCCTTCCTTCTTCGAGCATTGAGTCCACCTCGCAACTCCTGCCTCTTCTCAGAAGACATAGCCAAGAGTTGACCATATGTAATATTTGCAGGCCTTTTGGACAGATCTTCCAAGATGGAGTATGGTCCTTGCCCCTGTGAAATCAGAAAATCCTGCACACCCAACTTTCTTCTCCTATGTTTCTTACTAGTTTCTTCTTTCATCTTCTTAGGATCATTTCCATCTTGATTATCTTTTTCTTTCTTTCTTTTTGTTACAAAAACATCTACTTCATTATTTCTGCTCTTATCTACTACATCAAAAGAATTCACAGGTGCTTTTCCTTTATCATTATCTCCTTTACCAGATGTAGAAGCTCTATCTAGACAATTATACTTATAATGACCCTTTTTATAACAACCATAACAAACAACTTCAGAAATATATCTTTTTGGACCTCTATTTCCTCCCTGAGAACTAAATTTCTTTCCTTGAAGAATATTAATAGTTAACTGACCCATCTTTTTGAGCAAATCTTCATACTTAGTAGATGTACTAGGAGATATATTTTTGCTCATCGGGAGTGGTTGTGGATTCTAGACCAAAGGTGCTGGTGTAGGCTCTACTTTAGCAACAATTTCTTTGGGCTCCTCTTCCATGCTTTCTTCTTGCCTTCTTGCAATCTCCTTTGCTTGTTCAATGGTAGCTGGGCGGTCATACTTCACTCGTTGTCTGATCTCTGGCTTCATCCCAAGAATGAAGTGCTTACATAGGAGATTATCCATGCCATTCATTAACCCATCCGCTAGTCCTTCCTTTCGGATCTGGGCATCGAGCTTCCTCCTTAGCTCTAGAACACTAGCATGATAATCCCTTATCTTCTCCTTCTCTCCTTGGGATAGCTTTGTGATCTCGATCATGAGATTTGCATATTTCTATTGTTCACCAAATTCTTCAAGAAAACTTTCAGTTAATAAATCCCATGAATTTTTCACATTATCACCTAGTGTTTCAAACCACCTAAGTGCTGAACCATCCAAAAAGGTAGGAAAAAATTCAGTCCATTGTTCCCTTCTTATAAGGCCATTACAAATACAAGATCGTTTAAACTCTTGAATGAAAGAAGAAGCATCTTCATTAGATTGAGCTGAAAAAACAGGAATCTTTCCCATTTTCAAAAGTAACCACCGTGAAATACCAACCCACAAGTACAATGAACAAGACTTATGTGCACAAATAATTGGAATCACTATACTAGAAAGTGACTTTACACCTTTCTACAGTAAAATAGAAATGACCATGGTAAACTATGGTAAAACTTGACTTACTACAGTAAAAATTGACTTTACTGTGGTAAACACTATTCACGGTAAAAAGTGAAGTTACTGCGGTAAATACTATTCACGATAAAAAGTGAATTTACTGCGGTAAATATTATTCACGGTAAAAAGTGACTTTACTGCGGTAAATACTATTCCAGCAAAAATGACTTTACCATGGTAACTACTATGCACAGTAAAAACAATGTTACCCTCTAATTGATTTTTGACTAAGTGGGAATATCTCTCCAGAAAATCCACCAACGAGGAATGGTCCCAGCAACGAAACCAAAATGTCATCACCAATCCAGCACTATGATAATTCTTCACCGGGAACTCCTCATGCTATGATTATTTACTAATGCACAGCCTTTAGTTTGGTGGATGTAATCTGGAAACAAAACAACTACATAACACAAGAATACCATCGACTATGATAAGACAGAATGATGACAAATCTGAAATATCAAAATAAATTATAATATTAACATGAAACTATTACAATCTCACCCATGAGGTACTTCAAGTGTTATTGACTTCACTTGCCTTTCACCAAGACTATGGGAGAAACTTTACAATTACACCTCTTAATGGCTTCTTCAACACACCTTTAAACTGATGGCTTCCTTCGCACACTTCCTACAATATTTCTCACTACTTCCTTCTATGCTAAATGAGGGGGGTGGCCTCTCTATTTATAGAACTTCCAGGCTTATCCATCTTATCTCTAAGATAGGATAAGAAATCTACTCTGACGAATCATATTCCATACCTTAACTCTTATCTGTACATGTAAGCTTATCTGTTAAGATAAGATAAACCTTATCATTTAACATGGGTTCCACATTTTTAGACTTTTTACAAATAAAATACACAAAATATTTATGACCTCACTCCTTGTCTTTATTACCAATATAATATTTCTAATTCCTAATCATGTAGACCCTACTTCTCTAATTACCCAAACTTTGACATTTTAACATTACCGGACCACTTACGACAAATATTTACTTTTTAGAACATTCCTATTATACTTTGACTGTTACCGTACTCCACATTATTGGCGGCACCGTACTGACGGCGCCGTTATCTTCTATTAGATGCTACTACTAATTATACTTAACAACATCCTATTCCTAATACATACATTAATGAAATAGAAATTACAGAGGAAAATTTTAGTGTCGACAGGTCCTCGGAACCACAAAGTAGTCCACGTAAGAGGGAACCTTATGGATGAAATGGGAAGTGCTCCACACACCTACTCGACTAGTTTACCTTTATGAGTTAGATTCAAATTTATATGTATCGCAACCCTAGTGAGAGTACACGATGAACACATTAATTTCTCATTATACTTGAAAGGGGTAAAGTAAATCCGAGATAACCAAAGACTAGTCAGTGCAAATTTCTTGGTAAATCACGCTCACATTTAGATAACTTGTGACACCTAGTTGAATGAGGTACCTAGGAAGCTATCTTGACTTGAAGCCAGCTTGAGTGTACTAAACCAATAGTTATTGAGATATTTCAAAAGGGATAAATTTTTCGGAGTCGAAACTTTTTTTTATCGAACAAAGGGAGATTCCATAAAAGTTCAAACTACACGTCATTCACCATGAAATTTGTGAAGCATTACTTTTTCTTAATTTTTCACTTGCCCTAAGGTGAGGAAAAAATATTCTAAAATGAGGCCAAACACATTTTAACCTCACTTCATCTACTTCCTTTTGCATTCTTTTAACACTTTGTTGATTGAAAGAAGAGAAAACATACGTGTGTTATCAATCGATTGTGTCTACCACTTTTTCACTTGTTTACATTCATCGTTGTTTGAGACTGGGTGGTAAAAATTGAAAGTATGTTGGTATGTTTTCATATCTTGATATCCATTTGATCTTAATACCCAAGTCAAGATCATCATTGTAGTTAGGCTTGATTCTTCACTTTGTTCTCCTTTTAAGTGTTACATTGCGTATATCATATCACAACAATTTCTAGACTTACGTCTTGTTTCTTACAAACTTGGCCTCAGTTTCTAGATTGTAAAGTTATGCTAAGCGTAACTTAACAATTCCTTGGTATACTTTAGCCTTGGTTTGATTTAAAACACTACATAGATTTTGAAATATGTTGTTGTTACTTTTGTGTGCATCGTACTAATATTATTCTGATACTAATACCTTACTTTTCTGTAAAGTTGGGTTAACGTATCTTAGTAGTATTGCTGTGTTGTTCATATTCGTAACCCCCAATTTTTGGAATATAGGTATTGCTTGGATTTAAACTCACTTTAAGTATAATTTGTTTGGAAATCATATCAACCTTTTGTTATTACATACGCATTTTTCATTTTTGAACTTGACATAAGTGGTGACATTTCGGTGATCATTTTAAACGTCAAACTACCAATTGGAAATAGCTTAGGAAGAAATTCATTGGTTGATTGGTTTAAAATGATCCTTGTGTGATTATGTCTTATGATTATTCGTCACTTTGAATTATCTATTTAGGACAATCAGTTTGATCCCTTGATTTATTAACATTCATAATTCTTTACACAATTGACATTCTTTGTGTGACCTTAGTAAAAATATCATTCTAAGTCTTCACTTAGGCTTGATTGTACCCTTGGAAAAATTCAAAAAAAAAAATTAGTGAAATCCTCATTTGTTATGGCCCCCAGAACAAGAATCAAAGCTAAGAGACAAGCATGGAAAACATCGACCAAACAAGGGTCAAATCCCTTTATTGGTAATGATCTAGGACCTGTCTTCTCTATAGAAAAGGAAGAAGAGGAGATAATAGAGCATAGTGGTGATGAATTGGGATCACCACACGTGGAGTTCAAATTTTACCCCACCCAATTAGATGAGTTCCTCTTTCTAAAAAATATAGAGAACTCATAAGAGTTATGGAATTTGGTGCTAGAATGCCAATTGAACATGGAACTATTCAACCTACAAATATTGAGGAAGATCGCCCCCTCATTAATATGGATGAAATTTTGGGACATGGACAAGCTTCCACCTAAAACACTCAACATTACAACATAGGTTGTTTTAAAATGCCACTCATAATAATTCCACGTAGGATAAGAGTGAAACATGAAAAAATGGAACAACCTCCTAAACATGGAAATGAAGAGGAACCTCCAAATGAAGAAGTCACTATATAACAAAAAATTCAACACCTTAGTCAACAATTAGCTTTTATAGTGTCCCATGTGAAAAAATATACAATCAAAAATGTGCATCGGGAAAAACCTAAGGTTAGAAATAATGAGTTTCACACAAAAGATCAAGAGGGAGAAACGTCAAAAAATAGTCGCATGTATATTCCAGCTTCCACCACTAAGGAGATCCTTCTTACACAAGAGATACAATGTATGAAAGAAACACCTACAAGCCTTTAAGAAAGTAATATAGGACATATAAAAAATTATCAATACGAAGAGCTATGCTCTTATCCATTTGATAAAGCCATGTTGATCCAACCCTTTCCTAAGAAATTTGACATCCCAAAGTTTGAAAAATATAATGGAAAAGGTTATCCATGAGATCATGTAAAATATTTTTGCATGGCATGATAAGAAGTGGCGTACAATGATAACTACCTCATATGATTATTTTTTAAAAATTCTAGGAGGAAAAACACTAGAGTGGTTCATTCTTTTACCTTAGGGGTCTATCTTCACATGTCCCGAACTATCAGAAAGATTTGTGAGATATTTATATTTTAATGTGGAAAGTGACATAATCCTCTCATACTTATGTAATTCCAAATAGAAACCAAATGAAACCTTTGCAAGTTTCCTACATATATGGTGGTGGCTAGCTAGCCACTTCCCTTGCTTGATCCTTGAAAAAAAACTTGTTAGCATTTTTTTATTGAACCTAAATCCAGACATTTCCTTTCATTTACAAATGCATTGTGTTTGAAACTTTGAAGAGGTCATTGAGAAGGGAACACAGATAGAAAATTTTCTAATTGAAAAAGGGACACTCAAACCATTTTCAAAATACAATTAGTCTTCTAAACCTACAAACAAGCCCAAGATCTGTAATAAAAAAAAAATGTCATGGGTGATGGAATCAAAGATTCTAAACACATACCGGCAGACCAAGTTGGTCTACCTTTTAAAATAACCAAAGGGCCAATCCAACCACTAGTTAAATGAAGAGCGTTCACTCCCTTGACAAACTCATTGTCCACAATCTTAAAATAATTAGATGTAGTTAACCTAGTGAACTATCTTACAATGAAACCCTTTGACGATAATGCTCCTAAAACTTCATGGTATAAAGAGAATGAGTATTGTGATTTTCATCGTGTAAAAGGAAATAAAATGGATAAATTTTTAAGATTACGCCACTTCATCAAAGATCTTATTGATAGTTGGGAGATAGAACTCGATTCACTAGAATCCAATCAGATGCCAAATTAAAAGATGGGAATATTCAAGGATCCTTTCTAAAACATGGTAAACTAGTGAGAGAAATCCGGATCATGGATATTCTTCCCAAAGCTATAAAGTTTCCAATTATGTTTATCCAAAAAATGATAAAAATCAATATGACTCACTTATTGGATGTGTTCGCTCATTTGATGAGTGTGTTAATACCATTAGGATTAAGGGTAGAGATTATGTTATGGTACCAAGGTGCATTCCTCTCACAATTCCATAACCTCCTCTGTCTACCCCTCAGAATAGATAGTACAATATCATAGACCAACTTGAGAAGATGTCACCTAACATTTCAATCTTAGATCTTCTTAAAATAACAAACGTACATAAGGACATCCTTTATAAAACTCTCTAGGGATCAAGAATGTCAATTGAAGTAGATCATTTACACCTACACGCTATGGTGGAAAATATTGCACCAAGTGAACACATTGCATTCAACCGCAAGGAAATCCCTAATGAAGATCATACACATAACCTTCCTCTTTACATAGAAGTATTTGTTACTTTCCAAAACATAAATAAGGTGCTTGCAGACAAAAATTTAAGTTTAAACATATGCATGTTGAAAATAATTAAACAATTGGGACACAAAGAAGAAGATCTAGAGTCCCACATCATCACCATAACTGCTTACAACAACATGGAACGGGAATCAACTGGTACAATAACATTGCCAATGGAAGTAGGGACCACTTGTGATAACATGAAGTTTCATGTCTTAGACCTAGAGCTTCAATACAATATACTTCTTGGTTGCCCATGGATTCATGCCATACAGGCCATACCTGTAGACACCAAATTCGTGTCTTACGACCCCTTGTGACCCGCATCTCATTTTGTAATATAACCTCATCACCTAAACCTTACACAATTATTTATTAATTGCCTTCTAATTGATAAATCCACATCACCCTACCTACCACCTCACTTTGCCACTTCATCATGACCTAGCCCTAACCCTAAAACTAACCTAATTAAGACCCATAACTTGGTCCACACCTACACCCATAACTAATGACCCCTTTCTCGCACCCTAAATCGACCTTCTAGTCACTTGACCGAGCCCGCAACTGATCTCTCGAGAGAAAAGCAGGGAAGGTGGGCTATTTTACTAAAAATAGCCTAATTTTTCCTTACCGATGCCGGTTCCTACTCGACCGCCGTCGGTTACGCAACCACCATCGGTTCCCTGTAAATGGGCTCCCCAAACTAAAACAACGGATCGAAATTTCATTTCTTGGGGATCAGTCGAAGGATTTTTGGATCAACAGAGAGCATTGGGAGCGAGAAACAAAGTCCAGATCTTTCCTTGACCGAGCAGAGACGAGTGGAAATACCAGAAGTGTTTACAGCAAAGGAGATCAGCTTGCATCTTGGTCAAAACCAGTAGGTCACATCTTGCATGTCCTCTGTTATAACATTTCTTATGCTTCTTGAATCTCAGTCCCTCCTAAATTCGTTTCTGAATCCACTACCCAACGTGCCATTGCATCTAACTGTCATTCTTTTACCCCCCATCATCTCATTTCCTAATATCATCCATAAACCATCCTTACAAACACCATAACTACCAAGAAGATCCTAGAACCCACCGGTATCGGTTATCAGTAACCGGCATCAGTTCCTCTGATCAAAACCAGAAAACCAGCCTTTCCCCTACCCAATTCAACAAAACAACTTAATTGATATCTTACAGTCTTTTGTGTTAATTCATATTAGCAGGGGAACTGACCACCTTCGAAAGGAAGTTTTATATTTCCTGGGCCCAAGGCAGTTCCCTCATTTATTGTCTAATTAAAATCTTGTGGTCTTGTGTTCTTATTTGCAGGTAGTCCTTCCAAGACAAAAAGGACTTCTTTGCAGTCAGCCTGATCTCTCTCTACGGTACGCGCACACCATCTCGACATTCTACAGGTATTCCTCCTAGCCCCTAACGTTATCTGTTTCTAAAAGGAACGAAACATTTCCGAGTGAAACATTTTGGCACGCCCGGTGGGACCCATTTTGGGTTTCTGTTTCTCTTGCTTATTTTCATTTTAGGAAGCATACTTGCTGTTGCTGCTTTTGTTATATATTTCGTAAAAAATTTGTCTTGCTTTCCTAGTTTCGCATTAGTGAAAGTCATCTCTCTTGCTTCATCAAACATAATTTTCGATTTGGGTTTAAAACTCGTGCATTGCATTCCTGCTTGTTGTTTTTCAATTCTAGTGAACGTAGATTAAGTAACAGGTCGTACACGTGGGGGTGATATCCACAGTATTGACAAGAAATTAATCTTACATTCACTGCACAACACATGCCGAATCACTTCACAATTAACACAACAGCTCAAACATCCCCCCTTTTCCGCGGTATTCCTCCGCCCGATTGAGGTAACCTTATAAGCCAAAACAACTTGACATTTTCCCCTAAGTCTCTTTTTTAGGATTCCGACATCATTCTACGTCTAAAGGCATAAGCCCAAGATAATTAAAATTAACCCTAGGGTTAGTCTCTGGATTTGCGTGTGCATCTTGCTTGTTTGTAGTTCTGTTTTCTTTCTCATACCCTGTCTTCTGTGATCAATAATTGGACAAGTATACTAAACGTTGTTAAAAATCAAATTAGCAGCCTTTTTATATCTTGTTATCCCAGACTTCTTACACCGACATCGGTTACCTGACCGACGTCGGCTATAGTATAAGCGACATCGGTTACTAGACCGATATCGGTTACTATCTTTTCTAATTCCTGACAAACCAGCAACCTACCAATTTTACCGGTCTGAGTTTCTTTCTATTCCTGACAGATTGAAACTCTACTGTGAACTTCTGTCCATGGTTGTTATCACTCGAAAGCAAGCCGCCGCTATGGTTTCACATGCTTGCTCTGTTTCTTTTCCTGAATCACCCCCTTCACATTCTGTGGGAAATCCTACGGATACCAACGAGGTTCCTAAAATTCCTGTGGGAGATAAGGACTTTGCCAAGTTTCTGGATGCTAATTCTAGCGCTGTACAATACTATTTGTCTCATACCCCTGACTGTACGCCTGATGGTCAGCTCCTTGTCGGTATGCCTATCAGTATAGCTGCTCATTTAGCTCCCACTCCACCTGATAATACCGCCTTTCTTCCTGCATCTCTAGCCCCGTCTCCCAATCCGACGGCTTCAGAGGTTCATACGACCCCGATTAGCTTTCCTTTTGTTAATCTTGGACCCCACATATCATTACCACCGACCGCCCCTACCTCATCTCTCTTGCAGACCTCTCCGTTCATGACTTGCTCTCTGCCACCTATCCACACGAGCTTTCCTTCTCAAGCTCCGCCTACCTTTTCATTCCCATACACGTATCCAGTGACCTCAACATCCTATATGGGACATCCCTATTCGGTCGCCTCAACATATTCATCCTCCACACCTTATCAACACTTAACCCCACCAGTGTCTAGCGGTGGTCCTTGGTCCAATTTGCCTCCGTTTACCACAACCACACCATCATCTCATCCAACTACTGATCTAATTAAACAAATGATGGACAAAATTCAAAACTTGGAGGCTTCTGTTTTAGGAAGTCGTAGCGCCTTGACATACAAGCAAGTTTGTTGGGAGCCCATTCACCCTTCTGTCCCCCTTCATTCTTATCCTCCTCAATGGGAGTTGCCAAAATTTACTCGTTTTAATAGTAAAGAGGATCCTCAACAACACTTGCGATCATTTAGACATGCTTGTTATTTGATTGCCCATGATGATGCCTTGTTACTCCGCACCTTTCCCATGTCCTTATCAGGACCTGCCTTGGAGTGGTACAGTGCTTTAACCCAGCACTCAATCTTCTCTTTTAACCAACTAGCCCAATCTTTCTTGGATCATTTCTCCATTAACATTGCCAAGAAAGTATCTATTACCGACCTCTATGCCATCCGACAATTTGAAGACAAATCTATCGCAGATTTCGTTGGATGATGGCGGGGCCTTATCAACCAACTTACGTATGCCTTGCCTCAAACCGAACTTATCGAACTATTTACGCGGGCCTGCGCTAAGCACATCTCCCCTACCCTCCAAATTCAAACTTTCCGTACATTTGACGAGGCCTTTACTATGGCTCGAAAATTAGAAATTCGAGCCTTAGAGGAAGAGAAATTGCGGTTGCGCAACAAAAACTCCACTTTCCAAACTCCAGATTCCACCAACAAACCTAACACCACCAATCCTCACCCATTGACCGCTTCGAAATCAAAAGGGGCCGTGCACGCGGTGATGGTCAAATCCCAACCACCATCTAATACCCCGCCAAAAACCACTTATAAGTATAAAGCAGAACCCATCAACTACACTCCCTTGGGAGAAACATATGGTGTGATATTGGAAAAATTGATCAAAGCAGGAGCCATTACATTACCTCTTGTTAAACCTCATTCCGGGTTTGATTCCACTCGCGCCATACCTTCCTGGTACAAAGAAAATGACTTCTGTAACTTCCACCGCGTGAAGGGACACAGTCATGAAAACTGCAAGATGTTGAAAAACATAGTGCAGGAAATGGTTGATGCGGGGGATATAGCCCTCGATAATCCTAACGCCCCTGCCAACCAAAATTTGAAAATCTTTAACAAACCATTCCTGAATCACTCTTCCAACAGTAACGTAAACCAGGATATCTTAACTGAGGAGAGTGTTCATGAGATCCATGCAGTCTTCGATACCCAACCAAAACCCTCTATCGAGAAAATTTTGAATCAAGCCTCTTCACTAACACAGGAGCCTGAACCTCCTTTACCACCATCAAGCCAAAGCAAAATCGTTCCTTTACCCATAAAAGAGTTAACTGCCCAGACTTCTCTTCCCATCAATGAGTCTTCTTATACCACGTCCCTACAAGACTACGAACGGATGTTATCTAATTTATCTATTTCCCAGACGTCTCCCTCTACCGCTCTTGCTGCACAAGAGGAGGGTACGCCACTCCTTTTGACATCCTTAGACGAGAAATCTCTTGCACCGACATCACTAAATTCTTTAACCATGACAGACCCTCTCAAACATGCCCTCCTGCCTATTAGTCCTTCATCGCCTAAATATTTTCAACAACCGGTCGACCTCTTAATATCTATTGATACAGTACCTCATCTACCCCCTGTATCACGCCCACAGTGGACTGGAATCACAACCTACCTTTCTTCCGTACCAAATTTACAATTCAAACCTGAAGACTGTCATTCTCCAGAAGATAGACGAATCCTATGGGAATGTTTGAGTACCCCTTATTCTACTCAAATGCAAATGACCGATCCTGATGCCTCCACCATATACCCGAAGTGCTTACAGAAGCTTAAAATGCCCATGTTCTCACCTTCACCCCCCTCACCTCTACCAAATGCCCCGTCTACTTCTATCAACTTAACCAAATCTTCCCCTACGCTTGGGACCTCACCAATGCCCAGTCTAACACACCCGCCTAAGCGACTCGATTTATCCAAAAATAAATCCGCCCCGCCGCCTAGGAGACAAACTCAAGCTGTGCCTCCATCACAATCAAAACCCTCATCGTCACACCCACCTTCCATATTAGGACCTCATCCCTCTACCTTACATCAATATATCATACCTCCTGCGTTTTCTTCAAAACGACCTACGCCTTCCACACCTATACAGAGATCAAAGGGTATAACAACACCGTTACCCCACATATCCTGTCCACCCATCAACCCTAAACAAACTCCATCATCAAAGGATTTATTTTCTGTCACTCCCCTTTCTCCGTGGTTATTTCCCGCTACCACGTCATCTGTAGCCTCATCATCTAACCAGCCGAACGTAACTTCTGCGCCAAAGAAACCTCGTTTAGTGAAAAACACGTGTCAACACCCCTCGGCTAAACCACCACCCATACGAACCAACCACGCCCAAACATTACCAAAACCCGCACAACCAATACCCTCATCCTCCTTCGATTTTGACCCACTCAAAGGATCTTATGCCAAAATCCTTGCTATGTTGGTGGAGAATGCGACCATTTCCCTACCCCCACTTAGACCTTATGACCCGTCTAAACCTCGACCCGCAGGTTATGATGAGGCTAAAATCTGCGCATATCACCGCACACCAGGACATGATGTGGAGGGATGCAAAGCTTTAAAAACCATCCTTCGTCAGTCACCTCTCCCAGATAGAAAGGTTAAGAAAGACAACTTACGAAGGGAGAGACCTTTAGCTTCCATTCCCTCTCCTCTATCATCTGTCCCCGCCTCACCAAGATCTATCATTATTACAACCCCACCTTTTGAAGACCATGAGTTATCCCAACCATCTTCCTCATCTCAGGTCTACGAGATTAATATGATTAGTGTCACTACTCGAGGGCAGAAAAACAATGGGAAAGCGAAAGAAAACACACCTGCGGCATCTCTTTCTCCTTCAACCATCCTGATTGCACCACCACCTAAAGTGGTTATTCGCGGACCCGCCTATCCCGTCTCTAATGGAGTTGCCCACCGAACTATGATCAAACAGCTTCATCAATCGCCCGTAAAAATGACACTGTATGATCTCATTCAGACTTCTGAATCTCATCGACAAGCTCTCATTGAAATTCTTCAAGGGATCGAGGTCTTACCTAATGAAACCCTGCCCGTTGCCTCCATTCTAACACCCAATCACGTTTCCTCTCTCACCAAAAAATCCATCTCCCCCACCACTTCTGTCTCTATACAACAAGCCGCTGCAGTCAGTTTCTCGGAAGATGAAATTGTTGACTTTGGTACAGAAGACCCTGACCCTGCCCTTTTCATCTCCGCTTACATCCGGGATATCCGAGTACGTCGTGTTATGATTGACGGGGGCGCCAGCCTAAACATCATCTCTTCAAGAGCCTTCCAACAAATGAATATCCCTTCTAGTTGCATGTGTACCAACCCCATCATGTTGCGGTCATTCAATGACGCTATTACCTCTACCTTAGGCACCGTGATCCTCAACATTCATGTAGGACCGCGTACTTTACCCGAACTCTTCTATGTCCTTGAGGGAGAGTTCTAATATAATATATTGTTGGGTCATCCTTGGATCCGAGCCATGGGATGCGTTCCCTCAACATTACATAGATGCATAAAATTTGAGTACGAGGGGAAGTCCTACACTGTAAAAGCTGATCCTCCCCCCTTTAAAACCTGCAATATGTTATACCGCCCTAACGATGTGCTTATACCAATCAAGACACCCATACATTCAACCCAACCATCCTCTTCAAATGTACCTCAACCATCCACCTCAACCGCGCCTACGCCTTCAACTGATGAAACCACCGTCGCAAAAAACCACTTCCCTTCCCGCAGCTAACATCCCAACCTCTGACCCCTTAGTAGATGTTTTTCAACGCCTTACACTGGGGGAGTACCGCCTATATAACGTTAGTTCTTTCCCTACCCCGCAGGAGTACGGACAATTACATGCACATCCCCACCTACGACCGTCGCGTGGGGGAAGTAATCTCTTACGGACCACCCCATTGCCGCACCAACCTAACATATGGGGGTGTTGACGCATCTTCCATTACCCCTGAACCTCCTCTTGGTGTAGTCCCCTTCCAATCCGATTTTCAATACCTGAAAAATCGTCGCTTCGCCCTCACCTTCTTGACTCGCTGTGCTTGGAAAGGCTTTGGTTTTGGTCTTTATGAACAAGGCCGACATACGCTCATCCCCATCACCACACGCAAACATAATGATCGCAGTGGTCTCGGTTTTCCTGAAACACCTACACAGGAGACGCCTCATGTCAGCTGTATTCTGGAAGAAGACGACGTCACCCCTACCAAACCATCATCACCCACTTTGCCATCATCATCCACAGAATCTATAGACCCTGAATCTATCCCTCCTAACTTTTTTTTTTCATAAATTCCATCTTCATAGGTCCTCTCACTTATCAACGTGATAATGAGGACCCATCTTCTCTTCCCCTTCTGTATCCAGACATGATCGAAGAGGATTCAGCTTCGATTAATGTTGTTGAGTGCCAGGATGACGACTCCATCCTCACTTACCTTGGGGCGGATGACTCCTATCTTCAACGCGCCTTACCATCTGAAACTCAAACCATGTTGAACGAGTCTACTATTGAAATCAACATCCACACGGAGAAGGATCCTCACATTGTGAAGATCAGACAATCCCTTAACACATCAGAACAAGCTGCCTTTACTACCTTCCTCCGTACCCGCAACCAAGCTTTCGCTTGGTCCTACGCAGACATGCCCAGGAATTGATCCTACCATTGCCGTCCATAACATCACCCTAAACCCCGATTCCAAACCAGTCAAACAAAAATTGAGAAAAATGCATCCACGCATTGCTCTCTTGGTCAAAGAAGAGCTTCAATGACTTCTTTCTGTTTCCTTCATCTTGCCTATTGACTATCCTCAATGGATTTCTAACATCGTACCTGTCACTAAAGCAACGGGGGGACTTCGGATATGCACGGATTTCTAGGATCTTAACCTCGCTTGCCCTAAGGATGACTTCCCCCTCCCAAGTATTAATCAACTTGTTGATCTCACTGCGGGTCATGAAATGCTTTCTCTCATGGATGGCTTTTCAGGATACAACCAAATTTTGGTTGCCCCTGCCGATCAACATAAAACTGCCTTCATAACTCCTTGGGGAACCTTCTGTTATCGTATCATGTCGTTTGGCCTTAAGAATGCTGGTGCTACATATCAGCGGGCTATGACTTACATTTTTCATGACATTATGCACACTATCCTTGAAGATTATGTCGATGATCTTCTGGGCAAATCTAAACATCGCAGTGAACATCTTGATGTTTTAACCATTATTTTCGATCGCCTGTTGCAATATTCTGTTAATCTTCAACCAAAGAAATGTGTCTTTGGTGTTCTTTTGGGAAAACTTCTTGGCTTTATCGTCTCTTTGCGTGGCATTGAGGTCGATCCATCTAAAGTAAAAGCTATCCTAGAAATGCCTCCACCCAAAAACCTCAAACAATTGCGTAGTTTGCAGGGTAAACTTCAATCCATCCGGCATTTCATCTCCCAACTCTCGGATCGATGTCACCCTTTTCATCACCTTCTTAAAAAGTACGTTGCCTTTCAATGGAGTGAGGAGTGTCACCAAGCCTTCAAAGCTCTCAAAACTTATCTCTTGCAGCCACCCATGCTTATCCCACCCCAGGACGTACCGCCCTTTCTACCTTATCTTTCCACCACTGACCATGCTATAGGAGCTATGCTCGCACATCGGACTCGGCACGTCGAGAACAGGCCGTTTACTATATAAGTCGTACCCTCGTGGATTACGAGACTAGGTATACACATGTAGAAAAATTGTGCCTAGCCCTATCATTCGTGGCCACCAAAATCCGACCCCTACCTTCTGACCACAAAACTTTTGTCATCACCAACACGACCCCATCCATTACATGTATGCCAAACCTCATCTAAACAAACGCATCGCCCGATGGCTCGTGCTCCTCGCCGACCCTTGACCTTGAGTTTGTCCACCAGAAATCAATCACAGGACAACCCTTGCAGACCAACTTGCGGAACCCCCTTTCCTGGGGAAAAATTTACCAATTTTTACATTCCCGACGACTCATCACCACTCTTTCCTCGGGAAGAGTCTATCAAGCAATGACCCTCTTCTTCGATGAATCGAAATGCCATCGCGGCGGAGGATCCGGCTTGTTCTCATCCCTCTTGACTCTGAACCTAGCCTCTTTCTTCTTCCGGATTGATTTCCCCTGTGCACTATAAGACAGGTCGAATACGAGGCCCTTGTTCTGGGTCTCTCCAATTTCGATACACTTAGTCATCAATCTATGCAATTTTTTTGGCGACTCTCAATTGGTATCAATCAAGTAGCATCTACCAAATGTAAGAATGGGAACTTCAAAAATCAAACACTACGGGATTCAACTTCTAAGCACTTATTTACTCACTATTTCTATCCAACCATTCCCCGCCCATCCACTAAACAACTTGGCGGATACTATGGCTTGCTTGCCTCCTCGCAATTCCCGCCGCACCAACTGACTCTGAATTATTCTCATGGTCCAACAACTTTTTTGCCCCTCCTATTCCAACCCCGTTAGTTTTGTATGTATAAATACTGTGTCATTAATTCCGCAGGATACCTAGTACCACATTTAAACGACTACCTACATCTCTCTCTGTCCTCCCACCACTTACTAGTAACGACAAACGTGCTTTTTCTTAAAAGTGTTTCTCGTTATGTTGTCATGGGGGGACCCTCTATAAACGTGGCTTTGATGGCATCCTCCTTCGCTGTCTAACCCGGCGTGGAGGTCCCTATACATCCAACAAGTCCATGATGGGATTTGTGTGACATTTTTATTGGCCTTGCCGTGCTAAACAATCCATTCGCCTATGTTTATTATTTGGCCTACTCGCAATACGACTGCTAAGATATGTGAAGCATTGTGTATGTGTAACAACATGCCAACCTTCAACTACTCCAGGCCATCCGCTGCAAGTCACCACCGAGATCTTTGCCTTTTCTCACAATGGGGTTTAGACCTTAATTGGTAGAGATTTCAACCCGAACCTCTTCACCCCACAACGTCAGCCGTTGATATCCAGCAACCAAATATTACACAAATGGGTGGAGTAGGCCTTCCACCTCATTTCACTCAAAAAAGAAAAAATTGTCGAATTCATTAAAACCATCACATTTCTGTCATTTTGGATTCCTCATCGCCTAATAACAGATAATGGTAAATCTTTTAAAAACAAGTTGTACCAGACCTTTGTGACAACTTTGGTATCAAACTTAGTTCTCATCGCCTTACTACCGCAGGCCAATAGTCAGTTGAATCTTCAATAAAACCCTAACCAAAATCCTCATGAGTTGTCAATGAATCCGTAAGAATTGGCACGATCACAGTTCCCTTTGCCCTTTGGGCTTATCCTACTAGCATTCGTACCTCTACTTAACGCTACAAACAAAAACACCTTTTTCTTTGGTATATGGTATCCGAGGCCGTCTTGCCTCTCGACATACAAGACCCTCCTCGAAATCCCCTTCAGGATATTCTCACGTCACCAACGCTGATTCCGCCAAGAACGGTTAGCCCCAATTGTAGCTTCTTGACAACCAATCATCTTACAGCTCTTATCACCTCCCCTCCAAATCTATCAAAAACGCATCAAGCGTGCTTATGATAAGTGACTTCATGAGCGTACTTTAAGGTTGGTGATCTTGTTCTCAAGTAGATCAACATGTCACCAAACTAGAAAGAGAAAACGTGGAAAATTTTGCTCTCCATTGGATTGGGCCTTATATAATCACTCACAACCTATGGATCGGCACTTATCTTTTAGCTTCGCTTAACGGTAAACCTGAGCCTGAACCCCTTAATGCCTTGCATCTTCGACCATTCTACTGTTGAATCTAGTGTTATATCACTTCTTATCTACCTACTGCTCGTCCCTTGAGCTCATTTACCGCTACATACACTTTGTTTTCTATATCTCAAAATAAAATCAAAATCACTTCTCACCTCCCCTTGATGATGCCTTCCCCTTTTTAGTCTAGTCCATGACTTCAAAGTATTAAAATAAGCCGTATTCTTATGGGATTTTCTTGAGTCAAACTTCCTACTAAACTAGATGCTTCACGCCAAAAGAACATCTAGTCATCTAAATTAAATATAGACTGCTCCCTTGAAGGACAGCTATATGCCGAACTATTGCTGCTATTCTATAAATAGACTGCTCCCCCGAAGGACAGCTATGCACTAAAATCATATCTGCTACTATAAATAGACTGCTCCCCCGAAAGGACAGCTATACACAGTCAGCCTTTTTCAGAAGCTTCTCGCATGGATCAGCTTTGTGAAGACCTCAAGAATAGTACAATCAATATCCCTTGTAGACTTCCCGCATCGATCAGTCTATATTCAGTCAAATAAAAGCCTCATTCAAAAGAACTTTTTGGGTCATGGACTTGTCTATTTAGGGTAGGTTCTCTTTCGTCAGAACACTCACTTTGTAACAAGTTCTCTGTACTCAGCTATATCATCCACCTCACCTCACCATTTGTTTCAACTCAAGGGACGTAACGTACACCTGATATATTGTGATCATACAACTCTTTTCACCTATTGACTTCTTGTCTATGCACGGTACCTAGGGCTTCAAGCTCGTTCTACGTTGTGTGGTTTGTTTAGCTCTTTTCACCTACGGAGCACTCTTTCCGCTTTGCCTCGCATCTAGGATTGTGTGTTGATCTTAATCAGGACACGATTCCCTACTACTTGGGTATGCTAACTTTTGCTTCACCTATACCTACACCAACAACATTATCCTACCAACACCAACAAACATTACCCTACCAAATTACCCTAAACAATTGCAAATTTACCAAACGACCTAAATTCCTAACCTCAACCACCAAATGCCTAAATTCACCTCCCCTGGTAAAGGGAGAACTACATCGGTCTGAGGCCCCTCCTTGCTTTGTGCAATGGGCTATGTAGGCAGCACTTCGAGACATGGGGTCTCCCAAGGTTAGCTCGACCATCCCCTACCATAACCTATCATGTGTGGTAAAATATAAAATATTTTTGTGTATTTCTATTTAATCACATTCCTCTTTATCCTTTTCAAAACAACCAAAAAATCACAAAACGAAAACATTCTTATTATTATAAACTCAAATCAACATACATATCTCATTTTTATTTAGATGTTAAACCAAATACATCTTCTCTATCATCGACACGCAGGTCGGTACTCTTATTTATTCTTATACCTTGCTAACATTTATTTAGAGACCCTCACGCCTCATCCCGAACTAGGTGATGATCGTGATCGTCGACCCCTCTCGCCAGGCCTCTCTCTGTCCTCAAAGGTACCACGGCTATTGGTACCGCCCACTGATCTGCCAATCTCTCCTGTAACATATGAATACGCCCTCTCGCGTGGAGGACTCCAGCCTCTAGTCTCTCTGCCCGTGACTCCGCAACCGCTAACAATCATCCTCTTGTCTCATTCACCTGCGTTTGGAGCTGCTGAACCAAACGCTGCAGAGCCATCCCTCTCTGCTGTAATCACAGCTATGTCAGGGCGATCACGTACACCTCGCAGCTCTGCTACCCACCATAACCTATAGGCCTCTGTCATTCCGGCATCCATTACACTGCGATCGGCTGCTGCTATCTCCTCGGGCCCTTCTGGAGGTGTTGGCCGGGGAGGTGAGAATGCTGCCTTGCCGGCGTCGATCCTCATATATGGTCTATAAGCCTGGGGTATATCCTGCACAAATCCAAATTGTCACCGCACGCGATCTATAGGAATCCTCTCATATTCACCTGGCCTGTGCCCCTGATCCACCTCAATCGCTCTACAACCCTACTCCTCAACTATATGTTCTCGGTTACCATATAGTTCCCGTAAGGCCTCCAACAGATATCCGCCAACCGTCACCCTCTCCCATACCTGCCTGTAATACTCAATGTCACCCGTCACGGCCTGAGATCTTGCCTCTGCTTCTGTCTGGACCCAGCAGTCTGAATCCCAACCTCTTGTACTCCGGTCTCTCCTGCCTGGATGGATCGGCCTATTGGTCGCACACAAACAATGTGCTCATAGGCCCAACAAGTGTAAGAAGTATGAACAATCCAGTGTCGTTCTGTGATTTCACCTACAAGCCCATAAACCCCTGTATAGCTCCGCCAAATATGCAGGTGCCCATGCAAAAGTCACGTTCCTTTCTATCATCTCCCAGATAACACACATCAATGCCTTTGGAAATCTTCCCCCTTCTGCCCTTGGTAATGCATAATACCCTACCGCTATCATTAATATCACTGCTAACCTTGTCTCCTCAGGGTGTTGTGCTACATACATTACCCCATACGTAATGATAAACCTCGCTGTGTCAAATCTCGTGCGTATGGACCAAATACTGTTGTTATCGCTCCCCCCCGCGCTAGGTAGTGTGCCCTGATACATACTGGTTCTCCTGTAATAGGGAGTCTCAAAATACGGAACACATCTTCCAATGTTACTGTCATCTCCCCTGTTGGCAGATAGAAGAAGTATTTTTTCAGGATTCCATCTCTCAATCAACGCCTGTAACATAGCATGGTTACGTGCGATTCGTGAATAATAGCGGATTCCACTACCCCCAAACGATTTATCAATGTCCATTCAGCCGGCGTTACCATCCGATCTTCGTCAACAGCGCCCATGGCCACGCTACACTAATCCAAAAAATAATCCCTCCCAAACCTGCCTCCTATCATACATCAACAACCTACATGCAAACAGCCATCATCAATCACATCAAACATTTCTGCCCCCTCCCACCATCACAAATCTAGAAAATTCATACAGCAAACCGGTATCATTTGACAGCTAACAACCGGCTTGAGTAACCCCTACCGGTTACAAACCCTAAACGATATCGGTCCCCCACTTTCATACACTTGCCTTGACAACCAAACCACCTACTATAATTGAACCCGTATTCCTTTCTATACCTCCAAATACCTGAAACCCCCTGGACCCCCTACCCGAACACTAAACATAACCCTTGCTCATCATGTCTTTTCATATTCCTTTCATATCTGCCCCTTAATCTCTTATTCATCTGGAACACATGCAAAAGTCAACTCATAACCCAAACGTTTACCTCGGTTAGTTGCAGCTGAGGTTCCCCTTGTTTTTCCTCAAAATCCATGCCTGCTGGACCCTTTCTCCTCCTTCCTGCCATTACTCACCACCCGTCAAACTCCCTGAACCTTCTGCCTCTTCTGTCCATTCTGGATCCCCCTGTCTCTTTCTGAAACTCCTCCCAGATATCCTCCCACCTTTTTCACTCTTTCCTCCTGTCTGGAAATCGGCCTTTCTTGGTGCCATTAACAAATGTCTCATAGGCCAACAAAAAGTATGAACAATCCACGCGTATTTTAACTTCTTGCATGGCCTACAAAAAACTTATAAACCCCTGTTGCCACCCTAGCTTTTTTATTTTTAGAAAAAGTCTCATCCTAAATAACCGTATCGGTTAGGTAACCGATCAATCCTTTGGTCTTCCCCCTTCCTACCCTCGGTAAGTCGTAATACCCTAACCGCTATCATTAATATCACCTGGCTAACTTTCTGAAACTTGGTCTGTTTTTCATCATTACCCCCTAATTTTTGTCGCAACCCTCGCCTCTTTTCGTGCGTATGGACCAAAAACTGTTGTCTATCTCCCCATACCATCTATTACAATTTGTAACTATTTACCTGATATACTGGTTCATCTATACAATACCTATCAATAGGGAGTCTCAAAAATCCAGGAACAAATCTTCATCTTTCAGTTACTGTCATCCTCCCATTTTGGCAGATTCATCTTTCTCAGGATTCCAAACAATCAACATTTCATAGCATGGTTACGTGATTCGTGAATAATAGCAATTCACTTAAACCCCAAAATCTATTTATCAATGTCCATTCAGCATTTGGCGTTACATCCGCTCGGATTCGTGACAAACAGCGCTGGACACTATCATTCATCCTCAACCCTTTTGAACATGCATACATCAAATAACAAAACAAAAACCATTTCAATCCCATTCCCCTTTTTTTTCTCAAATTCTACAAATTCCTACATCAACCGGTATCGTTTACAGAACTAACCGGCACCGGTTGAGTTAACCGATACCGGTATCCCTAACCGATATCGGTCCCTGTTACTTTCATACACCTTGCCTAAAAAACACCACCTACAACAATAATTTGAGCATCTATTCCTTTCTATACCTACAAAACATACCTGAAACCCCTGATTACCTACCCCGTAACACTTATAACCCTTGCTATCATGTTTTCTTTTTCATATATAAATACCACTTAATCTCTTATTCATAAACACATGAAAAATCAGTCAAAATCATAACCAACAAAATGTTACCTCTTGGGTTGCAGTAGCTTGAGGTGGCCCTTGTCTTCCCTCTTGTCCCTGCCTGCTGGAGGGATGTTTCTCTCTCGTCCTGCCATTATCACCACCTTTTTCAAACCTGCCCTTTCTGTCTTCTGAATCTCAGATCACAATCACTTTCCCTGTCTCTTTACTCCTAATCACTCACCTCAATTCTCATGCACTTACCTCAGTCGTCAAAAAGCGTCGCGTTCGCGTATTTAACTTCTTTGCATGGCTCTCAAAATTAGAACTTAAGTTGCCACCCTGGGGCTTTTTTATTTTTTAGGAAAAGCTCATACCTAAATAACCGTGTATCGGTTATGTAACCGATATCGGTCTACTACTATCTACCGACGCATCGGTTACCTAAATGCCGATATCGGTTACACACCTGGCCTTTTGAAAACATGGTCTTTCTCTTCATTTTTTTACCAAATTTTGTTGTCGCCCCGCCTCTTTTCCTGCATCAATCAACACCCATTATCCATATTTGTCTATCCACCACCATATCATTACAATTTCATGGTAACATCATCTATTTTACAAAAACAAACAAGTCATCAACTAAGGATACCAAAAAAAACAAAAAAACTATCTATCTATACAACATTGGATCCAACTCATCAGATACAATATATCACAATGTCACAAAACCAGCCCAACATGCAACATTTCATCATATAACATGGTCATCCTTATATACGTGCAAAACAAAAACATCAACATCATCCATATATCAACATGTCAACTAAACTCATCCTACATTCTCATATCACAAACCATCGACAAAAATAATTAAAACACATTTTTGAACACTGCATGCTGGGCCTCAAAACATCATCTCTATATATATATACAAAGTTTCAAATATACAATGTGCCCTGCATCGGGGCCTCTGTGATCTCATCATACAACTAAGCCGGCACGCAGGCCGCAATAACTATCCAAAATCTCGACTCGGCTCGCAGGAAGGCCCCCTCATATCAAAAAAAATACTGCGGCTCGCAGACCCTATCAAATATACAACCCATACTCGACTCGCAGGCCGGTATATAAATGAATAAATGAATCCATACATGAATAAATGTAGGCACGCAGGCCTCTATCAACACAACCGGTTCGCAGACCGGTGCCCATGCCTATATACAAAAACAAATGCAGGGATCCCTCAGCTCTCCCCACCACCCTCGGCACCTCTCCCTGTCCTGTGTCCCTGTGGCGCCTCGCCTCATCCTGCCTGTAACAGACACGCAAAAACATCCGAACTGTGGCTTGCACCACTCCCTGAGATCTCTGGCTATGTGAGAGGTCTCTGCTCTATGAGCTGCATACAGGCTGATACTCAACTCCGGTACCATCAAGAATATCCTGATAGTATCGGGCCTCTCGCTCTAACCCCCATATAGCGCAGCTCCTCGAGCCACTGAGCTGGGGGGTCCCTGGCACCTAATACTAGTACCCACCCAGCCTGTGCTGTGATGGTGCTGTGATGTGCACTGGCAAATGTGGCCCACCGCCCTGTGGATCCTGGTAAGTAGTACGTGAACTGGTAGTATCTGGGGAACTGTGCCTGGGGATGTGCTGTCTAGCTATGGTGATGGTGCCTGTACCTGTGCTGCTACTGGTACTGCTTGCCTGTGTACCTGATACCTGCACCACCTGTGGCTGCGCCGCTGCTGGTGGTGGTGCTGTGCCTGATGGTGTACCTGTACCTGCGCACTGGGCTAGCTACCCCCTGTAGGACACCTATCTGTGCATGTGCAGCAGCCAACTGTCCCCTGTAATAGCTGCACCTGACCCCTGAGCTGATCTCTCTCTGATCACAGCTGCCAAGTCTGGCTGTGCGGGCTGCTACCCTCGCCGCTCTCTGACCAGCCCACCACACCCTGTATGTATGCTCATGTACACCCAGCATCATCTACTGTGTATCTGCTGGCCTCTCAGCAACCCAATCTGGATCCAAGGGCTGTGGTGCAGGCAGGCTAGTGGGGCCTCTACATCATCCCTCCTGTACTGAGGGAAGGGAGGTGGCTCGTCCTGTCGCAGCCCCATCTGCCTGCGTACCCCCTCTCTAGGGGTATCCTCTCGTACTCTCCTGGCCTCCGTCTGCTATCCAGAATGTGTATGTACTGGATCCAGCAGACGCAACTGTAAGAGGGCTCCTCCTTGAGGCGGGTGATGACCTCTGTAAGGTCTCCATACGATATCTACCGCTGTCAGGCCCTCTAACTAACAAATGCCTGTAGTAGGCAACGTCTCCCCCCCGCAAGCAACTGCTCGTGGCTGCCCCACGACTCCCAACCATCTCTGAAAGCCATATCTGTATATAACCTGTGGCCCTGGCTGCTGGGGCAACCCTACTGGCCTGATGCATATGATGTGCTCATATGCCCAACAATGCAGCAAAAATGTCGAACAGATACCGAATCGCCTCATCCGGCGATAACCCCAGAGCTCTCTGTATAACTGCACCAGATATACTGGTGCCCAAGCATAACAGGTGTGCTCCTCCACCATCTCATGAACACCCCCATCAATGCTCCGTGGAAAGCGGCCTCCCTCTGAGTCCGGGGAGGGCGAAGCAGGTGATCCCAATCCATCATCATCAAGCAGCAGCCAGCCGTGTCTCGTGTCGATGCGCACGGTACAATGTCACCATACCCAATGCTCGCGCTGTGATAGGTAAGTAGCGCGGCTGCATCTCCAAAAACCTGTAATATGCTGTCCATGGCAGTCTCTGAATCTACCTGGAAGACTGCCTCTCCCTCGATAGGTAGTCGAAGGAAAGGATGCGATAACACATCCTCCAACGTGATAGTCATCTCCCCAGTCGGGAGATGGATGGAACACATTGGTCGCCGGATCCCATCTCTCGATGGGGCGACCATCAGGCTGTGATCTCTCTCTCTATCGCTCTATACCTCTGGACTCCACCGAGTCCCACCTCGCATGATCCCAATGAGCCGCAGATATGTGTGTGGCCGCATCCGCACCAACAGCGGGGGCATCCTATCCGCGCATCGTCAACTGCTGACGTGCCTGCAAAACCAACCCACATCCTTAGACTACTTTTTATCAAAAACATCTACTTTACCCTCTAAACCCCCTTTTATCCCCCCGACCACATGAGACCCTACGACCCAATCCCCCAAACCCAACCCCAACCAAAAAAAAAACCCAAAAAAAACCAAAAAAATCCACAACCACCTAAAACCCCACCCCCACCCCAAACACCCAAAACACCCCCAAAACCCAACACCCAACCCAAAACCCAACAAAAAAAAACCCAAAAACCCCTAACACCCCACACCGCAAAACCCAAAAACCACACCCACCCAAACCCAAAAACAAACCCAAACCCCCAAAACCCAAACTCCAACCAACAACCCACCCCCCAACCAACCCAAAAACCCAAAAAAAACAACTACCAAACCCACCCCAAAAACCAAACCCACCCCACCTAAAAACCAAACCCACCCCACACCCAAACCCAACCCAAACCAAAAACCCAACCCCACAAAACCCAAAAAACCCAACCCAACCCACACTCAACCAAAACCCAACCCAACCCACACTCACCCATAACCGACCCCGGTCCCCCTCCCACCGACAACGGTCAACGATCAACCGGCATCGGTAACCCACAGACCCACCCTGCCCTAAAAATTCGCGACCGATGCCGGTCGCTTAGTGACCGGCATCGGTCACTGGAAATTTGCCGCGCCGAACCCGACGCGGCTACCCCTTTCTTCTTTTTCCCTATTTCTACCTCTCTACCCACCCACCCAAACACCCTAAAAAACCTACCCACCCTGCCGCCTTGGCCTATTTCACCTATCTACCCTCTCCCTTTTTCAAATCATTTCCATTTATTCATTATTTTCTACAAAACATTATATTCCTACCCAAATCCCAAAACCAACATAATGCAATAAAATGCACAAAATGAGGAGTTTCGAACTTACCCGTACGACGACACATCGTCGTGGTGGGATAGGTGGTGGTGGTCCAGCTGGTCCAGCCCCTCCTGCTCCTCCTGCCTGTGCCATAGCTCCAATTCTGATCTGCTGGGTCCCCGGCCAATCAACTGCTGCCTCCTCCTCACTCGGGCCCGCAAACAACTCACTCCTCCACCAAAATAGCTCCACCTCACTCAATAAACCTCCAATCTCAACTCTCCACGTCAGACAAGTCAATTTGGTTTTCAAAATAACAAAGTGACAATGACAAGCCGTATTTTTCTTTTTAGGTTTTTCGCCCATAACCGATATCGGTTTCATTTTGCCCTAATGAACCGGTATCGGTCCCTTGACCGATATCGGTCATGTAGAATCGACATCGGTTTTTCTGCCAACTTTCCCCCAATATTTTTTGCCCCTATTTACCATTTGCCCCTTTTTAACCACATATCGCCTATATCCACCTTTGCTGAACACCATTTGTTTACCATTTGGCCCGACCCAAGGCCTCAACCTACCTATTTGGCCCGACCCAAGGCCTCAACCTACCCATTTGGCCCAAGAACCTACCAAGGCCTCAACCCTACCTATTTGGCCCGACCCAAGGCCTCAACCTACCTATTTGGCCCGACCCAAGGCCTCAACCTACCTATTTGGCCCGACCCACCCAAGGCCTCAACCTACCTTTGGCCCGACCCAAGGCCTCAAACCTACCTATTTGGCCCGACCCCCGAAGGCCTCAACCTACCCATTCAACCTACCTATTTGGCCCGACCCAAGGCCTCAACCTACCTATTTGGCCCGACCCAAGGCCTCAACCTACCATTTGGCCCGACCCAAGGCCTCAACCTACCTATTTTTCGGCCCGACCCAAGGCCTCAACCTACCCATTTGGCCCGACCCCCTCACCCTAGGCCTCGACCCAAACCCTATTTGGCCCGACCCAAGGCCTCAACCTACCTATCCGGCCCCACCCAAGGCCTCGCCCTAACAATTTGGCCCGACCCAAGGCCTCACTCTACCCTTATGGCCTGACCCAAGGCCACAACCCAACAACTTGGCCCGACCCAAGGCCGTATCACTTCAATACCATACCCACAATCAACGTTTTATTTTATCCATCCATCATGTACCTTTTGTTCAATCGAGCTCACCTGTTCATGTTTTAGCATGATTAGGGTCCTTGACTTGATCTGTCGACCAACTTTGCCTAGACCTAGACCGTGACGTTTATCTCAACCAAACCAACCATTTGGTACTGCCGAACATGCCTAAACGTTCCTGTACCTTACCTGTTATATACCCTGGAGCTACTTCCTATGCCTTGGATACCAGGATTATATCACCCTTGTTTGGATAAACTATCGACCTTTGCCTATACATTGCTGGTTTGCTCGTCAAATCATGTACCCTAGTCGTACTATTGCATTTCAACATGCGTCTGCTTCCTTGGACCTACCCCCCACTTACCATCCTCTCTACAACATTCACCCTTTATCAACCTATCCCTGATTTCCCGTTCACTCAATCTATGATAGATTTGAGGGGATTACCTATATCCTTAACAGGAGAAACCACTTCATATTATTGTCCGCGCAGCTTTACAAAACAAGCTACACGACAATAAGGGGCTAATGTAGACACCAAATTCGTGTCTTACGACCCCTTGTGACCCGCATCTCATTCGCAACCTAAACCTCATCACCTAAACCTTACACAATTATTTATTAATTACCTTGTAATTGATAAATCCACATCACCCTACCTACCACTCACTTTGCCACCTTCATCATGACCTAGCCCTAACCCTAAAACTAACCTAATTAAGACCTAAAATAACTTGGTCCACACCTACACCCATAACTAATGACCCCTTTCTCCCACCCAAAACCGACCTTCTAGTCACTTGACCAAGCCCGCAACTGATCTCTCGGGAGAAAAGCAGGGAAGGTGGGCTATTTTACTAAAAATAGCCTACTTTTTCCTTACCGATGCCGGTTCCTACTCGACCGCCGTCGGTTACGCAACCGCCATCGGTTCCTGTAATGGGGCTCCCCAAACCAAAACAACGGATCGGAATTTCATTTTTTGGGGATCAGTCGAAGGATTTCTGGATCAACAGAGAGCATTGGGAGCGAGAAACAGAGTCCAGATCTTCCCTTGACCGAGAAGAGACGAGTGGAAATACCAGAAGTGTTTACAGCAAAGGATATCAGCTTTCATCTTGGTCAAAACCAGTAAGTCACATCTTGCATGTCCTCTGTTATAACATTTCTTATGCTTCTTGAATCTCAGTCCTCCTAAATCCATTTCTGAATCCACTACCCAACGTGCCATTGCATCTAACTGTCATTCTTTTACCCCCCATCATCTCATTTCCTAATATCATCCATAAACCAGCCTTACAACACCATAACTACCAAGAAGATCCTAGAAACCCACCGGTATCAGTTATCAGTAACCGGCATCGGTTCCTCTGATCAAAACCAGAAAACCGGCCTTTCCCTACCAGTTCAACGAAACAACTTAATTGATATCTTACAGTCTTTTGTGTTAATTCATATTAGCAGGGGAACTGACACCTTCAAAAGGAAGTTTTATATTTCCTGGGCCCAAGGCAGTTCCCTCATTTATTGTCTAATTAAAATCTGTGGTCTTGTGTTCTTATTGTAGGTAGTCCTTCCAAGACAAAAAGGAGTTCTTCGCAGTCAGCCTGATCTCTCTCTACGGTACGCGCACACCATCTCGACATTCTACAGGTATTCCTCCTAGCCCCTAACCTTATTTGTTTCTAAAAGGAACGAAACATTTCCGAGTGAAACAATACCATCGATATTTCACCAGTGTATCAAATTGAGACACGAGGGACATACTATTACTATTCAAGGATATCCAAAACACTTAGCCACTTTAGATCTCTCAATAGCTTTATGTGAAGGAATTCATACAAATATCCCTCTGCTGATATTTTTTTCCCCCTTCAGTCTAAAGCTCTTGAGTCATGGGTAGATTATGAATCTTTTAGTTCTTGCTCTCATGATGCTACTACATATATCTCTCCCTTCGATTCATGGGAGATGAGAACTATTGAATGATATTGTGTAGAATATAATATTAAATAATCCCTCCTAGTCTCAGATCTATCCTTGCCACCTAGAATAAGAGGCAAGCCCAACTACTGCTTCAAACAACCTTGAGATGAACAAAAATTGGTACATTCTTACTTGGAGGTCTATTTGCAGAAGATAAATTGTTGAACCGTCCTAAATTTTGTCTCCCCATAGACACTGAGCTTACTTCCACTCAAAATCTAGAATACACAAAGTCTAGTAGAATGATGTAGTCCATGGGTTACAATGGCTTTGGATGTGGAAAATTTGAACAAGGGATAAGTGATCCAGTTCCACTTCCAAATTTTAAAATAGACACATGGTGTTGGAATTTAACTGAATGGATCTCACCCCATGGATCAAGATTCCACCTTCTCTGAATGTGAGGATAGATATGTTTATTTAGATAGTGACATAAATTCCCACCATACCCAATACAAGGATATTTCCTCTACAAACCTTTTCATGGATAATTATATCCTTAACATAACCCACAAAAATCCAAATATTGACCTTGTATACCCTACCCTTGTTGATTAGGACCAAATAGATCACGTGACCCTGGATATCTTTGAGAACAATGAGGCTATTGCAGAATTTATGGGCATATGGGACACTATTCCTATTGGAGATCACAAGAAGGGTTTCTTCATTGACTTGGATACCTGCACGTACTTTGGAGAGGAGGCTAAGCTTTTGTGGTCATTAAAATATAAGTAAAATTTAGGGTAAAAGTTCCTCTACAAATCCTTGGAAAAAACATAAGTCTATGTCACACAGTGTAAACCTCTTTGAGGTGCTAGCTAACCAACAATCCAAATAATCAATGGACAATACAAGTGACCATGCTGAGGGTGAAAATTTTCTTGAGACACCCTTAGAAGAATATATTAACCTTCCTCTCAATCCTACATGTACGGAGGATATCTTAAAAAAATTTGTGGAAGAAACTATTGCTATTAATATTGAAATAGAAGAAACACAGATAGTCAAGCTGGGAGCTTCGCTTTCAGCACAAGAATAAAAAACGTTCACTATGCTTCTCAAAAAAATTGTGGACATATTTTCATGGTCTTATGTAGACGTTCTGGGATTAGATCCATAATTGGTGGTACATAACTTGGTTGTACATCCAAAGGAAAATCCCATTCAAAATAAACTACGGAAAATGCATCCACGAGTGGCCCTTGTGGTCAAAGAAAAGTTAGAAAGACTATTAGTAGTAAGGTTTATTAGACCCATTGACTATTCAGAATGGATATCAAACATACTTCAAGTTCAAAGTAAACTTATAGGAATCAGAATCTACATTGAATTTCGAGACATCAATAATGTGTGTCCTAAAGATGATTTTACTTTGCCTAACATCGACATGATAGTCGATTTGACTACTGGTTATGAAATGCTCTCTCTTATGGATGGTTTTTCTGGCTACAAAAAATTAAAATAGTAGAGGAGGATTAACGTAAGACTTCCTTTACAACCCCTCAGGGAACATTCTATTATCAATTAATGCCCTTCGGCCTTAAGAACACCGATGCAACTTATCAAAGGGAAATGATCGTAATATTCCATGATATGTTTAATGACATCATGGAGGACTATGTGGATGCTATCCTAGGAAAATAAAAGACAAGAGAAGACCATCCTGAGGTCTTGAGGTAAATTTTTGAGCATCTCCAGGAATATAAGGTAAGTTTAAATCCAAATAAATGTGTTTTTGGAGTATTATCAGGGAAGCTACTAGGCTTCATTGTGTCAAGATGGGGGATCAAGGTAGACCCTACCAAACTGACTGTCATTACTGAAATTCCTTCTCCCAAGGACATCAAGTAGTTGTGTAGCTTACCAGGAGAAATACAAGCCATCCACTACTTTATCACACAACTTGTTGAAAAATTTCATTCCTTCACCCACTTTCTCAAAAAGGACGTTGACTTCATTTGGGGACCAGAGAAACAACAAGCCTTTTCCTTTCTCAAGAATTTTTTTTGAATCCACCAGTCCTCATGCCGCCAACCCAAGGAGAGCCACTTTTTTATAGATATTTGTAATATGATTTTTTATTGGCACCTTATTTACTTAGTATGACATAAGCTAGAAAGAAAAAGTAGTGTACTATCTCAGTTGTACCCTAATTGCATATGAGATCAACTGTCCCCAAATCAAAAGATGTTTTTTAGCTGTTATTTTTACCTTCCAGAAAATTCACCATTATTTGTTAAATCCTAAAAATAAGCTTATATCCAAGGTTAAAACACTCAAATACCTGTTGTCAAAACTTGATCTTACTAGTAGGATGGCTAATTGGATCATCCTACTTAGTGAATTTCATATTGAGTATGTACACCAAAACTCAGTAAAAGGAAAGGCTATCACAGACCAACTCGTAGATGCACCTTTACCTGGAATAGATCCTATATGTTTAGACCTACCAGATACATCGTTAATGTACATTGAATGATCTATCATATACAAAGTACACTTTGGGAGATCAATTACTTTTCATGGTTCAAGGGTAGGTGTAGTGTTAATCACTCCCACAAAAGACCACATACCTCAAGCTTTCTGTCTTGGGTTTCTGTTCACAAATAACATTGCATAATATGAAGATCTCATTGTTGGGATGAAGCTATATTTAAAATGGAATATCCACCACATTAAAGTCATTGGAGACTCACATGTGATTATCAAGTAAGTCAATGATGAGTACAAAGTCAAGGATGACAAGCTCATCCCATATAAGAAGTTGGTAGAAACTCTAATAGAATATTTTTTGTGCATCACCTTTGAAAAAATTCTAAGGGCACAAAATAGATATGTAGATACAATGGAAACAATGGGCTCTATGCTACAAATTCCACCATAGAATAATGATATGTCATTTTTTGTTGAAAATCTACGTCAACCTGCATATGACATGCTGGAATCGTGCCTTGCATGTGAAGTGGTCCTTTCTCCCCATGGTATGAACCCATATTTAACAATCTCCAAAGTGGTATCTTTCCTCCCAACATCCCCCATTCTGAAAAAAAATCCTTATTCATAAAATAGCCCATTATACCCTCCTAGGAGGCACCCTCTATCATCGTGGCTATGATGGGAATCTATTACATTGTTTACATGTAGCAGAGTTAGTACAAGATATCGAGGTACACAAAAGAGTGTGTAGAGACCATACAAACAAGATGGTTTTAGCAAAGAATTTTTTGAGGGTACATTATTACTAGCCTACCATGGAGACAAATTGATGCAATTATGTAAAGAAGTGTGTGTTATGCTAGAAATACAAGAACTTCATCCATGCACCTTCACAACCTTTGTAGCCGATCAAAACACTATGACCATTCTATAAATGGGGATTATACCTAATAGGGAAGCTCACCCCTACTTCATATAACAGTCATGCCCATATTAGAACAACCACATAATATTTCACCAAGTGGGTGGAGGCTGTTCTATTGACATATGTTACAGGTGATCAAATATCAAAGTTCATCATGAAACATCTCATCTATTGTTATGGCATTCCAACCACCATTGTCACAGACAATGAAAAATATTTCAAGAACAGTACAATAAAATCTCCATATTAGCACTTTCATATATGATTAAAGTGTTCCACACCTGTATTAATTTTCATAACCTTCAAAGAAAAATAAAATCCCATGCACGCTGACCTATAATTCAATGGGCACTAGGCACTCACCCGAGGCGACGCATGGGCACCGAGCCCCTCCATTGTGTAAGTTGTGTGAGAATGATTCATCTATGAAAGATACTTAAACACATAGAATGGAAAAGAACCATGCATTCATATTGAGAGCGTATGATGAGGTTCTAGACTAATGAATCCATTCAGACAAGGAAAGCATTAATAGAATAAAAATCTAGACCATAATAGAAAGAAAATGCACAAGGGTTTACATACATTCATAAAGAATATACACACTAACAGATCCATATAGATATAAGTATAAACCAGGAACCACATATATTCATATGTAGCATGTTTTATAGTCACATTGCATTTATTGAGACCATCACATATAAGTATAATAGTGTAGACCATAGTCATTCATCAAAACTGGACTTAGGTCCCTCATTTTACATAGAAAACACAGGCCCATCCCCTTGTTATTCCATTACTCCTACAGATCATCTAAACCCAACCCATAGAACTCTCCATGACATTTCTGTAGATATTTTCCTCTCATCTCTATCCTTTAAGCTAATTATTTTCCACCAATGTCTCTCTTTTTTCTACTGAGCGCTTGAATATATAGCCTTATTAACCACCACCATGCCTTTTAGAAGTTACAGATCAGTTTCCAAGTGTTGAAGTGGTCTACCTTGGGAGCATTCGTTCTTTGATCTGATCTCTCCACTTATTGCAATGATTTCTTTTGGAACCTTTTATTGCATGCCTAGAATATTCCCTTTTTGATCCATAGTCACCAGGTTGACACCTTATCCAAAAGGGTCATGCTTTTCTCACGTGTTGATTGGGATGCCAAATGTGGCTAAGTACAAACACCTTTTTTTTCCTTGCACACGTGTTGTGTGTTAGTGTAGGTTATTATTTATCCTTTTATTTATTTATTAGGATAATTCTTACACTTGTGTTAGCCCTACACTTGTTGGGTTAGCTGGCTTAGGTGTACTAGTTGTGTGGAGTTAGCTTACTAGTTGTGTTGAGTTATCTTCTCAGTTATGTGGAGTTAGCTTACTAGTCTTTTGGAGTTAACTTAACTACCAGTATCAGTTAGTGGGAGTTCTTCACCACTAATTTAGGTAGTAGTTACACTTCCCTCCTCCTATATGTACATATTTCTTATTAAATAATTCAAGTCATTCTATTGTAATGTATTGAGCATTATGGAAAATGATGGATTTCCATATATGGTATTTTAGCTCTTCTGCTTTGCAAATCTAATGTGGTGTGCTATTATCATCTAAGATCACAGCTTGGAACAATCTTATTATCATTCCTTTCATGGTATCAGAGCTATACATGATGTAGACATCCCTCTGTAAGTTTTTCTTTGCAAGCAAGAGTTTATTTTTTCATGTATTCGGAATTTAGTCAGCACTTTTCTATAGCATGCATTTTTATGCAAAATGGAGTGTGCCAATGGATTTGGAAGGTGCCAAAACCTTAGAATCGACTGTAAACTCAGCCATGTTTTGAGACAGTCAAATATAGGCATTTAAAAGGGTTTTTTTTTGGCACATTTCTCAAAAAATCTGTACAATTATGTACAGTCATATTTTTTTGGCTCAAAAATTTTATCATCTTTTTGGGTTTTTTTTGAGAAACTTTCTGGGGTTTCTCTCTGTTTTTTGATACAGGTGCCAGAAAAAAAGATATTTGTAGTCAAAGTTTGTATTCACAATTGTACTTTTTGGGTACATCCTTTTATCCATTGGGTATAAGTGTGTACCTTCCGGATGCATTCTTTTTACCCTTTGGATATTTCAGTTTTGGATGCAGTCTTTTATCCATTGGACGCAGATTTGTACCCTATGGGTGCATTCTTTTATCCATTGTATATAAGCGTGTACCTTTCGGATGCATTCTTTTACTCTCTGGGTATTTTGGTTTTGGATGCAATGTTTTATCCACTGGACGCATATCTGTACCCTATGGGTACATTATTTTATCCATTGGATATAAGCGAGTGCCCTCTGGATGCAATGATTTACCCACTGGACATTTTAGGTTTTAGGCGCAGGCTTTTATCCTTTGATCGCAAGCATGTATCGTGTGCATGCACTCTTTTACCCTTTGGACATTTGGGTGTCACGTGTACCTTTTAAAAAGATCAGCATTAAAATATTATTTTAATAGCAAAACTTTTTAGAGCTCATAACTTTTGATCTGTAGCTCGGATTAAGGTGATCTTTGTTTTGAAATTGTGTATTTTTTCGAGATCTACGCATTGGTGACATTTTTATACACATATTTAAAATGTAAAAGGTATTGTTACTCATTGTAATATTTACATGCACTCAATTATAAAGTGCCAAATTTGGGAGGGTGTTGTGATCACTTGTGGATGCATTTTCGGTTGAGCCCGATGTCCTAAAATTTTGGGTATTGCATTCTTGTATCTATGGGTGTATACATTTATCTCTCTTGTTTGTTGAGATATTTTTACATATGTATTTTCAACACTTTTTTTGGCATGTTGACAGTCTCTCTTGTCAAGGAGCTATTTTGGTGGAGCCCAGTGTTAGTTTATTAGTGTTTGAGTAGTTGATTTTGACAACTCATACAGATTTGTGGTGTCACTCTACCCATTCTGCAGTATAGGAGGGTGTGGTGTTGATATTGCTTCTTCAGGTTTTGTGTCCTTGCCTTGTTACCTTGGCTTTTTCTTAGATCGTGGCACTTCTATTTATTTGGATCTCATGTCCTTGCCTTGTTGCCTTGGTTTTTCTTGGATCGTGGCACACCTATTTATAGCAGTTGATCAAATTATGTTTGGTGTTTGTTTTTTACTTTTCGACAACACTCCATTGACAGTCTCCTTGCATAGAGCTATTCTGGTGAAGCCCAGTGTCAGTTGTTTTTGAGTTATATAATTGAGCAGTGGATTCAAACCATAGTGTGCATCACACTTCTTTAGCATTGTACAAGTTTTTGGAGTCGAGCTTCTGAGGATATCTTGCAGTAGGATTTTGCTCTCTACTTTGTTATTACTGGTTTTGGGTACCTTGCGGTGTCCATTTTTCCCCGTTATTATACGTGGGTACCTCATCAGGCCTTGTTGTCAGGACCCACCTTCTTTTCCACCCACCTAAGCTATGCTTACAGGAGGGTGTTAGTGTAGGTTATTATTTATCCTTTTATTTATTTATTAGGATAATTCTTACACTTGTGTTAGCCCTACACTTGTTGGGTTAGCTGGCTTAGGTGTACTAGTTGTGTGGAGTTAGCTTACTAGTTGTGTTGAGTTATCTTCTCAGTTATGTGGAGTTAGCTTACTAGTATTTTGGAGTTAACTTAACTACCAGTATCAGTTAGTGGGAGTTCTTCACCACTGATTTAGGTAGTAGTTGCACTTCCCTCCTCCTATATGTACATATTTCTTATTAAATAATTCAAGTCATTCTATTGTAATGTATTGAGCATTATGGATTATGATGGATTTCCATATATGGTATTTTAGCTCTTCTGCTTTACAAAACTAATGTGGTGTGCTATTATCATCTGAGATCGCAGCTTGGAACAATCTTCTTATCGTTCCTTTCATTGTGTGTTCTGCAAAACCCTTCCAGAACCCTTTCCTTGCGTACCTTCAACCTGTGTATCGTTCTTCAACTAGGTCACGTGCACCCATGCACCTTCTTGTACTTAGATGATTTTTTGGGGCCCAATATCACCCCACACTACGCATGTTCTCTATCCCCATAAAAACCCTTCAATAAATAATTAAAGAATGGTGGATCCTTATAAATGGTTGGAATAGAAGAACGAAGGAATGAAGAAATGGGAAAAATAATGAAAGAATGGGGAACCTTATTTACTTATGGAGTAGGAGAGGGAAATCCTTCCTCAAATAAGCTTCTAACTTTCCCCAAGCATCGACCTTGTTCCGCGCTTGCTGACAGAGGTCACCCACCAGGGTGCTCACTCCTTCAAAACTAAGCTCCTCTCCCTTAACGCTCATTGTCTCCAAAATCTCCTCCAGCTGCTTTCCCAAATCCTCGAGCGCATCCATCCTCAGAGTGATTTGAGGTTATAATTCCTTTAGTTGGTTCTTGATTTATCCCCGCAAGGTCTCAATGGTCTTTGATTTATTTTCTACCCCAGCTAGGATCTTGTCTCACTTTGACCCTGTTCCCTTTGTTCTTTTCCTAGAACTCCTTGAGTTCCATTTCATGGTTTGAAACTAAGATACTTGCCACTCTATCTCTATCCACGCAATTATCATAGGTGGCCTTAGCAGCTTGTGCGAAAACCTTTTCATAGTGAGGATCTTGTTTTACTAAGCAAAAATCTCCACAACCTTCATCTTATTTTCTTTATCTTGATGTGCCAACACCTCCTCTGCTGATTCTAGGGAAAGTGGTCACCTCCCCATAGTGATTATGTGGGTCAATTCCTATAGGTATTACAAGGATGATCCATAATTTTGTGTGGGCAGTGTTAAGTCTGGGTGATTTAGGACAAGGACATCCATGATCATCTCTATCTTCTTGTATGCCTTGTGCACCCTTGCCTTCTCATCTTTTAACTCATGCCTTAATTGAGCGCTGATTAGTTCCTCCTAATTCAGGTCCTTGTTTTTCTCCAAAAAATCCTCCTCCCTTTTCTCCAACTCTACCTCTAGGAACTTTACCCTGTCATTTCTCCCAAAGATCCTAGATTCAACCTCAACTGAGACTTTTTTGAGCGCATTGCATATTTTCTCATCAATAACCTCTGATCATTCACCAAAGGGTTTATCCCTTTTTTTAGCACTTGCATTAATGCCCCTTAGCTTACCTCAAATTCTGGCTCATCAATGTAGGACTCAAACACCCATGATAACATTTTCCTTATCCGAGGGTATGCACACTCCTCATCATATGAAGTCATGGCTAAAATCTATTCCGTTGGCATGGTGCTCTAGAAGTGGGCACACAAAACCTTGTTTGGATCATCAATGTAGCCCATTCCTTGAAATTGTGATGCTTCTACTCTCTTCCTCCCTATATGTGTGGCCTTTGGAAAGCTTATAGCCAAACTAGGATCTCCTCCCATGCTGCCATATTCTTTTCAAATGCTATCCTCCTCAGCTTTCTTCATTACCACATCCACGCTGCTTTCCACTTCTTATTCCACTAGGTCCTTGATGATTTTTACCACTTATTTATTTTTGGCTTCATCTACCTATTCCTTTGTGAGGCTTAGGGTCCTTTGACCTTTTGTAACTTCTTCCTCTCCTACCCCCTTGCCTTGGGTCTCAACTTCTTCTTCATCCTCCTTCTCCTAATCTCCTTCATTATACTCATCTCCTTCTTCTTCAGAATCATGTATCTCATAGACAGGATGGTAGTTTTCTCATTTTGGTTCATCATCATCATTATCCTATCACTGATGTAGGCATCTAAGTTTTTTGTCTCTTCAGAATCGGCCTCATCCATCACCTTTTGTTTCTTCCTTACTAGGGATTCCAGTACAGGGATTCTTCTCTTTATTTTTCTTAAACAGGTGATGTCTTCCTTAGTGATTCCTCCTAGGTGAGGGGCTCTTCTTGATCTGACTCCTCTTCTTCTGGGGTCTTTACTTTGAATGGATATTTCTTCCTCAACGCGTAAGTACTAGGCTTAACGCTTGTTTCTAGCGCACTTACCGTCTATGTGGTTTGAACACTTGTGTGCCTTCTGCACCTCTTATCCTTCTCTCTTTCTAGGTGCATCCTTCTTCCTTCCTGTAGGGTCTTCAGGAATGGAGAAATAATTATCCAAGTAAGCACCTTTTTCAAAATTTGGCCTTATGCATAGATACACCCTTACTGTGGTCCTTCCTGCAATTGGCAGCGTTAAAGGCTTCATCATTTGTATCTCGTGGGAGACATATATTTCCATATATGGGTGCTTCTTTGGGTAGACTAGCTTTTGGTACAGCTCGCAGTGGTCTATATCTACCTCATTGAGGTTGAACCTTAGTCTCTTGGCCTCCTTAAACTGATTAACTCTGGCTTGGAAGTATAACACGATGAAGGAGAATGGTAGCTTGCACCATGAACTCATATTCACATTTGTCAACATGAATCTACCAATGCAGAAGTGTTGGTACACTTCAAATTCTTCCTCTCCACTTACAAGTGTGGGTATGTGCTATGGGATTCTCCACTCAGCATCGAAGACATCATGTATTTACTTATACCAATTCTTCAGGCATGTCTTGTGAGCGTTCGTCATGGTTTCACAAGTATAATTTGCAAACCTATTTACGGGTGAGAGATCTTCTTTTGGATACTCTCAATAAAACATTCTGGCCCATCATGCACTCCAATCTTTGAGAACACAATAGTGAGGAGTACATTACCAAAGAGTATCTTCTCTCCCTCCTACATGCTACTTATAATTTCATCTACGATGAAAGAAGACAGGTTGTATATGGTTCCTTTTGATATCTTCCGGCATACATTCATCCATGCATTATTCACTTGTGTCCATCATTCCTGGTAATTGAGCTTGGTGACTAAGTGCACAACCATCCTCATCACTAGGTCTGGTATCTCGGTGATGTCAAAGTATTGTGACCCCTTCTTGTGGTCATACACAGCTACAGTCTCCTTGATAGCCTCCTTGTTTCTTAGATCATCAGCAATGTTATCTCCTTCACAATTGATGCCTATGAACTTGGATATCAGTTGAAGTGTGATGTGCATCTTGTTCCCCATGAAATAAAAATGATTCTAATGCATGCACAACATCAACTATAGATAAAGGCACCCAGGCTTGCCAAAATAGGGTAACTCATATAATTGCAATAATCCAGCATTCTTTATTTTGAACTTCACCTCATTGTTTTAAATGGGAATTCCATCTGGAATCCTATTGTTAGTTGGTCAGACCAACTCCAACACCATTTCCTTCTCTGTTGTGCTTGTGCAATGATTATAATTGCTCACAGCTATCTTCTGTAGGTATGACTCCCATTCTTTTCCTAACAATACCCCATATGGGTACTGCATTTCCGTGTACCATTCTTCATTCGTTCTCATGACAAAAATGATTTACTTTCCCTTGCCCTTGCCCTTTGTTTTCTTTGCTGAAATGGTTGGTTTTCTTGGTGCCATTCTTCTGGTCAGGCTGAACTTAAACAATCCTTCCTCTTGCTCTTCTTTGCTACTCTTATCAATCTTAGAGCTCACTCCAAAGCTTCAACTTCTGAATCCCTTTTTTTTTTTCCATTTCCCTAGCTACCAAACCCTAACCAAGAAATCATTCCACAAGACAACGCTTCTTCACACAACCTTTCTCACGCCCGTGTACTCCCTCCCTCTGGTTCACAAATCTACTCTAGACACACTCTCAAATTTCTTGGATTCTCCTTTCTTCACACAAATCTCTCTCTTATTCTTCTTCATAATTGCAAGGTAACAAATGACTTTCTTGACCTTGTATTTATAGTTTTTGCTTAATTCAACATTAAATGCTATACCACCTACCAACATTCTTTAACATTAAATGTGGATTTTTTCACTAAGCCATATTTAAGTGCCTTTACCTACGCACCACATCCTTCGTGAAAAACCTTTTACAACATTTTCATACGCAAAAATCCAACCCGAACTGAAGACTCTTACGTGCACATGCCTGCAATGCTGAAGGCACTTCTTATGCCCTTTACCTAATTTTTTCCTTTTCCTACCTCATGTTTTTCCTGCACTTTTCATCCTTTCTTTACGTGGTTTCCACAAAGCCTTTTTGACACCAACCATTTCTAACCACCTTTCTTCTACGTGCTTCTTAACCTTACACGCTTTTTATCCTTCAATGGGGCCATTTATCGTAACTTCTACTGCCAGTAAAAACTTGTATTATAGGCCTACGCATCACTCCACCCCACACTAAAATAGATGCATGGTCCTCTACACATAAATAACTTAAGAGAAATAATGTGGTTACTAGTGCACAATGCTTAAAACTAAATCAAAATGAAATTAACAAGCAATGAGAAAGGGAAACACAAGAAAATAAAAAATCATAAAGGGAAATTTTAAGCTAACTGGAAATACATCCTTATTAAAAACACCAAGAAGACTTTATTTATAGTAGGGCTTCAACCTACTCCTAATGAAGTGACCTGGTAACCTCGTCCCATACAGCACTTGTAATTAGCAAGTGCCTAAATCAAGAATGTATGAGATGATGTAAGGTCCCAACTAATGGACTTTCAACTTCCCAGGATGGTGCAGATACTTGGAATCATACAACAACACCAACTGCCCAACTTAAAACTTCTTGTTCTTGATATGACGATCATGCCATACCTTTTGTCTTACTTTTTGTCTTTTGACTCCATTTAGCAAGTGATCACCTTTCATCTAACTACATCAACTTATCAATAATTTCTTCCAGCGCTTGTCTATCATCTAACCCTCCTACGTGCGCTATACGTAGTGATGGTAACATGAATTCCACTGGTAAAATAGCTTCCGTGCCAAACACCAATTAAAATGGTGTGGCCTTGTTCAACCTTTTGTAGGTCATCTTGTATGCCCATAGAATGGTTGATACCTTATCATCCCAATATTATCTTCCAACATCACAGATCTTAGTTAACATGTGACTTAGTATCTTGTTAAATGCCTCAGCAGTTCCATTTTCTTGAGGGTGATATGGGGTAGTCTTATGATGGGCAACCATAAATTCTGCTAACAGTATCCTGACTGTTTCATTGAGAAAGTGTGTACCCCTATCACTTGTTAAACTTAAAGGGAAACCATACCTGCTGATTATGTTCTCCCATAAAACTCTAGCAGATGTCGCGACGGTGTAATCCTTTGTAGATGTTGCCTCTTCCCATCGTGTCAAGTAATCAGTGCAAGTGATGATATACTGCGAACCAGTCCTTTGCATGACTGGTGCAATTGGCCCTACAAAGTCAATTTCCCATTTTTCAAATGGTTCAGTGATGGTTATTAGTCACAAGGGAATTTCATTTCTCTTTCCAGGTTTTCCAAGGCGCTGGAAATGGTCACATGCCTTGCAAAACTCAATACAATATTTGTAGATGGTTTCAAACCAAATCCCTGCTAATAAAATCTTCCACCCGGTAGCATTTCCTACATAGTATCCTCCTACAATCCCACCATGTGCTTCCTCCATAATTTCCGTGGGCTCATGCTCTAATACGCATTGACACAGAACCTCATCACAACCTAACTTATACAAGTCTCCACTAATCAACATGTAAGGTGCGGCACATATTGCTAATTGTTTTCTTTCCAGGGCCTTCATCCCTTCTATCGCCACACCTATTTTTTAAGAATGCTGCTATATCTTCCAAGTATGAGGATGCGTGCCACAACCTAAATAGTTATGTGTCTAACATGGTATCTCTAATGCTTTACATGTCCTATCCTGAATTAATCCTTGATAAGAGGTCAGGTCCTGAATTACTTTTTCTTGGTTTCATGACCATGGTGAACTCAAACTCTTGAAATAATAGGCCCCAACACCATATGCGCCCTTGTAGAATGGGTTTGTTAACTAAGTATTTAAATTCCATGTGGTCCATGTAGAATATAAATAGTGTTGCCAACAGATACTACCTAAACTTATGTAGCACCTAGATCAAAGATAATGCTTCACGCTTAGTAGTTGTGTAATTCTGGCTCTACTGGTGTCAAATTTCTACTTGTAAAGCACAAGGGATGATAAACGATTCCCTCACTAGGTTATGCTAGTACTACTCCCATATCTATTCCTGAGGCATTAACATGCACATGGAGAGGCTTATCCTAATAGGGAAAATGTAATATGGGCACCGTGACAAGCCTATCCTTCAAAGCGTCAAATTCCTTCTTCTGCACCTCTCCCCAATAGAAGGTACACTCTTGTGTTTTAACAATTCCTCAATGGCATGGTGATCTTGGTATATCCCTTGATGAACTTCCTATAATACCCTGTATGTCCCAAGGAATCCACGCACTGTTCTTTGACTAGTGGGATCCCCTAACCCTATAATAACTGTAACTTTAGCGGGATCCACTAATAAGCATTGTCTTTGCATATAATATTTCATAACATGGTTCCAAATGGAGTAACAAAGACACATTTTTTTTATGTTGAGGGATATCCTCAATTTCTGACATCTCTCAAACATTAGCCTTTAGTCTTTACAATGGTCTTTCACCAATCTATACATAGTCCAGTCATTTAGGTAAACTTGAAGAAACTTATGGATGAAGTCCTGAAATGCTTGTACCACAATGCACAAGAACATAAGAGGAACATTCTTTAATCCAAAAGGCATAACCATGTAGGAAAAAAATCCCCATTTAGTGGCAAAAGTTTTATTTGATTCTTCATCATTGAGGAACATCTCCAAATAAGGCTCACCTAACAATTCTAGTAGCCTATCCTCTATCATAGCACTATCTCCCATTCATAAGGCACTTGATCACTTGCAACGCCTTATCTACTGATGGTTTGGTACTTCTATACTTGAAAGCTTGAATGAGATCAGCCGCCAACTCTTGCCAATTACCTGTTTGACGGTGCATCTCTGAATGAACGTACCAAGCATGCATACAACCTTCTAAGGTGGAATACAACTTATGTACCCATAATGAAGGTGGAAAAACTTATGTGCTTCCCATATAGGCCTTCTCACATGCTTGGATATGAAATGAAGTGGCCTCTTTACCATGGTAGTCTTGTATGACTGTGGGCGCGTTGCTCCTAGAAAACCTTACAGAAAATGTGATCCTTACCTCATGCACCACTTTAGGAGGTTCTCCTGATGTGTAGCCCACCAGCGTGCTATAGTCCTGAGTAGGTTATAACTGAGCATTCATCTCTCTCGTCCTCATTTTTCCACTGAGCTTCCATGTCCCGTAAGAAAATTTTAGGATATGCCCCTCCAGAGTAACTTGGCAACTTCTTTCCTCCTAGGCACTTGATCAAGTAAACCTTTATAACCCTTGTTACAGATCCTCTTAACTTGTCTCCCAATTAACTCATAAGTCCCATGTGCACCAATTTTCACATGCCACACTAGTGGTATCACTCACGGACTGAGCATATTCAAATTAGATAACTCCCTCCATGGGGTGAATTATCTCAAGATCTTTGATGGAGCGCACATAGATTCTATCAAGGAATTCTTCTCCTAAGGGCTCAGTATAGGGTGCTGACTTCCCATCTATCAAAGGAATGATCACCCTTTCTTCCTTGTTTTCAAAACTGATATACCCTTTGTTAAACCATAGGTCAACATTGTTCTTGTAACACCATGGGCACCCAAACAATGCTGGAAAGTTGTCTACCTCAACGAGCACCAAGAATTTGAAGTCTCCAGTTAAACTTGGCCCCTTGAATGGTGATAACTGCATCCTTTAGGACTCTAATGGAAATTGCCTTAGTCTTTTTTTCCATATACAACACATTCGAAGATGGCTGCAATGCAGGCCTTCCCATCTGATGCCAGACATCTAAGGTAAGAACATTCACCTCTGCTCCTATGTTGATGAGGATATTTCTCAGAAGCCACCCATCAACAACCACATTCAAAGTAATCTCCTTGTCATATTCAAGGCTGTGAGGAGGAAGGTTTGCATGTAAGACCTGCCTTTCACACTCTACTCTGACACGCAGTACCTTCTCTCTCAGCCATTCTCTTAGCAAGGGAATAATATTCTCTTGCCTTAATATTTTACATACTTCATTTGAATTCATCTAGGTCCTTCTGTGGAGCCTCGACATTCCTTCCATTACTCCGGCTGCCTGGACTACTCCTTTAGACACTATATCTCTCCTTGTAAACTTTGAATCACATCCATAGTCTCTTGATACACTTCTTTCTGATGAGAAGGGTCTAGATACTTTCCATGTACTACTTCCTCTCTTGAATACTAGTGTCTTTGGTCTTGGCATCTCCCTGGTGCATAGCCTCTTCCTGCGTCATTGTCACCAGTACAGGTTCTAGTTCTAACTCACGTACCACTCATGGCATCCACTGTGAATTGGAACCTTCTTGATGCTTACCATCCCAGTACCCTTGTCCTTTTAGTGCTACTGGTTCATATTCTCATAAATTCTAGACACTCCTCATAATTTTGTTTCTTTCTGCACCATGAGCATTGTAAAAATTTAGGACACTCATGTTTGTAATGCTCTGTAGATCCATAATTATAACAAGTTCCTCATGGGAAGTCACTTCATCCCTCCCATGGTTACTGCGACCATGAAATCCTCTGTGAAAACCTCTTCCATGCATTTTTCCATTTGTGTGCCCTTCATAATGATGGTCATCATCCTTTGAACTACTTGCAAGGCTAGTCTGGCACACACCCAAATCAATAGCATCATGGATTTGATCAATCAGTCTTTAATCCTTGGTATCATGGGTCATAGAGGTATAGATCTTGTAATAGCAAGAAACATTCTTACAGATTGTGTGTTAGAGTAGAGGGCATCTACTTGCATCATGATCCCCATGGAAAATGTCATTGTCTACCACTATAGCATGCACAAAACTTCTGAGGGAAACTATCCTTTGCATGTCCCTCCACTTCACAGTTTGTACACCAAAGCCCACTATGAACCTCATGCATTGAGTTTGCAGATAGCTTCTCCAACTACTTGGCCATTGTAAAAATTTGAGCCTCTAGAAAAGGGGCTAATACCAGTGTCAACACTCCCAATAGTCTTCAGCATGTAGGGAAGCTTCCAATTCCTCATGCGGGTCTGAAAGTATTATGTGATAGAGCCCTTCTAAATGGTGTTATCAATCCTCCAAAAAACCATTAAGCATGTTGAGAAGGATGAATTTCATAGGATAGTTTTGACAAGAGAGTTCTTGAAAAGTGCAACATACTCTCGCACACTCTCTATCATTCCCTGTTGGATCTCCTTCAAGAGTGTTGATGCTCTTCTTGCTCAAACTCTAGGATATGGAACTCTACTAAGAAATCATTCTTCAATGTGGTGTAGTCTACCACTATCTGATGGGGGTCATACTTCCTATACCAACTATGTGCATGCACCCTTGCAACGTTGTTGCAAAATGACTTGCCTTCCACTCTGGGGTAGTGATCCCCTTCACGCACCATAGTAACTCACACTTGTGCACATGCTCTACAACATATTCAATACCCCTATAGTCTGGTAAGTGTAAAGACATCTCAAAAAACACTTGGGGAGGTGGCTAGGGTCCTTATCCTCCCAATCCAGAGCCTTGGTTTCCTTCGGTGTTTCCTCCTCCACAAAATCCACTAGATCCACCAGGTCCTTTCCTCCTGACCCACCAGATCCACCTCTTGTAGTTGGAAAAGGTACCTAAAGTGGTCACGCCTAGTGTTCCCACCATGTCCCATTGAACTATACACACAATGGTTTGTGATATTTTCCCACTACTAGTTATATGTCCCATGCCACTCCCATACGTGATACCCAAAGCTTGCGTACTTGCACCTTGTCCAAAGATTCCTCCAAATATAGGAATGGCTTGTGTAGCCATGGATTTTCCAAATGAAAAATTATATCTCCTAGGTGTAGATCGGTCATTCCCACTGATACCAACTGGGTTAACAATACTTCTCCCTTGATCTGGAAAACCAAGTTCAGGGGTTGGTTGCCAGGTGGGTTTAGATGCACACCCATGACTCTTCTTTCTCCATGTGAAAAACTCTCATCAGAAGCTGAAGGGGCCTTTCTCCCACCCTTTCCAAGATGGGGTAGCATAGACTTCTCAGGACCTCCATATCCTCTGTGAACCTTAACTCCTTCCTACAACATCTTCCTCCATAGATCCATCACACTTGTAACCTCACATTGTCTAGTCATCTCCCTTTCATGAGCTTATCTATACTTGAGTCGTCTCTCCTCCCTTTCCTTTTTATCCGTAATGTCCACCATCTTCCTCCACCCTAGCTTCCTCTCCCAGTGCTCAGAGAAGCTTTAGCTGGCCATGGGAAATGCTTCTAAACTCAAAGTAATGACCAAGATCTTCATAGCCAAAGGAATAGAACACAAAAAATGATCCTCTAGGCTCCCTCAAAATCGTAAACTCAACAACTTTTGGGAAAGAATACATTGAAATGGCGTATTATAAAGTATAACTGGTCCAGCACTCTCTTCCACCAATGATCAATAACACATGTGTCCAAGTCAAATCTACATCCTACAACCTCTGATAGTCATCTTGGGTCCACATATGCAATCTATAGTACCAGCTTGATCTAGATGTGTATGCTGAAATCCATTCATATAGTTCTACTAAGAAGCAACAAAATAATGTCTCATATAGCTCATGGTATAGGTTCTCTTCTACCCATCTATGCACATCGAACTCAGGTCTAGTGTTGAATCTTTGAAAAAACTTGTCCTCTGTGCTCTTGAACCATGTTTCAACACTTTCTAAGGTCAGGTGCTCTGTCATCACACATCACAGGGACAAAGATGCATGCCATTTCTCACAAAAACTTTGAAAAGAGGTCTCGCAAATGGAACCAAGATGTAGTCATTTTTATACCCTTCAAAGAATAGGAAAATCCCATGCGTGTCAACCTATCACCCAGTGGGTGTTGGGTGCTCACCCAAGGCATGCATGGGCACTGAGTCTCTCCTTTATGTGAGTTTGTGAGAATTCATCATCTTATGATAGATAATCAAATGTAGAGAATGGAAAATAACTAGGCATTCTTATTGAACTGTATGATGAGTTATCTATCTCATTGCATCCATGCAGGAAGAGAAATAACAAGCAACACATGGAGATGGTTCATACAGAAAGAAAATGCATAAGTATTATTCACACCAATGAATTACATAGAACAAATAGATGATTTATAAACCAGAAACATTATATTCATATTAACAGATTCAATAACCCACATTGCATTCCCTTGAGGTCATAACAGATCCTTATATAATATGCAGAACCAAAATCATGCATCAGAGATATACATATGTCTCATCATATTACAAAGAAAATGAGAACCCATCCCCTTTTATGTGCCATAAATGCTCTCTAGAGCTCTCCTAAACCTAACCCATAACATCCTCCATGATATTTTGTAGAGGATTCACCTCTCTTTTCTTCCTCTGCTCTACTATCTTTATCCACCAACGTCTTCTTTCCTTCTACCCAGGCACTTGTATATATAGCCTTAGCACCCACTACCATGCCTTCCAGAAGTTATAGATCAGTCAACAAGTGTCGAAGTGGTCCTCCATGGGAGCATGCCTTCTCATATCTGAGCTCTCCACTTCTTGCAATGATGTCTTCTAGAACCTTCTATCGCATGCCTAGAATATTCCCTTTTTGATCCCATCAGTTACCAGGCTAGCACCTTATCCACAAGGGTCATGATTTTCTCATGTGCTTCCTGGGATGTCGAATGTGGATAATTATAAAAATGTTTTTCCTTATGCTCACGCATTCATGTGTTCTGCAAAACCCTACCAGAACCATTTTCCCCTATATACCTTCAACCCATGCACCCTTCTTCAACTAGGTCCCATGCACCTTCTTGTACTTAGATCATATTTTGGGGCCCAAAAATGCCATATTACCCTCAAGGTAATGGGAAAGCAGAAGCCAATAATAAAACACTTGTTTGAATCATGGAGGAAATGGTGAGTAAAACAAGTCACAATTGGCATTTGCACATTCACATGGCCCTTTGAGCTTATATGACCTCCATTCACACCCATATTGGTGCGACACTTTATTCCCTAGTGTTTGGAATGGAATCCATCATCCCATTGGAAATAGATCTCCCTTCCCTGAGATTATATCTTAGGGATTATCTAGATAAAGATGAGGATTACAAAGTGGCTAGACTGGCAGAACTGGAGCTACTTGATGAAAGGTGCATCTATGCACTCAACCATCTCAAAGTATATCAAAATAGAGCATTATGGAGCTACAACAATAGAATCATACCTCGTCAATTTGAGGTCATAGATTTGGTGTTGAAGAAAAAACAATTCAACACAAGGGCGAAAAGAGAAAAAAAGTAAAGTTTGAACCTCATTAGTTAAGACCCTATGTCATTGTGGCCAAATTTGGGTTAAGAGTATACAAACTTTCCCATCCTAATGGAGATGAGTTGCGAGAGCCCATGAATTCCATGCACCTCAAGTGGTTCTATGCTTAAACATGGCACAAAAATTAAAAAACAACCAAAAAAGTAAAAACTATGAAAAATATAAAAAAATGAAAAAGAAAAACAAAAAACAGGTCATCCAAATTTGAAAACCATGTGATTTTGGCACTTTGGACAAGTCCCTCGGTGAAAATTGGTTTCTAAGACCTTGGTAGGATTCGTTGTTCACAAACATCTTACATCTAGGGGTACATTTACTTATCATAAAGCTAGTCCCACACCTACATCTCAGATTCCTTGTGAGCCTATTTTGTCAAAGCCTTGATTTGGTTGATTCTCCTCTTCTTTGTCTGTGAAGGGATTGCATTTGTATATTCCTATCTAGCACTGAGGGCATCCACGTTTCTTGGTTTCCTATACATAGCTGCAGAAAATTCCTTAAAAAAACCAAAAACATTCAAAATATGTTTTAAATCAAAAAAACATTCAAATAAGATTTGAAAAACCCAAAACATTAGAAAACCAGAAAATAAAAAAAACAATAGAAAATTGTTTCACACAACTCCCAAAAACAATATAAAATAGATTGAAAATAGTCTTACAAAAACATATCCTTAGTTTAATTTCTTTGTTTCTTTCTTTCTTTGTTTATGTGTACATTGTTTTTATAGTTTTAATTACTTTTACATTTGTATAATGTGTTTCTTAAAAGATTGTTTTGTTTTTGCTTAGATTAGATTCATTCTTATTTGTACATATGGAGTGTGTTTTTGCATACTTGTTTATAATTGTGCATAGTTTTGTTGATTAATTTTCTTTATGTTTATATTTCATGGATTTTTTTAACATTTATTTATGCTTGTTTGTTCATTACTTGTACATTGTTTTGTTTTCACATCCAACATCATATCACATAATATATCAATAAAGTGCTAATTTTGCATCATACATGTATGTTAAGCTAATCATCATGTACTGTATCATCAAAGGGGAAAGAGGGATTGCAAATATCAAAATCTATCCCCCCCACAAAAATATCATATAAATCATCATGTGGACTAATCAAAAGCATCTCATGTACAAAAAAATGATATCATCTAAGGATATATCATAAATAAAAATTGTATGTGATATATATACAAAAACATAATAATATAGAGACCAATCATCATCATAATTATCATACATGTCAAAATAAAATCTCCATATACATATGTGTCTCATAGTATACATCATCGAGATATAAAATCTGCCATAATGGGCATGAATCAAAGTAAGCCTTCATCATGAGGCATGATCAAAACTAATACATTTTACATCATCGATCAAAATTGAGCCTTCATAAGAGGAGTACATCATAAATACATACATATGTGTATAATAAAAAATATTCATGTTTGAATCGATCCCTCATGGGGACTCAAAGGCCTACGATATGACAGAGGGCACATCACATGTGTACTCTTCTCTCATGTCTATCACCCTATCTGGGGATCTCTTAGATGCTCCACACATCTCACTGATGCCTCTGGTCTTTGTGACCTTTGTGATCTTCCCAAAGACTACTCACTAAATTTGGGTACTCTTTGACCCTCTAGAACAACATCATAATACAGGGGCTTGTAGTAGGAAACCCTGCCATTGGCCCTAGCCAAGTCCATATATACTTGTGGTGTCATGGTAGCTCCTTCAGTATGAAAAATGAAGCAACCTCATCTTGTAATCTCACTAGTTCGGATCAACCTACTATCCTCTCAGCCACCAATCAGTCCCTCTCTGTAGTAATAACATACAACTGTACCTGTGACTACTGTAATAAACTCATAATCCATGAAATTTTGGCAGCCATTTATTGAATCTATTGAAACCAGGTGGAACCATCTCCTCCACCCCCATGATTGGCCCATGCTCTAGCCTAGTCTTTCTCGGCTGTAAGAACCTATACATAAGCCTTGAATCCTGATCCGTATTTGGCCATCACCTAAAGTTGAATGGATATAACTTGTTGTAACTATTGTTGTAGCACAACTACCTAATATCCACCGCCCCCATCTCCACTACCATCTCCACACTCTCCACCTCTCGGTGGAATATGTGGCAAGTTAGGACCCAAACCTTGTTATGTAACTCCTCCTGGAGGACAACCCTATGGTGTTGCTCTCTACATTGGAACCTATTGTAAATGAGCTTGTATAACAACTGAAATTCCCACTCGGAGCATATGTATCTATGGTGTTTCTCTTTTCCTCTTTCCCTAATTCCGTAATGGTGGGGGACCCTATCCACCACCATAGACATGATGCTGACCATCAAAACCATCATCCCCATCCTTCGCATCATCACTATCATTGGACTCATCAGGAGGCAGCCTAACCCCTGTGTCCCGTGCCACCCGTGGAATGGTAACAAAACAAGGTAATACTATCACATACCAAGGTGCATACTTTGTTGTGACTCTAGCATTTCTAATGTGTCTGAATGGAAGCCAAGGCTGTGGTATCATCTGGTCAAAACTAGCATTGGCCCTAGCTATCTAAATTTGTGGCCCCATGTAGAATCTCTTTGCAGTGCGGCGTGCATACCGTATATTGGGATTTGTAACATCCTAAACTACATTGAACTGTTGTGCACATTGGTCTATGTGGTAAATCTATGTAATCTAACCCTAGCTTCCAATCATAAAATGCTCTACTAGGGATATAATCAGCTCATATGTATCCTCATCCCACTCATACTGGAGGTAATGCCTCCATACTATAATGAGGTGTTGAATATCATCAAACTCTCTACACTAATGATAGGTATCCCCTATGTGTCCATGGATGTCATCTCCAATTGGGACCCATACCATCACTGAGGGATCCTATGGATCTCAAACTTGTAAGGCATATGTAGGGTGGCCAATGGATATGTAATCCCATGCCCATATCTACAACAATAAGGTGGGACCCACAATATTCAAACCATGGTATGTAATAAAGTGTAGATCCTAGTATAGATGTGCCAACATGCACTGCGCCAAACATAGCAAAAATCCACTAAAAAGGGCCATCAAGTACATGAATATGCGATGTAAACTAAGATTTGTAATGCATCAGTTTATATGAGCTATCATACCTCGATGAGGTATATCCACACATCCAAAAACCTAAATAAGGTAGTTTGTAATCACAACATCATCTCTAACACACTCGATCAACTGCCCAACAATTGGAACTCACAATATGTGCCAGACATCCTCAAGTGTAATAGTCATCTCATCAGTAGGGAGCTAGAAGCACTGACTCTCAGAGTGCTACCTCTCAGCAAAGGCTGTGAGTAGATCATGATAAAGGTTAATCAAAGACATCTGAGGAGCACATAAGATAACCCTATGACCTCTAATAGGATATCCATCATCCGCTTGTGTCACTGATGGAATCTCGTGCCTCTATAGTGACTAATAAGCTATGTTGCTCTCTAGTCTGTAGCGATGACATTCATCTCTGAAAAATAACACAAGCATGTTATAACTTTATTCTTCTATTAATTTACTTCTACTTCTTCTTTTCTATTACTAATTTTTCATCTAAACTATCTTATTCATCAAGTAACATTCTTCTAAAAATTCTATTGTTTCTTCTAGGTAACGTGTTTTCACCTCTTTTGCACTTGTGTGCCCTTTCTAGTATGTGTACGCCTAGTGCATATACTTGCCATCTCTAGTGCCTGCATGCTCATGTTCTCATGTATGCTCCCAACCTATCTAACCCCACCCACCTTACATTCCTACATGTGCTTTCCGTCACATGCGCTAACATTCTCATGTGTATTCCTAGGAACACCCATGTTGGTGCATGCGTGTACACACATACACTAATTTGACATGTATACCTGTGTATACATAACATTTTTTGATGCCTACATGGACATGTGGACACCTCCGCACCCCAACAGCGCACTCACACAAAACTAACCTACTGACTACCCTAATAAATGTAGTTAAAGGCTAAAATTTATAGAGAGGGATGGAGTACTCACACATGGTCCATTTTCATCATCTCAAACGTACTCTCGAATGGTGTCAGCATGCCTCCGATAGTTCTACACTCTCGCCATCTCACTTGTCAATAAAGGTTGTGGTGAAAATAAAACTGATTGTGATATTTTACTCCACTTTGGAGGGGTATATTTATCTATTATAACCCGCCTTGTTGCCCCTTGGGCATGTTATGACTGTCGTGGTCATTCTAATATTTTTTCTATCCACCGTGACAATTATTTTTTTATTAAATAATTATTTTTAACTCATTTTCGCTATGATGGGGAATTTTCTACTTCTTGGTTCCCGTTTCTTCTCCCTTGGGCATTTTTCTTGCTTTTAGGTGATCTTCCATTCTCTCATTTCTTATAAAAATATAAAATCAATAAAAAATGATAAAATCAAATTTTCTAAAAAAAAATTAATTAATCAGGAAAATTCTAAAAATTTAAAAATGTTCAAAAACTCCAAAAAATTGTAAACATTCAAAAATTTGTAAAAAAAAATTGGTGACAAGCACCCAAAGCGACTGGAAATCATGTGCTACACATGGTATTCATCCCATATATTTTTGTTATTTTCACGTGTTCAAGAACTAAACCACTCATGGATCATTGATCTACAACCATTTACAAAGCTCATCTACTTGCTTCTTCTATACTTTGGGGCACGTCAAGTTGTCTGGTACTGTTTCATAGTGCACAAAGATTTATCATTGGACCCTACGTCTTTCATCAATTTCCCCCGCACATATCCTTTTTTGGGACATCATTTTTGAACCATATCTTTGATCACAAACATTTGGGGATCTTTAGATTGATAAAAAAACATTTGTGTAACCTTCTTAACCATTTTTTGGCTTGAGTATGTGTGTTTGTACTTGTTTCCCTATTAAATGAGATTTTTTTTTTCTCATAATGCATTACTTTCTGTATGTTGCATTTAGTTGGTGTTTTCAGCAATGGACAATTGTTTGTATTATGGATTTTCATGTTCTACACCTTTTTCATATGTGTATATTTTTAATAAGGACCAATGATGTAGATCACTTACAATACAGATGAAAAAGAAGTTTTACTACACTGGATGTGTGACACCCACTAAAACAACCCACTTGAGACCCATGAAAAACCTAGGTTTAGTTAGAAAATTATGGAATAATTTTTTTTAAGTGTTGACAACCAAAGTCTCAAGGAAAAATAAATTCAACTGATAACTTTTCCCATTAGGATAATTATTAATTCCACAATATAAAGCAACAAGTGTAATAAGCCTACACCAAGCTCAAAACTCCTTAGGGACTAATTTAATCACTGACTATAATGACATTTTAGCTAAATATTCTCTAATTAAAATTTAGGGTTAAGGGACCAAAACAATTAAATACCCAAGGTATTTAATTCCACAAGATCTAAATCAAGAGCAAGGTTTAAATAAAGTGGGGAAAGGAAAACATATTTAAAACCATCAGAGTAAAGTCTTACTTACCCACTCCCAGAACTCGGTTAAGAGTGTCTACAACTAGGTTACGAGACAATAGTTATCACTAATGGGTTCCAGAACAATTCTAGTTTACTAGAACATACTTTTCTCTTATTAACAATTATTAGAGGTCACAAGGTCCAAAATCTAGGGTTAGAAGTTTTCAACTAGGTTCACGGGGTAATTTATTACCATACCCACTCTCTAATAGGCTTAGAGTTTCAACTTTAATTTTCTCACACTTATATATTCAAAATTTCCCTATATATTTCTTATTGGATAGGAAATTTTCTCACCTTTCTAATGATATAAAGAAGTCCTCCTGAACCCTTGTAGAACTCCAGTTATCGGCCGACGGGCCTTGGGGTGAAGGTTTTCCCCTAGGGGTAGACCTACGGGCCCAGGGATGCAAAATTTCCCAAAAGGGACACGTGTCAAGTAGGGGAGAAAATCCTTTTTTTTTTTGGGTTGGTGGGTTGTGAGGAGAAGTTTTGAAATTTTCCCCGTGCGGGTTGAAAAATTAGTTTTGTGCCCATGCCTCCGCTGTGCCGCTAGGGACACGTGGCACCTAACAAACTAACGTGGGGGAGAAAATGAGGGAAGGGAAGGGTGGTGGAGGGGTTTGGGAGATTTCACCGAGGGGAGGAGAAAGGCATGAGTTTGACGTGCGGGTCTATGCATCCGTATAGTTGATTTCACCAAGGCGAGGGCGGGAGTACAGGACCGTGGGTTTTTTTTTTTAAATTTACCAAACAACAAAATTTTCAAAAAGGACAAAGTTACATGGGTTTCCCCCCCCTTCCGCTGTCACCACCATACTACCACGTGGCAGCCTTTGGTTGGCTGCAATCCTGCGGTGGCCGGGGAAATTCAAAAAAAAATTCCAAAAATTTTCCAAAAAAATTTCCAAAAATTTTCTAAGGGTTTTTAGAGAAAAATTTTGGGCCGCAGGCTTGCCCAAATTTTCCCGCTAAGGAAGGAAAACTTCAAAGGGCCATAACTTTTGATAGAAAGCTCAGTTTTGGGGAAAACGAGGACTTTCTGGAAATATATCGACGTCCTCTTTGCACAGGATTCCTAAATTTTACATTTTAATAAATTTTATGGGGTCAATTTTAAGAAAACGTCCTGTAGGCGTTTTAGAAGCAAACTGGTAATTTTTAAATTATAAATTTGGTTCAATTTGATCTTCTCCTTCACTCAACATGCCAAACAGACATGGAGGATTGTTCTAAGATGGATTTAGGATGTTTTTTAGAAGGTTATTTTTCTTGATTTATTCCAATTTGAATTTTTCCAACAATTGACAGAAACAAAGGACTGTAAAATAACTGTGAACGGTTTGGGCCTGATTTTGCAATGTTTTAAATGATTTCCTTGAGTGCTTTTAGTCAAAATGAGTTCATTGATATTATAGAATGGTAAATTTTAATGTCTCAATGTTCAATATTTTTTACAAGTTCGAAATGTGCATTTTATATAAGTTATTTACCAATTTTAAATTTACAGTAGAGATCAATTTCTAAGGGATCTGTTTATCGTTTTTTTCATCATGCAAGTATGTAATTTTATTCTAATCCTATTCAAATCCATTTAGTTGATTCAATAAACCAATTACTAACTAAAATGCAAATTCTGATTTCCAATTCTGTCATATTTTCAAAAATAACAAAGTAATACAATTCCTTCATACGTATTCCTTTCTTCCATTTTACAACCAAGGATTTTAAATGAAAAATTTAAATATAATAATTCCATTCTGAACAAGGTAAGACAACTTCCATTAATCTAATGAATCTTTTACAACTCCTTTCATATATATATTTTTAAAATACAACATATAGAATACATTTCTTTGTTTTCTAATAACAGAACAAAGTATATAAATCTGTCACATTTCAAATTTACAACTTTCATAGCTCAATAAAAATATATTTCCATTACAAGACATTTACAATTTCATCCACTTCAAAGTGGGAAAGGTTACAAAGGAATTTATTTCACAAGGTACTGGAAAACTGTATTTTGCTTTGCTCCAGAACAACAACATGTAAGTTCACATTTTCTTCCAATTTGATCAGAACAAAAGTGGGGGAAAGGAAATGCTCTCCACCCAATCAAAGACATCCAATGAAGAGGAGAAGCCACCCTTCTTCATTGGCCCCCCGATCCCTAACCATAATGCAATAAGAAATGTATTTCAACACATGGCAACAATAGGATTCCACAAGCACACAACATTCTTTCAACATGCACATTTCAGATTAAAAACACAATCCATATCAAAACAGTAGTTTTGCAACTACATTGAAACATCACACAAAACTCAAGCTTCATCATATAAGCCAAAGGAGCAATAACTATAGGGGAAGTTGCTTATGCCTCCCAATGGGAATTCGGCATCCACCTGTCACAAAGCACCAATATAATTCATCACCCATATCCTTATCCCCCCATAATCCCTCCTTATTCCCCCCAAAAATTTCCTTATTCCCCCCACAAAGTAAGAAATGCAAGCTATTTCTTTTCCATGGTGGATCCCAAACCCAAACTCCCTCCACAAGAATTCTGATGCCACTGGCATTCCCTTATACCCCCCCACAAGGATTCCCCATAGCCTTCTCGTACACCATTCCTATGGCAGTCTACCCAAATAACCAATAAACACACAGAACATTCACCATTCACACAAACACAAAAAGAAATAACATCATAAAAGAAGAGCTAAGCTCCTACCTCCCCATGGTAGCTTTTGTTCCAACACAACAAGCTTTTAATGTCAAATATAGAACCAAAATCAACAATCTCTATCCCAATGCAATCAATCCAAACAGCCAAGAACAAACATCTCACAATCTTCCCAAAAGTTTCTCCAAAGCAAGAGCTCCAATCAACAAGAAAATTCTCCCCAAGGAAGCATGCAAAATGTTTCAAAAACCCAAAACAAAGCAAATAGTTTCAATTTTATAGAGAAGGAAAGAGTAGAGGATGAGGTGGATCCATGTAAGATGCCACATCACACATCCTCAACTCCAACACAAAAGTCAAATTCATTCTCCAATACACAATAAAGAGGTGGGTGAAAATATGACAAATTACTTACCACACTCCAAAAGCCCACACCCCCAAAGAACTAAATTAAATAAAATGTAAGAAGAGTGTAATAAAAACATGTAACATGATTTATAAAAATGCATTAAAAAGGGCTAAAATCAACCCTCCAACCATAGGTATGGTAGGTAAATAAATTTAAGAGGTATGGGACAAGTTTTACTTGTCCCGCAAGCCTCCAAAAATAGCCCCCAAGGACAAATTCGAATTTCCAAGGAGGTGGAGTGTTTCATCCTCCAAAATCTAACTTACACAACTCTTACACATACTTACACATCTCTTACAACCTTTCTTACACACACCTTACAACATTTAACACATGGGTCAACAAATTTAATAATTATTTCCTTATGTCCCAATTTAATTAATTAACTTTTAACCAGATGTTTTTATCACATTAGTCTATCACAATTTAATTAAATAAAGAAGGGGACACATTACCAATAAAATACATACAAACAATAATAAAAAAGGAACCACATTAATAAAATACACCAAACCCATGGTCACATTCAAAGGTGATCCCCCCATGGGAATCCTTAACTCTAACAAACACACACACAACAAAACTAGTTGCCATGGTGACCTTGTTGAATTCATTTAGAATTCCAATGTGGTTGGTCTCCAATATCTCAATGTTTGTTGTGATATTTCAACTTGCAAAACACAAATACCTCCTTCAGCCTCGTGGCCATATCAGAACATCCAACATGATATAAATAAAAACACAAAATCATCTATACATATGAATCACAAAAACATCAAGGAAATCAGAAATATCACTTACAATTTATATCAACAACTATATCATCATCATGTAATGTCCATTTTCTAGGTCTACTCATAATATCCAAAATCACATGTCCAAACAACATTCAAAATATATCCATGTCAAATAGTATATCATCATCCACATATGAAATGGTCTCTAATAATCATCATGCATCATAACCAAATCAAGATCAACAATAATCTATGGTCCAACATCTAACATCATACTAAATCAAAACCATAATAATGTCCATAATGTAACCAATAGTAACAAGATCAGCATCAAAAGGTGTTAAAGGGAAGTGGGCACTATAGGATGAAAGCTCGTTCTTTTCTCTCTGTCTTCATTTTTATTCTATATCACTCTCCTTTCAACATTATTCTTCTCATTCAATTGGGGCATCCTACACCTCGCCATTCCTATTTCCATTTCCTTCATATTTTTGATCGTCGATCGACCTCTTTCATCACTCCATCGACACTCGAGGGGAAATCTTTCACTCCACTAGTTTTTCTTCTCTCTTGAAAATTTTCATGTTTATATTCGTCTACTATATTTAAAGTGGCGTCAATTATGCCACCCCAAATATGGGACAATGTAGACACCTAAAATTTGGATCAAGCAATTTAAATACTTAAATTGCACTAATTACACCCTTTTCCCACAAATTGAGGACATTCATTAATAAAACACCTTTTCTCTTCTATCCTTGATAATTAAGTACATTATGTTAAGTAGTTAACTCTTCTATCAATCAAAAAATCCAATCAATGGCATTCCATTAATTAGTCCCCCTTTCTATCTAAATTAATTTATTATTCCTAATTAATTAACTCTCTCTTCTATTAGATTAATAAATCGTCATTTATTTTATTAAATTCCTCTCATATCTTAGATCATGCTAACATTCTTCTAAAAATATTCTATAAGATTGCACATCCCTATTAATTAATCACTTTGATTTAATTAATGCACCCTCCTCAATTCCCATGAGTCACTAAAGGACAAATAAAACTCTCCTAACAAAAAATCAACCACTATAAACCATGTTTATCCATTACTAACGTAGTTTTGCTGTTATCCCATATACAATAGGATGCAAATCTCCTTCAACCCAGAGGGTTATATAAATAACCCTCCTCCTACTTTTCTTCTTACACCTTTGCATGCATATAGCCTAAACTATAGGAATTTTCATCTTTGAGCATCTTCCATTAGTGTTGAGTTGGGTATCTTCATCTTGAATTTCATCCATCCAAGATTTTGATTTATATGGAGAGAGTCAAGATGGTCTTATAGCCATGTCTTGATGAGCCTCCATTCTCAAACCCTTGAAGATCAGACAATCAACGTTGATTACCATGGATCTATGTATGGTCATTTGTAGTTACAATCTGAAGGGTAGAGGTTAAATGATTAACATATTAGTTTGATTTTCCTTAAAATTTCTAATGCATAATATTGGTAGTTAGTCTCTTTAAGCTCTTAGCATGATGATCTTTGTGTAGTCATCTTTGTTTTGGAACTATTAAGGTGTTAGTTTCAATTCTCTTAGCATAGTTAAATAATACATTGAAACATAGATGATCACATAATGTAACATGAATTCACTCATAACCGCTCTGATTAAAATAAGTATATCAAAAATATAGGCATGAAGATTATCATTTTGGTATTTTATGTGGATGATCGTTTGATCATATGGATTTCAGAAAATCTCGTCAAAGATGTTAAGAATGATATGAAGAAATCCTTCAATAGGAAAAATTTGGGGCTACTTCACCACTTTATTGGATTGGAGATATGGTAGGAGAAGCATCACATTTTTATCTCCCAGATGAAATATGCCAAGAAGCATCTAGTTTTAATCCTATTTCCACTCCAATAGAAAGGTTTGAAACTTTCTAGATTCTTGGATTCACCTCAAGTAGATGCAACTCACTAAAAGAAGCTTGTTGGGAGTCTCATTTACTTGACTTATACAAGACCATGCATTTTCTTTGTTGCCATCTATCTTTACATATTCATGCAGGAGCCAAAGAAATGTCACTAGGTAGAAGTGAAGCATGTTTTGAGATGTGTCTAGGTGTTTCACACAGAATTTTGTTCCAAAACAGAGTTATTTCTATCTTTTCATTCTCTTGAGAAATAGATAAGGGTTACGGATAGGAGGAATACCTGTTGAGTGTTGGGAAGGTGTGTGCGTACCGTAGAGAGATCAGACCAATAGTGAAGAGCTCCTTTTTGTCTGGGAAGGACTACCTGTAAATAAGAATGCAAGACCACTAGATTTTTGTTAAACAATAAGTGAGGGAACTGCTTTGGGCCCAAGAAATATTAGACTTCCTTTCAAAGGTGGTTAGTTCCCTTTTAATACAAATTAATGCAAATGATAATAAGGAAGCTATTGTGAAATCACGATTTAGGTACCTCATTACTAAAAGCAATAGATACTAAACTACCAATAATAAAATGTCATGTTGTTTGTTTGGTCACTAGTTATTGATACGTTCAGATCAAGTTACAGGGATAGACAAGGCTGGATATGAGATTGTTTGGAGGTAAATAGGTGAAAGGTTGGTTTTTGGTATAAGTCACAGTGACCAATGCCAGTCACTGGATAACTGATCGTAGTTATAAAACTAGTACCGGTAGGGGATAAATGATATCAGTAGGGGCAGTGATTTAGGGGCTTTTAAATGGAGGTTGGTTGTAAGGTGGTTACGGGGTTTAGAAGGTTGGTAGATAGTTGAGGAGATTAGTAGGGTGATAGAGAAGACTCAGAGAGTGAGAAAGCTATCTTTGGGGCAATATAGAGATGGATGAATGAAGGTTAGGTGCAGGGTGTTGCCAGGTGGTAGATCCTGAAGTGAGCTTATAATCACTATGAATCAAAAGTTCACAAAGTAGTGTCTAGAAGCATACAAGGTAATAAAAGAGACTACTTACTAGTTTTTGATGTGGATGAAGGTCCAAGGAATGCAGTGGCAAAGGAAAGGCTCAGTTGGGATGATCCAGCAATCAGAAGTGAGCTGATGAAACTATCCTCTGACTCTCCCAATGTTTGGATGAGTGTGACCATGATCTAGTTACTCAGTTATAGTCTTGGGCTCAATACTCCTCTCTGCAACCTCTTCTCTCTCTCTCACTTGTCCCTCTCTTGTAAAATGAATTTGGATCCCTTTGTTTTGGTTGGGGGAGGTCATTTATAGGGAACTGATGACAGTTACCTAACTGATGCCGGTTGTGTAGGGACCGATTTCGGTTAGTTCAAAGTTGGCTATTTTTAGTAAAATAGCCAACTTTCCCTCCTTTTCTCCCGATGGGTCAGTTGTGGGCTTTGTCAAGTCATTATTAGGTTTTTTTTTGGTGCGGGGTGAGGGGTGATGAGTCATGGGTGTGGGTCTGGACCAAGTTATAGGTCTTAATTAGGTTAGTTTAGGGTTAGGGCTAGGTCATGGTGAGGTGGCAGGGTTGGAGATGTGGATTTATTAATTATAAGGTAATTAATAAATAATTAAGTGTGTAAGGTTTAGGTGGTGAGGTAGTGTTAGGTTACGAGATGAGATGCGAGGCACAGTGCATCGTAAGACCCAAATTTGGTGTCTACATTTTCCCCTTGTTGTCGTTTAGCTTGTCTTGTAAAGCTGCACTGACAATAATAAGAAGTGGTTGCCCCAGTTTAGGGTATAGGTAAACCGCCTCAAATCTATCACAGATTGAGGAGACATGAAATTAGGGATAGGTTTGATAAAGGGTGAATGATGATGAGATGATGGTAAGATGGTGGGGTAAGTTCAAGGAAGTAGACACACATTGAAATGTAGTAGTGTGACCAGGGTACACAATTTGAAGAGAAAACAAGCTATTCATAGGCAAAGGTCGATAGTTTATCCAAACAAGGTTGATATAATCTTGGTATCCAAGGCATAGGAAGTAGCTCTAGGGGATATAACGGGTAAGGTATTGGAACGTTTAGGCATGTTCGACAGTACCAAATGGTTGGTTTGGTTGAGTTAAACGTCACAGTCTCGGTCTAGGCAAAGCTGGTCGGCTGATCAATTCAAGTATCCTAGTCATGCTAAAACACGAACATGTGAGCTTGATTGAACAAACAGCTACATGATGGGTGGATAGAATCATAATTTACGGGCCTCAGTCGAGGTACTTAATTAGTGCAATCTTGGGTCGGGCCAATTGGTTGGGTGCAGCCATGGGTCAGGTCGATTGGTTGGGTGTGGCCATGGGTCAGGCCGATTGGTTGGTTGTGGCCTTGGGTTGGGCCGATTGGTTGGTTGTGGCCTTGGGTTGGGCCGATTGGTTGGTTACAGCCTTGGGTCAGGCCGATTGGTTGGTTATGGCCTTAGGTCGGGCCGATTGATTGGTTGCGGCATTGGGTCAGGCCGATTGGTTGGTTATGGCCTTAGGTCGGGCCGATTGATTGGTTGCGGCCTTGGGTCAGGCCGATTGGTTGGTTGCAGCCTTGGGTCACGCTGATTAGTGAGTGTTATCAATATAAATACGTGAAAATATTTATATTTTTAAGGAAAACACAACACATGATAGGTTATGGTAGGGGATGGTCAAGCTAACCTTGGGAGACCCCATGTCTCCTAAGTGCTGCCTACATAGCTCATTACACAAAGCAAGGAGGGGCCTCAGACCGATGTAGCTCTCCCTTAGGACCAGGGAGAGGTGAATTCAGGCAATTTGGTTGTGGTTAGGAAATTTGTTGGTTGGTAAAAGTTTAATGTTGGTAGGGTAATGTTGTTGGTGTTGGTAAGGTATTGGCGGTGTTGGTGTGGGTATAGGTGAAGTGAGGGTTAGCTTACTCAAGCATAGGAAACCATGTCCTGATTAAGGTCAACACATAATCCTAGATTCGGGTAAAAGAGGCAAAAGTGTCCCATAGTTGGAAAGATCTAAACAAACCACGTACTATTGTAGGATGAGCTTGAATCCCTAAGTACCTTGCATAGGTGAGAATTCGATAGGTGAAAAGAGTTGTATAATCACAATATATTGTATATACGTCACGTCCCTTGAGTTTTGTTGTTTTGAAGAATGGTGAGGTGAGGTGGATGGTATAGATAGGGTGCAGAGAATTTGTTATAAGGTGATTATTCTGACGAAAGAGAACCAAACCTAAATAGAAAAGTCCATGACTCAAAAGTGCTTTTGAATACTGCTTTTATTTTTCTGGATATAGACTAATCGATGCAGGAAGTCTATATGGGATATGCATTTTGTTGTTTTTGAGGTCTTCACGAAGCTGATCAATGCGAGAAGCTTCTAATAGAGGCTGACTTTGTATAGCTATCCTTCAAGGGAGCAGTCTACTTATAGTAGCAGATGTAGCTTTACACATAGCTGTCCTTCGAGGGAGCAGTCTAGTTTATAGCTTAGAGGTCTAGATGTCCATTTGGCATGAAGCATCTAGTTTTGCAGGAAGTTTGACTCAAGAATATCCCAGAATTGTATAATTGAGAACTTGTTATTTTGATACTTTTAAGTCATGGACTAGACTAAAAATGGGAAGGCATCTTTAAGAGGAGGTGATGATCAAACCACGTGAGTTTGATTCTACTTTGAGATGCACAAAATAACGTGTATGAGGTGGTAAATGAGCTCAAGGGATGAGCACAAGGTAGATAAGAAGTGATGTAACACTAAATTCAACAATAGAATGGTCGGAGATGCAAGAAATTAAGGAGTTTAGGCTCAGGTTTACCATTAAGCAAAGCTAAATGATAAGTACCTAATCCATAAGTGTGAGTGATAATGTAAGGCCCAATCCAATTAGGAGCAAATTTTCCATGTTTTCTCTTTTCTAGTTTGGTTACATGTTGATTCTCTTTGTAGGACAAGATCACCAATCTTAAAGGTACACTCATGAATTCACTTATCATAAGCACGCTTGATGCACTTTTGATAAATTTGAAGGTGGTCAAGAGCTGTAAGATGACACTCATCAAGAAGCTCCATTTGGGCTAACTGCTCTTGGCGGAAGTCATCATTGGTGAGAATATCCTGGAGAGATAGTCTGAGGTAAAGGATTTGTATTTCGAGAGGCAAGACAGCCTCAGTACCATACACCAAAGAGAATGGTGTGGCATTAGTGGAAGTATGAATGCTGGTATGATAAGCCCAAAGGGAAAAGGGGTCCCATGTGATCATGCCAAAGTTTTTCCCAGAATGCTTTAGTTAGGTACGACTTTCATGAGAATCCATTGGTTAATAGGTTTTGTTAGAAGAAAGAAGGCTTGACCATTTGCTTGTGGATAGTAGGGTGATGAGAAGCCAAGTTTCTGATACCTGGTTTAAGTTGTCACAAAGGGCTCGTATGGATAGCTTAGGATTTTTGGTATATCGGCATAGGACCAAGCGAAAGCTTGATTGCGGGCATGGAGGAAGGTAGTGAAGGCGGCTTGTTCTGATGCGTCTAGAGATTGTCTGATCTTTACAATGTGAGGATCATCCTCCATGTGGATGTTGATCTCTATAGTCGACTCATTCAACATGGTTTGGGTTTCAGATGGTAAGGTGCGTTGAATATAAGAGTCATCCGCACCAAGGTAGGTGAGGATGGAGTTGTCATCCTGGCACTCCAAAACATTAATCAAAGGTGAGTCTTCTTCAATCATGTCTGGATACAAAAGGGGGAGAGAAGATGGGTCTTCACCATCATGTTGATAAGTGAGAGGACCTAGGAAGATAGCATTCATGAAAAAAAAAAGTTAGGAGGGATAGATTCGGGGTCTATCGACTCCGTGGGTGAAGATGAAAAAATGGGTGTTGATGGTTCAGAAGGGGTGACTTCATTGTCTTCTTGGATAGAATTGACATGAGGTTTCTTTAGTGTAGGTGGTTCAAAAAATCCAAGACCACTACGATCTTTGTGTTTGTGTGTAGTCATGGGAATGATCGTATGTCGGCCTTGTTCATAAAGACCGAAACCAAAACCTTTCCAAGCACAGTGAGTCAGGAAGGTGAGGGTGAAATGACAGTTGGTTAGATATTGAAAATCAGATTGGAAGGGAACCACACCAACGGGAGGTTCAGGGGTGATAGAGGATGCGTTGACACCCCCATACATTAGGTTGATGCGGCAATTAGGTGGTCCGTAGGAGATCACCTCCCCCACACGACGGTCGTAGGTAGGATGCGCATGTAACTGTCCATACTCTTGTGGGGTATGGAAAGTGCTAACATTGTATAGGTGGTACTCCCCCAGTGTAAGGCATTGAAAAACACCTACCAAGGGATCCGAGGTTGGGATGTTGTCCGAGGGAAGGAAGAGATATTCGCGTCGGTGGTTTCATTGGTTGAAGGTGTGGGTGCGGCTAAGGTGGATGGTTGAGGTGTGGTTGAAGTAGATGGTTGGGTTAGATTAATGGGTGCCTTGACTGGTACAAGAACATCATTAGGGTGATATAACATATTACAGGTTTTGAAGGGGGAAGCGTCAGCTGTGACGGTGTATGACTTCCCCTCATACTCGAATTTTATGCATCTATGTAAGGTGGAGGGAACACATCCCATAGCCCGGATCCAAGGGTGGCCTAACAACATGTTGTATTGGAACTCTCCCTCAAGGACATAGAAGAGTTCAGGAAAGGTACGTGGCCCTACATGAATGTTAAGGATCACAGTGCCTAGGGTAGAAGTAATAACATCATTGAATGAATGTAACATGGTGGGGTTGGCACACATGTAGCTAGGAGGGATATTCATCTGTTGGAAGGATTTGGAAGAGATGATGTTTAGGCTAGTGCCCCCATCGATCATAAAATGACATACCCGGATGTCTTGGACATAAGCTGAGATGAAAAGAGCGGGGTTAGGATCTTCTACACTAAATACGAAAATTTCTTCTTCGGAAAAAATGACAGCAGTGGCTTGCTGTACAGGGGCAAAGGTGGTTGTGGAGGTAGGTTGTTTGGTGAGAGAAGCAACGTGGTTGGGTGTTAAGATGGAGGTGACGGGCAGGGTTTCATTAGGTAGGACCTCTATCCCTTGGAGAATCTTAATTAGAGCTTGCCGATGAGATTCATATGTTTGAATGAGATCTTAGAGTGTCATTTTTACAAGAGATTGGTGAAGTTGTTTGATCATGGTGTGATGGGAAACTCCATCAGAGACTGGATAGGTAGGTCCAAGAATAACCACTTTAGGTGGTGGTGCGATCGGGATGGTGGAAGGAGAAAGAGAGGCTGCATGTGTGCTCTCTTCAGCTTTTCCATTGTTTTTCTGACCTCGAGTAGCAATGCTAATCATGTTGATCTCGTGAATACAAGATGAGGAAGATGGTAGGGATAAGTCATTGTTCTCGAGAGGTGGGGTTGTAATGATGATAGATTTTGGCGAGGCGAGGATAGGTGGTATAGGAGAAGGGATCGAAGATAAGGGATTTTCCCTCCATAAGTTGTCTTTCTTAGATTTTCTATCCGAGATAGGCAACTGGCGAAAGATGGATTTCAAATATTTACATCCTTCCACATTGTGTCCTAGTGTGTGGTGGGAGGCATAGATTTTAGATTCATCATAATCTATAGGTCGAGGTTTAGATGGATCATAGGGTTTGAGTGGGGGTAGGGAAATGGTCGCATCCCCTACCAACATAGCAAGGATCTTGGCTTAAGATCCTTTGAGCGGGTCAAATTCAGATGAAGATGAGGCTATTGATTGAGTGGGTGAGATTATTGATTGTTTTGGTAATAATTGGGTATGAGTGGTTCATACGGGTGGTGGTTGAGGCAAGGGATTTTGATGATTGGGTTTAACTAGGTGTGGCTTCTTCTACGCAGAAGTCAAGTTTAGCTGGTTAGATGATGAGGCCACAGATGACGTGGTGGTAGGAAATAACCATGGGGAAAGAGGAGCGACAACAAACAAGTCCTTCGATGATCAAGTTTGATTAGGGTTGGTAGGTAGGTAGGATACTTGAGGTGACGGTGTTGAGACGCCCGTGAATTTCTGTATGGGTGCAGAAGGTGCAGGTAATGTTAAAGAAGACATGGGAGGCATGGTGTATTGAGGCAAGGTGGAGGGGTGAGGCCCTAATATAGAAGGTAGGTGTGACGGCGAGGGTTGAAACCATGCCTGCTATACCCGTGTGATCAGGGGCAAGGGTTTTCGTTGTGGCAGAGGCATAGATTGGATTCAAGGAGATTGGGTCTATCTCCTAGGTGGATTGACAACTTTATTTTTGGATAAATCTAACTGTTTAGGTGGGGTGCGTCAGGTTGGGTATTGGTGAAGTCCCAAGCGTAGGGGAAGGTTTGGTTAGGTTGATAGAGGTGGACTGAGTTATTCGGTAGAGATGAAGGGGGGTGAAGGTGAGGACATAGGCATTTTGAGATTTTGTAAAAACTTCAGGGCATACGGTAGAGGTGTCTGGATTAGTCATCTGCATTTGAGTAGAGCATGGTGTACTCAAACGTTCCCATAAGACTCGTCTATCTTCTGGGGGATGACAATCTTCACGTGTGGACGGGAATTTTGGTATGGAATAGAAGTGGGCTATGATTCTGGTCCACTATGGGTATGATATAGGGGGCGAATAAGGTGCTTGTATCAATGGGTGTTAAGAGGTCAACCAGTCATTGGAAAGATTTAGATGATGAAGAACTAATAGGGAGGAGGGCATATTCTAGAGGATATGTCATTGTTAAGGAGTTTGGTGATGTAGGCTCGAGGGGTTTCTCCTCTAAGGACGATAGAAAAAAGTGGCGATCCTTCCTCTTTTGCAGAAAGAGTGGTGGAAGGAGATGTTTGGGAAATAGATAGGTTGGATAACATCTGCTCACAGTCTTGCAAGGATGTGGTGTAAGAAGGCTCTTCTATGAGAAGAAAACTCTAGGTGGTTGATTCCTTTATGGGTAAAGGAATAGTGGGGATGTCCTCTTGTCCTGATGAAGGAGAAGGGGGCGAGGACTCCTGCATTGGTGAAGAGGCTCGATTTATAATTTCCTTGATGGAAGCCCTTGGATGGGAGTTAAAAACTGCATGGATCTCATGCACACTCTTCTCCTTGGCTGAGGTTTCTTTGTTTGTGTTACTATTATATGAATGGTTGGGAAATGGTTTGTTGAATATTTTTAAATTTTGATTAGCAGGGGCATTAGGATTATCAAGGGTTATATCCCCTACATCAACCATTTCCTGCACTATGTTTTTCAACATCTTGCAGTTTTCGTGGATGTGTCCCTTCACGCGATGGAAGTTACATAATTCATTTTCGTTATACCAAGAAGGTATAGCAGTGGGTGGAATCAAACCCAGAGTGAGGTTTAATAGGAGGCAAGGTGAGAGCTCCTACTTTAAGCAATTTGTCCAAGATCACATCATAAGTTTCTCCTAAGGGATTGTACTTGATGGACTTGGCTTTATACTTATAGGTGGATTTTGGATGGGTATTAGACGGTGCTTGAGATTTGATCGTCATCACGCATGTACGACTCCTTTTGATTTCGAAGTAGCCGATGCGTGAGAGTTAGTGGTGTTGGGTTTGTTAGTGGAGTCTTGGGTTCAGAAATTTGAGTTTAAGTTGTGCAACTTCAATTTATCCTCCTCTAAGGCTCGAATCTCTAGTTTCTAAGCCATAGTAAAGGCCTCATCAAAGGTGCAGAAAGTTTGAATTTGGAGGGTGGGAGAAATGTGTTTAGCGCAGGCCCACGTAAAGAGTTCGATGAGCTCAGCCTGAGGTAAGGCATAAGTAAGTTGGTTGATGAGGCTCCACCATCATCCAACAAAATCTGCGATAGGCTCGTCTTCAAATTGTCGGATGACATAGAGGTCGGTAATGGATACGTTTTTGGCAATATTGATGGAGAAGTGATCCAAGAAAGATTGGGCTAACTAGTTAAAGGAAAAGATTGAGTGCTGGGATACAAGCATTGTACCACTCCAAGGCAGGTCCTGATAAGGACATGGGGAAGGTATGGAGTAGTATGGAATCGTCATGAGAAATCAGATAGCAGGCATGTCTAAACGATCACAAGTGTTGTTGAGGGTCCTCCTTACTACTAAAGCGAGTAAATTTCGATAATTCCCATTGAGGAGGATATGTATGAAGGGGGACAGAAGGATGAATAGGCTCCCAACAAACTTTCTAGTATGTTAGGGTGTTACGGCTTCCTAAAACAGAAGCCTCAAGATTTTGCATCTTGTCCATCATCTGTTTGATTAAATCATTGGTTGGGTCAGATGATGGTGATGTCATCGTAAACGAAGGAGGATTGGGCCAAGAGCCGCTACTAGACAATGGTGGGGTTGAATGTTGATAAGGTAACGGTGATGAATGTGTTAGGGTGGCCGAAAAAGGGTGTCCTATATAAGATGTTGAGGCCACCGGATGAGTCTGTGGAAATGAAAAGGTGGGCAGAGCCTGAGAGGGAAGCTCATGTGGATAGATGGTAGAGACTGAGTTATGATAGAGGAAATCTATGGGAGAGATGAGGTAGGGACAGTGGATGGTAGTGATATGTGGGGCCCTAGATTAACCAAACAAAGGCCAATTAGTACAGTATAAACCACCAAATCCACTGAGCTGGGAGACGGGGCTAGGGATGAAGACGGTGAGGCGGAGTTATTAGGTGGGGAAGGGGTTAAGTGAGTGGATAGAATAATAGGCATACCAAAGAGGAGCTGAACATCAGGTGTACGGTCAAGGGTGTGAGACAAATAATACTGTACGGTGCTAGGATTAGCATCCAAAAATTTGGTAAAGTCTGGATCTCCTACAGAGATCTTGGGAAAAGCACTGGTGTCTGTAGGATTCCCCATAGGATGCAAAGGGGGTGACTCAGGCAAAGACATGGAACAAGCATGTGAAACCATGGCTAAGGCTTGTTGCCAGGTGATAACAACCATGGACAAGAGGATACAGTAGAGAATTAGTCAATCAGGAACAAAAACAACAAAAAAATGTTGGAATTGGTAGGTTACTGGTTTGTCAGGAATTGTGAAACATAGTAACCGATATCGGTCTGGAAACCAATGTCTGTCAGACGGTAGCCAACATCGGTCAGTGTAACTGATGTCGGTAGAAGAGGACCAGTGTCGGTCACTGTGAAGGTAAAGAGAGAATGTAAGAGGCTATTGGTTTGGGGATAACAAGGCTTAGTATACCCACCAAACTGTCTGAAGTGATCACTGAGACAGGGTATAACAGAGAAACAGAACTGAAAGAAAAAAAAAAGATATACAAGAAAATCAAGAGACTAACCCTAGGATTAGTTTTAATCACTTTGGGCTTATGCCTTAGATGCAAGATGATGTAAATCCTAAACAAAAGACCTAAGGGAGATGTCAAGTTTGTTTTGGATTGTAAGGCTACCTCAATCGGGTGGAGGAATACCGTGGGAAGGGGGGATGTTTGAGATGTTGTGTAGATTATGATGTGATTTGGTATGTGTTGTGCAGTGAGAGTAAGATTAATTTCTTGTCAATAACATGGATATCACCCCCACGTGTACGACCTGTTACTTAATCTACATTCACTAGAATTAAAAACAGTAAGCAAGAATGTGATGCACGTGTTTAAAACCTAAATAAAAAATGATATTCGATGAAGCAAAGAAAGAGAAGAGGTTAAGAAGATGACTTTCACTAATGCAAAGATGCGAAAGAAAGACAAGTTCTTTTACCAAAATGAAAAAATATTTTGTGAATATTTAGAAGAAAGAAACAACAAGTGTGCTCCCTATATGAAAACAAGCAAGAAAGAAAGAAACTCGAGAAGGGTCCCACCGGGCATGCCAAAATGTTTCGCACAGAATTTTGTTCCAGAATAGAGTTATTTCTATCTTTTCATTCTCTTGAGAAATAGATAAGGGTTAGGGCTAGGAGGAATACCTGTTGAGTGTTGGGAAGGTGTGCGTGTACTGTAGAGATATCAGACTGATTGTGAAGAGCTCCTTTTTGTCTGGGAAGGACTATCTGTAAATAAGAATGCAAGACCACCAGATTTTCGTTAAACAATAAGTGAGGGAACTACCTTGGGCCCAGGAAATATTAGACTTCCTTTCAAAGGTGGTTAGTTCCCTTTTAATACAAATTAATGCAATTGATAATAAAGAATCTATTGTGAAATCACGATTTAGGTACCTCGTTACTAAAAGCAATAGAGACTAAACTACCAATAATAAAATTTCATGTTGTTTATTTGGTCACTCGTTATTGATACGTTCAGATCAAGTTACAGGGATAGAAAAGGATGGATATGAGATTTTTTTGAGGTAAATAGGTGAAAGGTTGGTTTTTGGTATCAGTCACAGTGACCGATGCCGGTCACTTGATAACCGACTGCGGTTATAAAACTAGTACCGGTAGGGGATAACTGATATCGGTAGGGGCAGTGATTTAGGGGATTTTAAATGGAGGTTGGTTGTAAGGTGGTTACGGGGTTTAGAAGGTTGGTAGATGGTTGAGGGGAGTAGTAGGGTGATAGAGAAGACTCAGAGAGTGAGAAAGCTGTCTTCTGGGAAATATAGAGATGGATGAATGAAGGTTAGGTGCAGGGTGCTACCAGGTGGTAGATCCTAAAGTGAGCTTATAATCACTATGAATAAAAAGTTCACAAAGTAGTGTCTATAAGAATACAAGGTAATAAAAGAGAATACTTACTAGTTTCTGATGCAGATGCAGGTCCAAGGAATGCAGTGGCAAAGGCAAGGCTCAATTGGGATGATCCAACAATTGGAAGTGAGCTAATGAAACTATCCTCTAACTCTTCCAATGTTTGGATGAGTGTGACCGTGATCTAGTTGCTCAGTTACAGTCTTGGGCTCAATACTCCTCTCTGCAGCCTCTTCTCTCTCTCTCTCACTTGTCCCTCTCTTGCAAAATGAATTTGGATCCCTTTGTTTTGGTTAGGGGAGGTCATTTACAGGGAACCGATAGCGGCTACCTAATCGACGCCGGTCACGTAGGTACTGATGTCAGTTAGGTCAAAGTTGGCTATTTTTAGTAAAATAGCCAACTTTCCCTCCTTTTGTCCTGAGGGGCCAGTTGTGGGCTTGGTCAAGTCATTATTATGTTCATTTTGGTGTGGGTGAGAGGTGATGAGTCATGGGTGTGGGTCTGGACCAAGTTATAGGTCTTAATTAGGTTAGTTTAGGGTTAGGGCTAGGTCATGGTGAGGTGGCGAGGTGAGGTGACATGGTTACAGATGTGGATTTATTAATTATAAGGTAATTAATAAATAATTAATTGTGTAAGGTTTAGGCAGTGAGGTAGGGTTAGGTTGCGAGATGAGATGCGGGGCACAGGGTGTCGTAAGACCCAAATTTGGTGTCTACCAATTATTAGAACAAACCCCCGTTCCTCTTATAAGGATATACCAACTCAAATTATGTTGGATTTTTTATGACATATATTCAAACACAGGATATGTTTTTAATCTCAAATCTGGACAAATTCTTATGGATTATTAAGTAGAAAATTATTTTTTCTCTCTCATCCAATGAGAAATGTTATCACACTAAATGGGGATATATATGTGAAGTGATTTTTTTACATCACATTCTGGCTCATATGGATATTTTTGAAAAAAATACACCTATCATTCTTTGCAACAATTAGGGTGTGTTGAGGCTTTTGAAGAATCCATTTCTCCACAATGGAAAAATTCAAATTGAATTTGAATGTCATTACATTCAAGAATAAGTCTTGAACCACTAGATCCAGCTCCACTACTTCCAAACAGATTCTCAGCTAGCAGATATACTCGCCAAGTCTCTTAAAAAGCTAAAATTTGAGTTCTTTCATGGGTACATTTGAAATAATAATCTAATAAGGGTGAATGTTAGCATAATAGTATTACATTGCATTTTTTATATGGTCAGTTGTCTCCATGTAGGATTTTGTTTCCGTAATAAACTTCATCTCCTAGAAACTTTAGCTCCACATGTATATAATTATCCTTTTGCATTGAATAAACCAGTTCATTTTTTGCTATCTATTTTAATTTTTTTCCCCAGAAAAAAACGTAATTTATTAAACATTTTAACAAATTACATTCCATATACGAAAAATCATATCAACCAGTTCCATGAGGAAAAGGGATCACTAAAGAAACCACCCATCAGACCAGAATGAAGGTCACAAAACAGGAAAGCAAACAGTGAAAAAATAAGATCCCAAAAAAACAATCAAGAAAGATCCCACAAAAGGAACCAACCCAAGAAAAACCAGAAAAATAAAAAAGGGTTAAAAAAATCACAGCAGATAATACTCCATAGAAATACCATCTATCCTCTCATGTATGTGCCATATACCCGCTTCTAGTTGAAGTCCTTCTTTAGAGAGTCCATCTGCCTCAAGATTTCTTTCTCTAAAAATATGATGGAAAGAAATACTATGAAAAGAGGTTATGCCGAGTTGAACCTCCTCAAAAATAGGACACAAGTTTATGTTTACTAAGGATTATTTCCGATTCAAATAGTTTACAAGAGCAAGAGAATCTCTGAAAATTTGAAGTTTTGTAACTTTTTTTTAGCTGCAAGCATTAGGATCAGCTTAAGCTCCATAAGCTCTGCATAATTATTAGTTTCTCTACCCAAACCATATTTTAGCTTAAGAAAGTGTACCTCAAATAAAAATAAAACACCACACACACCCCATGTCGATGATTCACCTTGGAAAGCTCCATCAAAATAAGCCCAAACACCACTTCTATCAGTATGTTCCATTGTAATTTCTCTCTATTATTTTTTCTAACCAATACATGAGCAAACTCCTCAAACATGGTTAAAATTTGGACAACGCACTGAAATGGAGGAATGTATCTATCTTCAAATATGAGAGAATTACGTGTTAGCCACACTCCCCATGTAATACTTAATGGGAGAGATTTATAATTTTCAGAGCATAATTATGACACCACTTGTGTAATCCCTCTTCAATAGAGTTTCAACTCCAATTCATTTGAGTACCCAATCTATCTTCCAACTCTTTCCATACTTGAACAGTGAAAGGACACAATAAAAGTAAGTGAAAAATGGTTTCATCATAATCATTGCAAAGAAAGCACTTTCCAAGATTAGAAATTCCCCTTTTTGTAAGATATCCCAAGAGCTTTATTTTTAAGAGAAAACCACATAAAAATACAAATTTTTAAAGGACACTTGAACTTCCATATGAGCTTCCACCACCAGACCCTAACCCTAGCCCCAATAACAGCCACTAAATATTGATAGCCATTTTTGAGAGTATAAACCCCTCCCACAGAATTTTTGCCCCAGATAAGCTCATCCACCTCATGCCTAATCCTCAATGAGTGTACTTTAAAAAAGAGATATACCTCTCCCATTCAAAAATATCTCTACCTTATAATCCAATCATCATTGTTGTTTTCCATTCTTAATTCCATATGGATGATGAATCATGAAGTGCAACTTGATTAAGGAAAAATAAACCTTTCCTGTGAAGAGTTGAAATTAGAGCTTTAGAAATTTTATAACCATCACCACTTCCCACCCACGGATCAGAACCAATCCTCATTTTCATCTTATTTCCAATCCACCATAATAGCCCATTACCTATAATAGAAAAAGAGGATATCATTGCTTTCCAAAAAATAGAGGCATTATGATATTATTTATTAGAATTTATGATTCAATCTTCCACCGTATCAGGCCATATATATTTACAAATCATGACTTGACACCAAATTCCCTTGACACCAATTAGACTCCTAACACATTTGGTGGCCAAAGCCTTACTAAAGAAGAAATGATTCTTAAGCCCCCAACCACCTTGATCTTTTGGAATGACAATATGTTGTCATTTCACCCATACAAACCCTTTTTTTCCTTACACCCGGACCACAAGAACCTAAAGCTCATTTGTCTAATATTTTCTAACACCCCCTTTAGAACATAAGCCAAGGACATCCAATAAAGTGGAGTAGCCTTAAGAATAGTTTTGACTAAGGTCAACCTACCACCCCATGAAAGCCATCAATTACACCACAAATTAATATGTTTTTCCACCTTAATAATAAGCCAATTCCAATCCTTGATAACATAAGCATTTGGATTAAGAAAAAATCCCAAATATTTCAGACCAACCTCTAGATCAGTTTCTTGAAAGGGAAATAACTGAAGAAAAAACCTGATCTCATGATCATGAACGCCAATAAAGGAAACCGTGGAATTCTGTATATTAATCACCATTCCAGTCACATTTCCAAAAAGATCTAAAATTTATTTAATTTTGAGAGCATCCCTTCTAAATCCATCACAAAAAATAAGGATTTCATTAACAAATAAAAGATGCGAAAGAGAGATAGTACCACCAATGGAAATTCATTTGAAAGATCCAGTTCTTTTAGCCTCTAGAAGAGCTTTACTTAATCCTTAACCAACAATAATAAATAATAGAGGAGAAAGAGGACAAATTTTCCTTAATCCTCTGCCCAATCGGAAAAAAGAAGATGCATATCCATTAACTAAGATAACAAAAGAAATAGAGGAAACACAACTCATAATCCAATTGACAATATGCATGATGAACCCTAAATGAATCAACATCAATCTTAGATACAACTAGCTAACTCTATCATAATATTTTGGCAGGTCCAATTTGATAAGCATAGAAGATAACTTCTTCATTTTGATGGTATGAATCCCCTCCTGTGCAACCCCTATAGCCTCATGTATCTTTCTACTAGATAAAAACCCAAACTTCTCCTTTGAAATGGAATATGAAAGGAGTTTCGAAACTCTTAAAGAAATGATCTTGGCTATGATTTTATATATGCATTTACATAATGAGATTGGCCTATAATGTTTAAAAGATTTTAGATCATCAAACTTAGAGATTAAGTAATGAAAGTGGAGTTGAAAGTAGCAGAAATCCATCCCTCGGCTCACGCTTCATTAACAACCCTCAATATGCCATCCTCAATAGTCTCATAAAATCCCAAATAGAACTCAATAGGCCACCCATCAGGACTAGGAGTCTTATCCTTTTGAAATCTATGCATAACCTTTTGAAGCTCTTCCTTAGATATCCCTTCCATTAGTCTCAAATTATCCTCTTCATTCAAAAAGATAGGAAAGAAAGATGTCATTTTGATAACCTCGACAATAGACACCTAACTCTCCTCATTGTAAATGTTTTGAAAATAATCCACTCCCAAATGAGAAATATCTTCAAAGTTCAAAACCAAAGAACCATTATGATTTTAAATTTTCCAAATAGTATTAACATTCTTATGGTGATTGGAAAATTTATGAAACAATTTGGTATTCCCATCTCCCTTAGCTAGCCAAATAGTTATAATTTTGATCCTCCATGCATCTTCCTTATCTACCAATAATTTTCACTTCAGCTGCTCTAATTTCCTAACCTTTGATTTAAAAACCTTTTCAAGAAACCCTACTTGTTCTATATTAATCAAAGCTTCCAAACGAACTTCAAAATCCTCAAGTTGTTGATCTCCCTTTATTCTTTTTTTGTAAGCCTAATCAGCCAAAAACTGTTTAATATGTTTAAGGTTCCTCACAAACTGTGTGCCTGTAAAATCCTTGGAAGAGACCTCAAAATTTACCCAATAATATTTTTCCTCGAGCCAGTTTGGGTTAAATTTGAATGGGCTTGGAGGTTTTTTCCCGCCAGTAGCTATTTCCAAAAAAACTAGCATATGATCAAACTCACCTCCCGATCCAACCCATTGCCTAATTCTGATTGAATCCTCAAAAAAGCATCACTAACCAAGAAAAAATCAATATGTATTGCGATAATAGCATCACCAATGCACTTATTTCTCCAAGTAGGGTTCAACTTCACCATTTCAATGTCATAAAGAGCCAACTCTTCAAAATGCCTCACAAAATGTTCAGAAAGTTCATCAGCCTTTGCAACAATACCCCATATCTCATCTCTCTCCAAAGAGAAATCCATATCTTATTCAATAATCAAGTACTTTTGTCTAAGAAAGCCCTTGGCAAAAATATTATCCCAATATACCACCCGATCAATATACGGCCCATAAATATTTAAGAAAAGAAACTCTTCATTAATTTAAGGAGCAAAAAGTACAGTACCTAAACCAGATACAAAAGAGAAAAGATTGATACATTTAAGCCTATTATTTTTCCATGCAAAAATCAACCCGCCTGAACGACCTTTGGCATCCAAAAAACTAAATTCCCAGTCACTAAATACCTTTCCCAATGCACAAAATAGTTTATGACCATCACCCATAATCTCCTGAATCATGAAAAAATCCAATTTATGTTTTTCAAGTAATCTACATAGGGCTAATTTCTTTGAGGAGCTGCCCAAACCTCTCACATTCAAATTCATAAAAAGCATTATTTACCCATACCAAGGGTAAAAGATGCTCTAAGAACCCCATCCAATGAACCTTGTTTACCTATCAAAACCTCTTTTTGATCTATCTCTTGAGCCCAAGACAATTTAGATTTTTTGTCCCCTATAAACTCCGTCTAGCACTAGAAAGACCTAGACCAATATGTTTTCCCAAACCACCTGTAGAAACCTATTCTAACTACTTCACACACTAGTTAGCTTGGACCTGAGGATGTAGCAGTGATGGCTATTTGTGAATCATCCACCCTCCTTAGAATTACAAGGAATATTTAGCATACTATAGTTATCCTCTAAATTAGCCTCAACAGTCAAATAAGAATGATGCTTGCCTAAGACCTCACAAGCTCACAATGAAGAATCTACTTCCACATTATTCCTTTTTATAAAACACATGATGGAAGGACGAGACTCACTTTTATTTTGAGAAAAATATCAGTTTACCTCTAAATCAAGAGGCATACTAGGAAAATTATTTTCCAAATAAAAAAAAGTTGAGGTTGCTCATCCACCTCAAGCCCTTCCAAGAGACTCTCTTGTCTAAATAAATAACCAGAACTAAAAGAATTTTGATTTTTATAGTCTACTTGAGTTGTTGGGTCTAGTTTCTACAACCTCTTCACCCATTTTCATCTGATGGCCCTTGTCAACCAAATCTAAAATAGTAGGTACTAATTCCTTGTGGTAAATAATACCTTCCTCCTCAAGAGAACAAGGAACATCCTTTTCCACCCATTTATTCTTATGAAAATTAAGAGCACATTCTGCCACAAAATGACCATACCTATGACATTTGTTGCATCGAAAAGGAATACCTGAATAATCAAGGGATTGTAAATGAGAGAAAGAGCCCCTTTGGATTGTCATTTCCTCCGCCAATCCTTCCTGAAGGTCCAAACCAACCAAAATACATCCAATAGTCATAACTCTAGTCTCCAAAAAACTCATGTACACCTCTAAGAACTCCCCAATGGAATTCCCTATCTCCTTCATAATTTCCAAGGACCAAAATTCTAAAGTGAGACCTGGGAGCTTAACCCAAACTGGAATAATATATTTTTTCTCCTACTTTGCATCAAAAAAAGGATTCCATCTCTTAAGTGTAAGAGGATTTGAATCCCAATGCCATTTTTTACTCAAAATATTCACAACATCATTAGGATTTCTCACAATAAAAGTCATTCATCCTCTAGCCAGAATATGAAACTGTAGCCGATAACCATAATTGGTTTCCAAAATTGAGAAACCCAAACTTAAGAGAAGATTTACCCATCCTATGACCTTGAAAATTCCCCACCAAGGCTTGTTCAAATAGCCCAACCAATTGAAACATTTTAATTTCATCTCCCAAAACCAACCGTATAGGATTTCCTTTCTTCTGAACACATCTTTGTTTTCTCCTCATAGATGTCCCATCTCAAACTCTTTTTTGTTCTCCCTCAATAACATTGATTTTAAAAGACATTTGCAAGTCTCCCATCCCATAAAACTTCACCTGGTTCAATTCAAAGGACATGTCTAGACCATCCCTGGGAATCAAATGGCCACCTCCGCCAAAAGGAGCCAAAAATTTTACCACCGGATCCTCTTCCAACATCTGTGTAAAAGATGGAGATGACATACCATGATCAGTAAGAGAAGAACAATTTATAGAGGAAAAATCAACCTGAAAGGATGATCTCCAATTTGTACCCAACCCCTTATCCTTGCAACCAAATCTTGTATTCCTATCAAATTGAGAGACCTTAGTAACTTGTTTCCAACTATCCATATCTTTCTACACCTTACAACAATCATTCCGAATATAGGAGATCCTCAAGGTATTTCCACCATCCACATTGTAAACCAATTGGTTATGTGACAAATCAGAATATTGCCTTTGACCTTCAAAGCCAACCTAAAAAATTTGTGATTCATCCAACAAATCCTCCATATAGTCCACTAAATCATCATACATCTTAAAATTGTCTATTTGCAATCCCACTGAACAAAGGCAAATTCCTTTAGTAATGCTAGAGAAATTAAGTCAGTTTTTCATTGTTTACATAATGCTTCAATCACCAACTCAGGTTCTACATGTTTTATTACCATTGTATCTGAACTGTATGAGGAAATCTCAACATTTTAAACTAGCCTAGACCTGAATTCCCTTCATAAGAATCCTTTGAAAAACCACCAATTCTTCTCCATGGGCATCGCTGCCATTCAAAGAGGGTTAAAGAAGATGTGTTTTTCCAAGATGGATTCACAGCCCAGTAGAAACCATTATTGACTCCAAGAGCATACTTCCCACCATCATCTGAAAGACTGAAGATCCCTATTTGAAAACAAAAAAGCTATCTATTTTAGTTATCATATATTACTTCACAATATTGCTAATGGAACCTCTATATTTTTTAGAAAAAAATTAGAGAGTGTTACATTTGGTAGTAATCTCTCTAGATCACAATTGATTCATGATTAAACTATCACAGGTTCACTTCTAAAGTTTGTTAAGGAAGAACTAGTGGGTAAAGATCTTCCACTTCATCATTATATCCAACTAGCACAATAGAAGATAGCTACCACACATGGAGGATTAGAGGTGATTTAAAGGAAGGTTTGGGATCCTAGTCTTTACATGATGTTTCAGGAAATGCATTAGGGAAAGCAATTCAGGGAAGGGCAGAGTGTAGTGTCTCATTTATTTGATTATTTGGATCATAGGACCAGAAGCCTATTTTATTCCCTGTTGGCTAATAGGGGTTTAAAAAGGGAAATAATATAATAAAAATTTATTAAATTATCCAAAAAGTTACTTCAATTTATAACTTATAAAAATGACACTTAGTGTATTATTATTAAAAGGAGCCAAAAAGAAAATAGTAATTACATGGCCTTAAGTAATTAATAATTATGAGGATGGAAAAAGGTGAATATATAATTAAAATTAATTTTAATTACTTTTAGGGTTTTGAATGAACAATATCTTGATAAAATAATTGATTACAAAAAATTAATCATTCATCATTCAAACAATTTAACAAACATTTGTTTTGCAAGTTTGGGGTAGCAACTTCATTTTTAACATAGAGGACAAAAACCCTCTCATGTTATGATTTAGAGATGAAAAACATCACACCTAGATGCTAATTACATCCAATGATTACAAAGATATTTCAAATTAGTTTGAAATCCATCACACATGTATAAACAAGATGATTTATATTTGTTTATGGGGCTACAATAGTCTAAGTATTAATTAAATATTCTCCAAAAGTTACATTTTATCTTGATTTCACTATTAACATCAATATTCATGGGATCACTATTTATGATCTCATTATTCACATCAATATTCACTAATATACCTAGAATTATAATCTATTGTACCCTTTTGTAGCACACTTCAAGCCTTGGTGTCATTATTTCTAGGAAAAATTCTATTGACATCACACTCAAAAGGATTTATTATTTCTACCAAGGGTCTACCGTACCTTCTAATAGGGTTTCATACTTATATGATTCCTTTTTAAGATAGGGTTTTAGAGGAAATTCAATTTTTCATACTTTCTACATAGTTTCAAGTTAGGAGTTATTGTAATGAATTCATATTTATCATATTTGAATAAATATTGCATTTGGTTATTTTAGTTTTACATATTTAAGCTATTTATTATTATTTAGGATTTATATTAGCAATGCCACTTAGAAACATTATTAAAAATATCATAATATTCATTTTTTTATAATAAGGATATTACATTCATCTTCCTAAGGTCAACCTTATCAGAATATTTCACACATTAAAGGATATATAAGTAAGTTAATGTAACTTTATAACTTAATTGAAAATCTTACAATATAATATTGAAACAATATTTCCAAAATCTACCCAAATCAGGTGCACATATTTTATATTAGTCCTTATTACAGGTTTGAAGTAATCAGCTAGGTCAAATTTCTATCCTCTTCCATTTTTTAGCATGAAAATATTCTTAAAGCCATATCTTAGATAGATGAACATAACTCTAATTTTTTTCTCCTTTGATATTGTAGAAAAAAAATCATGCACTTTGGGTAATTATCTAGTCCTGATTACATACTACTATTCATTTGATTCCTAAGTAAGACAATTACTAATTGACCTATGTCTTTGGACACCTTTATTTGCTTTCTATTATCACTTTTGGTCTTGCACCCTTAATTTCTCATTTTACCTTCCTATACCTCAAAATTTATCATTCTGGACATCAGCGCCCGGCCATGACGCTAGTACAAGGTGCCCTCATCCCCTCAAGGTTCCTCTGACCTCATTATACATTTTTCACATCTTTTAGGTCCTTTCTCATCATTTGAGCATCTTATATTTTTTGGTAGTCAACCTTTTCGGGGTTAATTACCAAATTCAAGAAAATGAATCATATAAATATAAAGTTACATGGACATAATAAAGGACCAATCACTAAGCACTAGCTATCACCACCTGATGTTGCATCCATCAAGCATCTAAGAGATCCATTATATCCATCTAGCACCATCTAAGGGATACAAGGGCTAGTTATTCCACATACACTTCATAGGAGGGAAATTATTTCTATTCCATGCACACATCTATTACATTTATTTACATCTAGCTTATTTTCTCGTTATCAAGTGCAACATGTACAATAGCCACCTAGGGTAACGATTCTATGCACACACAAAATTACATTGGGTCTGAGATGTAGTGCATAACTCGGTCATAAGATCACCATTGTGATAGCTAAGGACAACCTGATCCCTCATTCTCCATATTTCTTTTATAGGATTTGATGTATATTTGAGGGTTTTGCAGGTTCATATTTCATTCCAGGGCTCTAGTGACCTCGGAGAATATTGTGTGACATACTAGTGACAAAATTCAAACAACAACAAACAACTTATGAACATCCAAAGGATGTTTTATAAGCACTTTCGCAAACCTAGGTGCCTAGAAACAACTCTAAGGCACCCATAGGCACCTCTATCCCTCTTCAAGTGCCCCAGTCTAGGAAGATCGAAAACTCATACAATTTTTGGGGCTCTATATGATGCTTCCCCCTTTATGTTCATCTGATAAGAACTTCGGAAAATGCTAGACTTCATTGCAAATCAACTAATGATTTTTAACCTCTCTTTTAACTTAGTTTTTTATATTGTCTTTCTTAGCTTTCTTGGATTAATTTCTATATTTATTTTTTTATACTTTTTCTACTACAATAAAAATCAGATTAGGCATATAAATTCACATTTAGATTAATCATTTAGGTGAACCTACGTTTGAACACTCTTGGATCCTCATTTATCTTTTCTCATCGCTCATTCACTTTCTTAATTCTCCTTGCTTCAATTGATTTGAATTCACCCATATTATCAAGATGCTCTCTACAAAACCCTAGGAACTTTGTATCTTTCTATTAACACACTACCTGATCAAGTCAATGTTATCTTCAATCATATTTCTAATGAATCTCTTGATTCTTATACCAATGACTCTATTTTTAAGTCTATTCAAGCCTTACATTCTCTATTTCAATATAAATTTAAGACTATGGAATCCATGATTATATCTCTTAAATATGAAATTAAGCTCCTCAAGGACAATTATCAATCTAATGATATTTCTTCTCTTACGTCTCATTATAATCATATATATTCTATATGTGCGCATATTAGTAAGCCCCAAGTATTACCTCCCCCCGCGCCTCTCATGTTTAATCTCAATACTAACAAACAAGACATTCTTCTGCAGCTCCTCAGTCATCATTTGATCAAATTTACATCTACTTACTACTATCCTCCTCATAGGCTAGAAAAATATCAAGGTCATCTATATTGCAATTATCATCAAATAAGCATACATAATGACAATGATTGATATGCTTTACAATGAAGGATAAAACATGTTTAGTGTCAAGTTTTTATCTCATTCACTGCCCAACGTTTTGTTACATGGTCCTCTTTAATTATTACATCTCAATGGGTTCCTAAATCTAATTCATCTATGTCTAATGAGCATCATGTCATCACATTTAATAGTCCTTCTATGGAAATTCAAGCACCACCTAAGCAACCGCCTCTCGAAATCAATATAACACCTCCTCTCAAGTCATTTTTGGCATCACATGGTCAAACTATACAACCTCCTCTCAAAATCAGTCCACCTTCTTCTCCTATCAAGTCTTTTGCAACCTCATCACTCCCACCTAAGTTACCACCATTCAATATTCCTCCCCATCATACTCCACTTCTATTTATAATTCATTTTGTCAAAGCAACTACTCCTTCTACTAATGGCCAAGACACATTTCAAATTTCACCACCACCACATGGTCCTACTATTTCTTTAGCCTACCATTGTTTTGACTGTCACTCTTATCATGACACAAATAACACTATCCCACAATGGAAAGGTATATCTCACATTGTTTCATAAATATCCATCATTGGGACACTTGGGGGGCATTGCAATTATCCTCCCCCACTTCTAACATCAAAAATCATCTTATTTTCTCATCACTTCACATCTAGTCTATCGCATTCAAAGAATTTATATCTTGATACACACTTGTATCATCATCACCTGATGACACACTCTTGTGCTAAGTTTCACACTTGACTATTTAGGGCATATTATACACATGAAACTCACACAAAATGTGCTACACATTACACTACCTACTACATTACACATCATCCTATTTTGCACTCATATTCATCACTTTACAATCAACACACTTTCAATATAACATGCTACAAACTTGAAAAAATTGTAATGCATTCTTCTCACACCTATTCATCAATAGAAACTAAACAAAATATCAACACCTATTCTTCACGCATGTTCAAAAAAATATACTACACACACTCGATATATCTACAACATATTACACACTCAACAATTTCACAACATACCTATTTCACATATCTCTTGTGCGCAGGATCAATAACTACACCTTGTACAATAAACATATTTACACAACACTACACATTCAACACTCACACAACATATATGTCTTGTTTAACCTACAATCGAATCATTCATACCACCTCTCTTTATTACATGAAATCCACATGACACATTACACATTCAACAATACACATCACATAATCAATGTGTTCACAATCAATCTCTTTCACTGAAATTCAAAAATATACCACACTATCAAAATATTTTTAACATCTGACACAAAAGACAAATTCACAACATACAACGCAAACAAAACATTACAAATTGAACATATCTCTCCAACACATACAAAACAACTCACTACCTATGACACACTCTAGTTCCATGGTCCATAATCAACTTTTGAGGGTCTACAAATCAAATGGACCTCACTAAACTCATGTGTTCAATCATTCACACACTTACACTCTACGTGTTGTGCTTTGACGATTATATCTTTCTACTGCACACAATTCATCAAACTATTTCTTGATGACGCACTCTTGTTTACGGTTCATTCTTGAATGCTGAGGGGAATAAATAAATGAACCTAATTTCACACATACATGGGGGGCACGCTACTCCTATCATCCACTTTGCATTCCAAGCCAACTCATCCATGACATATTGCATATCTTGGTTGCATTTACTCTTACTTAATTTTTCTTACATGTTCACTTTATTACACATGTTAGATAAATATCTTGTACGTCATTTTATTTATCATACACACATGCACATTTATTTTCCTTTCTAGTCGTGAGCACATATTATATAGATCTATTACATGCAACACTAATGCTCGAGGTAGTACTTATTACCAGTCCCACAGTGGCTCCTTGGGGCATCAACTTTCATACACTATAGGTGATATTGTTTCATTTTGTTTTATAACACACTAATATATCAGATTATAAATGCTTTGACATACCATTTATCTTTCTGACATGCTAATGATTTCTTCATGTACAACATTTTCTTGCTGGCCTATTTGCCACCATGGATTTCTATTACTTTGTTTTATCTTCCTTGTAATTGCTTGCTCTTTGTATGCCATTGTTTGTGGGCTTTTCCCTTTGTCTTGTGTGCACACTTCTCTTCTTTTAGCCTAGGTGGCCTTCGTTTTCTTGCAACATCATGGGTGGTGTCCCTTGTTTACAACCCATTTTTTATGGTCTACATTGTCTTCTTGTGCATTTACATCATATTATTATGTCTTAGCTTACACATTATCTGGAATTTTATTTTACATGCATGTTTTCTTTTACTAACACTTGTTTCCTAGCCACTTTGTTTGCTTGTGCCTTGGTTTCTACCAAGAACATTCCCTTTCCCCCCTCCAAGGCACAATTTTAGCACAACGGTCGGTCCTCCTTTTAACCGCATACTCGTTCAGTGACATCACATGCACCCCAAATGAGGGGGGGATTATTTGGGTGAATCAGTCACCACACACAGCATTATACATTCATTACACAACAAAATAATGGTATGATTAATTTTTCAGTTTCAGGGATTAGAATCCGACTTGGGTCATTAGCATAACACATTTACCAAAGCCCTTCCCAGATGCCTATAAGTAGGGGGAGTTACACAATGATTGGTAGTTCAACAAAGTCTACAAAATTCCACACAATGGATTTTACAGGGCACACAGTCTTTAGCACTCACGTTTGTTCAAAATTTACACACCATCTATAATGGTTTTCTACATTACAGGAAGCTGTTATAGGTTGGAGGATAACACCAGACTTTTCTCCCTACACTTCTTCCATGACTTGGTGTGAGATCACCCCAAAAAATTGCAACTGGCGTGAGGTCGCTTGAAAAAATGTTTTTTTACAACATCTTTAGGATCCTCTCTACAGTCTTTCCTCATCACAAATTAGGTGCATATGTTCCTTTTTTACAATTTAGCATTTTTTACATACTTCTCTACATACTTTTTATACATATACATATGTATTTGAATTCTTGTTTGTTTTTTTCTTTTTCAGTTTCGTTCATATGGGAAGCGCTAGTCAACATCATTCACTAATCACACACATCAAAATTGACATATACATTAGGTACATCATGACATCTACACATGTGATCCTGCCCTAAGGTCATTTTCATCATCACTTTTTGCACTTTCTCCTTTGTAGTATCCACAATTCACCCTTTATATCACTCCACGCTTTATCTTGTCCCTTGGCATGTTATTTCTACACCAATCTACATGGTTATGAGGTACACATCTCTATCTACTTTATTTTACTGATATTTCCACTCACCAACATAAAGTGGGGGTAGATGTAGACATAAAATAACGCACTTGAGGTAATTATCTAGTCTTGATTATATACTATTATTTATATGATTCCTCAATAAGAAAATAACTAATTGAACCATGTCTTTGGCTACCTTTCTTCACTTTCTATTATCACTTTTGGTATTGTACCTTTATTTTCTCATCCTTCCTTCTTATACCTTAGCATTTATCATCCTGGAAACTAGCACCCAACCAGGGACACCAGCATCAAGTGCCCTCATCCCCTCTAAGCACCCTTGACCTCAATATACTTTGTTCAAATATTTTGGGTCCTTTATGGCCATTTTAGCATCTTATCTTTTGTGTAGTCAGCATTTTCAGGGTTAATTATGAAATTCAAGCAAAGCAATCATATAATATAAAGTTATATGGTCATAATGAAGGACCAAACACTAATCACTAGGTATCACCACCTAAGGTTACTGTTATCCAAAATTCACCCCCCCAGGGTAAATTTGATAACATGCATCAGGATGTCCAAATTCCAAGAAAAATGACTGATTTAGAGAGCAAAATCAGATTTCTAGGGTCCCTTCAGGAATCTTTCTAAACTCCCCAGGCCGAAGAAGGAAGGAGCAAGCTTTGAGAAAGTGCGGAGAAGGTTGCAGAAAGCAAGTAGTTTAGGCCAGGAAAAATTGTGAAAATCGGCTAAGTCCTAGTCCATCACAAGGTGGGACAAATGGGACAAAGGTACGCGAACCGCCCGATACCGGCCGAAATGAGTCCAATCGGCCCACTAAGCATTTGGGACAAGTGGGACGAAAGTACGCAGCGGGCGTGAAATGCCGGTTCGGCCGAGAGAGAAAATCGACTAACTGCTGAGAGGGGCAGTTCGGGACGAGTGGGACAAATGGACGCGAAATGCCCGAACCGGCCGGTTCGCGTGAAATCAGCACAAGGAGCCCAAAAGCAATTGGGACGCGTGGGACAGAAGGACCCGAACCAGCTGAACAGGCCGAAAAGAGTCAAGTCAGTCCGAAACAAAGTGGGACTAACGGGCCAGAAATACTCGAACTGGCCGAATCGGCCGAAATTGTCCCAAAAGGTCCAAATCAAATGGGATGTCCGGGACGAATGGACGCGAAGTACGCGGAAGACCCGGCAGGCCCCGAGAACCATTGAGAAATTGCCACGTGTCATCAAGGAGAAGCCAAAAGGTCAAAGGGCAAGGTTTGAAGCGCTGGGCCCGAGCCAATAGAAATTGGACACGTGTCTAATGGAGCATAGAAGTGCAGAGCTCGGGGAGGAGTTGTGAAAGTTTGGCCAAATCTAAGCCAAAAAGGGTAAAAGTGAAGGAAGACCCGGCAGGTTCGTGAACCAACCAATGCATGCCACGTATCCCTAGTGGCGGGGCGTGGGAAAAAATGTGGAAAATATTCCAAGAGCACCAAAAGTCAAAATTCAAGAGACAGCCCGCTGAAAAGTAGAGGAGAGAGAATTATTCAGCGAATCAGAGCATGCCACGTGGCGTCCAAGTGGCATGTGCGCGGGAAAATATTTCAAAATCCGTTTTTCGCCTGTTTCGTGTCCTAAATCTTCAGATCGACATATCTTTCGATCCAGAGCTCGGATTTGCACATTCTTGATATCAACGGAAAAGCTGCTGAAATTCTCTACACATTTCCAGGGTCAATCTTGCATTTTGGTGTAGTCTGGAGGGAGAAAATTGAGAAACGCCTCTGGCACGAAATAACAAGCAGAGATAATGCTTCAACAACCACTTTAATGCAGCAGACAACCCTCCGCTTCTGTTAGGCAAACCGCCGCTTTGCCAGAACCCGCCACTTCTGCCATGATGGACGAATTAAATGCAACTTAGAGGTGGTTGGGGCAGTTTTCGAATTCCTCTCTCTTTTCTCTCCCATTCTTCCTATAAATTGTAAGGAGGGGTTTCTTTCTGTAGTTGGACATTTCTACTTTGCATCCTCCCTTCTCTCCTATTCATAAGAATATTTGTGGAGTTTTCGAACCTCCCATATAGACTGTAACACCATTTTTTGCCTTTTGGCCATTGCAATGTATTGAATCGATCCTTGAGCAATATATATGTGTCTGTGGTTACTTCTAAACGCTCTTACATATTTATTACTGTCATTCTTGATCTTTCATTGCATTTTTGCTATCTGTGCATGGTGTTGTGTTATATCTACATGGTCTGTGTTTAATGTGGCAAAGCATATGTTATCCATTCCTCGGTGCATCACCTCTATTAGCTTAGATTTATTTTATGCATCTTCTTACCTTGTCTCCTTGGCAGATTAGATTAGATTTTTAGAAAACCCCTCTGCATATTTCGTGTGCACCTGAATAGAGGAATAGGAACCAGCCTTTCTCTGGAGATTCCTTTCTCACTCTTCAAGTCCCACACTTGGAGAAAGGATTCATGTTATGCAATCACACTGGATATTAATATGATCAACCTAGAAAACTGATCAATATCCAGGGGTGCTGTGATTTTGCACTAACAGTTTTGGCACGCCCAGTGGGACCAGAGGTCTCATTTTTTATTGCAGGCAAGGTTGATGTGCATCTGCTGCAATTTTCTTGCTTGAAAAGAGCTATTATTTGCATATCTGGCGACTCCAAGGGGAAGAATCAACTAGTTTCAGCAGTCAGGCCTAAAAGCTTATGAGAAGAATCACAAGGTCAAGAGCTGGAGAAGAGGAAGTGCCTTTGAATACCTGCAATTATCTCCAAGAAGAAGGCAAAGAGGAAGAAGGATTCAAAGGTCTCCATCTCCACCAAATAGAACTCTCTCAACTCCTCCACCTGACAGGCCTTTCTTTCAATATACAAGGGTTTTAAGACCACTCAGAATGGCGCAACCAGTAAACCCCTATGTCAACTTCACAGGCAGCAGCCCACTTGCTCTCAATGCACAAAATCCAATCCCAGTTGCAGCATTGAAGAACATTCCATATTTTACTGGATAAAATCAGACCACTCCTGGTGATCATGTCAAGGACATCGCTAATATTTGTGCAATCCATGAGATTAATGAGATGCAAGTAGCTTTCAAATTGCTGGCATCTTCATTCAAGGGGAAAGCATTGCAATGGTTTAGGAGCCTTGAAGCTGCTTCTAACACAAACTGGAATCAGCTGTGTATTGCACTTCATAATCAATTTGGAGAGAAGGGAGACAACTTGTCTCTTTTGGAGCAGCTGACAACCATCAAGAGAGCTTCTAATGAGCAGCTAACTGACTTCAACTTCAGATTTCAAAGATCTTGGGATAGAATTCCAGTAGCAGTCAGACCAACAGCAGAAGGTGCTTTTCTATACTACCTTAAAGCTTTAAATTCTGATATTTCTATGTTGATTCAATCCATGGGAGGCACAACTATCCCTGCTGCTTATAGTATTGCCATTAGAGCTGAAAATTGTCTGATTCAAGCTGGCAAGCTAGCTCCTAGGCCTCCAATGCCATTATATCCAAGTTTAGAGAGCCAAAGTACTAGTCAGGCACCTATCTTAGCTCCTTCTCCCACTCCTAGAAATCAGAGTTCAAATAAGCTTCCACTTCATCTCCAAGTGCCCCAAATGAGCTTCAAGAAGTCATGAAGCAACTGCAAAATTTAGGTAATTGAGCTGGTCACACTCAAGAGGCAGCAAGCTCAAAGTTTTAGACCTTCGTATCAGCCTCAAGCTCAACTGAATAGGCAGCCATATCAGCCTCAAAGGCCACCTAATCCAGCTGCAAATATGAATCAAACAAGGCCTCTTGTCAATAGACCATTCCAGCCCTATAATCCAAATGCCATATCTGCTCTAAGGCATTAGTACCAGCACAAACAACATTTCCCAGGAGTATGAATGTTGGTTTTCCATGTAATGACCCATAATCAATCCATGTGCTATAATGGTGCTTTAACCCAAGCTTAATGGTAACAAGTTCTGGTGTGGAGGGTGAAAGTAGTCAAGAAAACAGCCAACAAACAAGAAACATTCCAACAGCAACCTGCCCCAAATGACACCACATTGGTAAATTGGCGGCAGAGGATTTCTGTGGTATGAATCAGGCAGTCTCTCAAGGTGTTACAGCCACACAAGGTCAAAAAGGAGAAATTTTGGTGAAGAACAGCCGTAGCCCCAGCCAATCCACAACCTTCCATAGCTCCACAAATGATTGGCAAGCAAAACCCAGTTTCAAATGCACGAGGGCAGCCAAGAACAGCCCCTTGGCCAAATCAAATGCCAGCTTTTGCTGCCCATATTCAAGGAGCAAATGTGCAAATCAAGGGCAGCAGAGAGATCCTTCATCACCATTCAGTATCATTGATCAGATGAAGAAAACAAACATCATATATCTATGTGGGAATCCCTATCCATCCCAGGCCAAAGAGATCTGCTGCAAGCTGCTATGAAGGATTGGCCAACTCCGAATCAGCAGGTTCAGAGGCAAGACAAAGTGCTTACAAATGCTGCCCAGCCTGAAGGAAATCATGGAGCACAACAAGGTAAAATGCTGAAGCCCCCTCCATTTTATGTTTCATTGATAATAGGAGACAAGTTGGTACATAATTGCATGATTGACTCTGGGGCAAGTAGTTCAGTAATGCCTAAACAGATAGCTGATCAGCTAGGGCTCCAGTATGAAATAACAACTAAGGGAGTAGTGTAATTAGATGGGACAACAGTAGCCACAGTTGGAGTTATAAAATACTTGAGTCTTACCTTGCATGCATGTCCCAACGTGGTTGTTTTGCAAGACGTCTCAGTCATAGACCTTCCACCACTCTTTGCCCTATGCTTGTCAAGGGACTTTACTGCCAAGATTGGGGGATATTTGTCCGCTAATGGTCACACATGCTGTCAGAACGAGGTATGGAACTAAGCTACAATTAGGTCAGAACCTATTGCAGATTTCCACATTGAACCCTATACTCCAAGTCATATTATACCAATTGCTCAGCATTTGATCAAGAAATCACCTCGGCACTGATGAAGCCGACACTAAGGTTGGAAGTATCCCATATTTGACTCTTGATGAATGGGCAAGCAAGGTGCATGCTTTTGATCCTTATCAAGAAGTAGAAGAATCTGAGCTGGGGGTCTATTGTATACACGAAGAAAGTCAACCTATTCCTAAGCATCACCAAGCCAAACCACAAGGATGACAACGAGGTATGGCAACTATTTTTTGATGGATCAAGGAGTAGACAAGGCGCAGGCGGTGGAGCCGTGCTTATTTCACCTCAAGGAGTAAAGTATTATTTAGCTTTTAGATTTCAATTTGCATGCTCTAAATACACTGCTGAATATGAAGCCTTGGTGGCAAGGGATGCATTGGGCAATAAAGAGAAAATAAATAACTTGCAAGGTTTTGGGGACAGTGAGCTGATTGTAAATCAGGTCAAAGGGACAACATGCTGCCAAAAAATGATCTACTCAGATGCTACAAGAATAGGGTGTGGGACCTCATGGAAGATTTTGAAGGTTTCGGCATCAAGGACATTCCCAGAAAAGAGAATCAAGCTGCTGACAGGCTTGCAAGCAGTAGGGGCAGCCTTTGACATTGTAGAAAAACATTCAAGCAAGATAAGGTACAGCCAAACATCCACGGATTGTGAGGCCTTCAGTGCCGGATACGATGTCAATTGGCAAGTATTTGAGAATGACCCGGTAAATCATCCACTTCTTGCAAGAAGAAGCTGAGTTTCTCAGCTAAGAATCAAGAGAAGTTGGAACAGCAATATGGTGACCAGGTGATACAGCTGAGAACTGACAAGCTGCCCAAGGGACTTGTCACCTTGGAGTCCATTTTAACCCCAATGATCAGTTTAGAAAGGAGAAAGAAAATATTCAGGTCAAGAGGGAAGATTCGGTATCCATCTTGGTAAAAGAGAACAAGCCATTGCAAATTGGAAAAATGACAACTGAGCAAGAGAGATATGAGTTCATACAGCTTTATCAAGAATTCCCTGACGTGTTTGCTTAGAGCTATGAAGACTTGAAGGGCTTCAATCCCAACTTAGCTCAGCATACCATTGAGTTGATCCAAATACTAACCTGTCAGGCAGAAACAGAGACCAGTCAATCCACACATGGAGCCTCTCATGAGGAAGGAGCTGGACAAGCTGATTGAGTCAGCAATTATATCCCTATCAAGCACTCAAGCTGGGTTGCGAACTTGGTTCCGGTCAGAAAGAAAAGTGGAGAGATCAGGCTATGTGTTTGACTTCCGAGACCTCAATAGGGCATCTCTCAAGGACCATTATCCACTCCCTTCCATGGAGCAAATATTGCAGGTCGTAGCTGGTTCAGAAAGGTTTTCACTGCTGGATGGTTACTCAGGATTCAATCAAATTATGGTAAAGGAGGAAGACCAGTTCAAGACAGCCTTCACAACCAAATGGGGCAAATATGCTTACAAGAAGATGCCATTTGGACTGTTGAACGCCGGAGCAACATTCCAGCGAGCTATGGATATGGCATTCAAAGGCTTGATCAACAAGACAGTACTGATATACTTAGATGACATTACTGTCTTCTCAAAAAATGCTGCAGACCATCTCTTTCACCTCAGGCAAGTGTTTCAGAGATGTAGAAAAGTTTGGAGTGTCTTTAAATCCTAAGAAGTGCATCTTTCTTGCACATGAAGGGAAACTCCTTGGCCATATTGTCTCCAAGGAAAGGATTAGCAATTGTATCCAGAGAGGGTTGAAGCCATAAGGGCTCTACCATTGCCAAGTCACAAGAAGGCTCTTCAAAGTTTCCCTGGGAAGGAATAAACTTTGTTCGGAGGTTTGTCCCAAATTTTGCAACCCTTGTCAAGCCATTACCAAAAATGTTAGAAAAAGCATGGCTTTCAAATGGACGGCAGAAGGCAGGAGAGATTTGAAGCAAATCAAAGAAGCCATCTCCCAGGCACCCCACTCTCATCAACCCAGACTTTTCCAAGGATTTCATCCTCTATGCATTTGGAGGTGATGACACTATTTCTGCCATTTTGATGCAACAGAATAAAGATAATGATGAGCAGGCCGATTGCCTTCTTCAGCCAAAGCCTAAAATGACTGCGAATTGAGGTACTCTTTATTGAAAAACATGTGCTTGCAGTAATCAGGAGCTTGAAGAAATCAAGCATTTGGTCTCAAACAACAAGGTCCAGTTGCTGGTCTCACATGCCTGGGGTTAAGGACTTCCTCCTCAGCAGGATTTGAATAGAAAAGGGCAGGATGGATCACCCGTGTCATGGAGTATGACATTGAGATCAAGATCACCAAGCTGGTAAGAGGCAAAGGTTTGTGCGAGCAGCTCGCTTCAAAACAACCAGACAACCCAGAAGATGAAGAGGATGTTGTCCTGCTATTACAAGATGATAAAAAATAGGAAAATGATGATGTGTCCACTCCCTGTTGGACTCAGAATATGATACATTTCCTACAGATGGGTATGTGCCCTCTAGAAATGAAGCAAAGCAAAAAGAAGACACTTCAGGTTGCAGGCTATTCCATATACCATCATTGATGAGTTTTTGTTTAAGAAGGACGTGAATGGAGTGCTGCTGAGATGCATTAACACAGGTCAGATTCAAAGGGTATTAAAGGAGTTTCATGATGGACCAGCTGGTGGCCATTTTGCAACCAAGAGTGACAGCTCGGAAAATCATGAAGGCTGGTTATTATTGGCCTAAAAATATTCAGTGATTGCTATGCATGATCAAGAGGTGTAAGAATTGGTGCATTTTTCATAGGAAAAGAGAAACTTGCAGCCCTCCCATTACATCCAATCTCAGTTGACCAGCCATTCATTGCAATGGGGTCTGGACTTCATTGGAGTCATCAATCCCAATTCGAGCCAAGGGCACAAATGGATTTTGACAGCCACATACTACTTCACCAGATGGACAGAAGCAAGTAGCCAGTCAAAGAGGCGAATAGTCTAGCATCTTGGACTTTTACGAGGGGGATAATAACCAGATTTGGTGTAGACCTGCTACAATATTCTCTGATAATGCATTGGCATTCATTGGTCTAAAGTTTACTAAGTGGGATGGCAAGATACGGATTTAACCTGAGCCTTCATCAAACTATTTACCCCTCAGGTAATGGACAGGCCGAGTCTACAAAACAAAAACTGCTGAGGATCATTAGAGGACACTGATAGACTCAGAGAGCTTGGCATACCAAACTTAAATCAGCTTATGGGCTTATAGGAAATAACTCCCCCAAAAGATCCACAGTACTCTCCTTTAGGCTTGTCTACGGAATAGAGGCAGTCTTTTGCCCATGTCATTTGAGTTGCCAACGTTGGAACTCATGAAACAGCTGGATTTGCTAGAGTTGTTCCCATGGATGGTTGATATGCAGAATTGGGAATGCTGGAGTGGTCAGTAAATCAGAGATCGCTTCCAAGCAATGAAAGGATCAGGATGTTGATAAAGAATACCTTGATATGGGTCATTAAGGCCAATATAGACTTTCCAAGTAGGAGATTCTAGTGTTGGAAATGGGATGTGGACAGAGCAAAACCAGGAAGGCATTCCAAATTTGATGCCATTTGGAGTGGCCCATACAGGTCACAATGCAACACAACAATGCTTCTCCCATTTGCCTCCAGTGGTGGTGAAGAACTACAGATCCAGTAAATGGCATCTATCTCAAGCGTTGCTTCTAGAGGGATGCTTCACTACATCTGTAAATACTAGATTAGTTTTTCTTTCCTCCAAGTGCTTGTGCACATTGTTTTGCTGTGATTAGTTTTTTGTTTTCCCTAAGTGCCTTTGGCCAGTTTGCTTTCCAGGAGATGATGCTGTCTTTGCTAAATCAGGTCTTTTTCCAATCTTCCTCCTCGCACATTCCTGATCAATTTGGATTCTAACAGAATTTTGATGACTTTCCATGCCCAAGGATGGCTTCAGAAACTGGCCTTTTCATCTAATCATGCAGATGATCCCGCTGATTCGCCAATTGTTATCCAAAATTCACACCCCCCAGGGTACTTTGATACATGCATCAGATTCCCAATTCCTAGAATTACTGTTTAAGCAAATCAGAATTTCTAAGGTCCCTTCAGGAAAATCTTTCTAACTCCCCCAATGGCCGAAAAGGAAGGAGCAGCTTTGAGAAGTGCGGATAAGTTGCTAAAGCAATTATTTGGCCCTTAAAAATTGGGGTGGAAAAATCGGTAAGTCCTAGTCCAGCACAGGTGGGACAAATGGGACAAAGGTACGCGAACCCCGAACCGGGCCAAAATGAGTCCAGTCGGCCACTAAGCATTTGGGACAAGTGGACGAAGTACGCGGCGAACGCGAAATGCCGGTTCGGCCGAGAGAGAAAATCGACTAACTGCTGAGAGGGGCAGTTCGGGACAAGTGAGAAAAATGGACGCGAAATGCCCGAACCGGCCGGTTCGCGCGAAATAAGCACAAGGAGCCCAAAATAAATTGGGACGCGCGGGACAGAAGGACCCGAACCGGCCGAACCGGCCGAAAAGAGTCAAGTCAGTCCGAAACAAGTGTGACTAGCGGGCCAGAAATACCCGAATCGGCCGAATCGGCCGAATTTTCCCAAAAGGGTCCGAATCAAATGGGATGTCTGGGATGAATGGACGCGAAGTACGCGGAAGACCCGGCAAGGCCCGAGAACCATTGAGAAATTGCCACGGTCATCAAGGAGAAGCCAAAAAGGTCAAAGGGAAAAGGTTTGAAAGCGCTGGCCCAACGCCAATAGAAATTGACAACGTGTCCAATGGAGCATAGAAGTGCGGAGCTCGGGGAGGAGTTGGAAAGTTTGGCCAAATCTAAGCCAAAAAGGGTAAAAGTGAAGGGAAGACCCAGCAGGTTTCGTGAACCAACCAATGCATGCCACGTATCCCCTAGTGGCGGGGCGTGGGAAAAATGTGGAAAAATATTCCAAGAGCACCAAAAAGTCAAAATTCAAGAGACAGCCCACTGAAAAAGCAGAGGAGAGAGAATTATTCAGTGAATTAAGAGCATGCCACGGTGGCGTCCAAGTGGCAATGCTCGGGAAAATATTCAAAATCCGTGTTCACCTGTTCCGTGTCCTAAATCTTCAGATCGACATATCTTTTCGATCCAGAGCTCGGATTTGCACGTTCTTGATATCAACGGAAAGCTGCTGAAATTCTCTACACATTTCCAGGGTCAATCTTGCCTTTTGGTGTAGTCTGGAGGGAGAAAATTGAGAAACCCCTCTGGCATGAAATAACAAGCAGAGATAATGCTTCACAACAACCACTTTTAATGCGCAGACAACCCGCCGCTTCCTGTTAGGCAAACCGCCTCTTCTGCCATGATTGACGAATTATAATGCAACTTAGAGGTGGTTTGGGGAAGTTTTAGAATTCCTCTCTCTTTTCTCTCCCATTCTTCCTATAAATTGTAAGGAGGGGTTTCTTTCTGTAGTTGGAACATTTCTGCTTTGCATCCCTCCCTTCTCTCCTGTTCATAAGAAGATTTGTGGAGTTTTCGAACCTCCCATATAGACTGTAAACACCGTTTTTTGCCTTTTGGCCATTGCAATGTATTGAATCGATCCTTGAGCAATATATATGTGTCTGTGGTTGCTTCTAAACCCTCTTACATATTTATTACTGTCATTCTTGATCTTTCATTGGCATATTTGCTATCTGTGCATGGTGTTGTTGTTATATCTACATGGTCTGTGTTTAATGTGGCAAAGCATATGTTTCTTCATTCCTCGGTGCATCACCTCTATTAGCTTAGATTATTTTATGCATCTTCTTACCTTGTCTCCTTGGCAGATTAGATTAGATTTTTTAGAAAACCCTCTGCATATTTCGTGTGCACCTGAACAGAGGGAATAGGAACCAGCCTTTCTATGGAGGATCCTTTCTCATCTTCAATCCCAACTTGGAGAGAAAAGAGGATTAATTGTTACTGCATCACACTGGATATTAAGATGAGCAACCAGAAAATTATCACTATCAAGGGGTGCTGTGTTTTGCACTAACAGTTACATCTATCAAGAATCTAAGATCTCCATTGATATATCCAACACCATCCAAGGGACACAAGGTACTTCTTCTTCTGCATTAAATGTAGAGAGGGAAGTTCATTTTATTCAATGTACACATATATTAACACTGTCTTACATCTAGCTTATTGTCTCCCTTCAAGTGGTGACACACAAAAAGCCACATGGGGCACAATTCCATAGGACACACAAAGAGAATACATTGCGGTTGAGATGTAGTGGAAGGTGATCAATCGTAGATCGCATTTTGAAAGTTAGGAAAGTCTGACCCCTCATTACCATCTTTTGTTTTACGGATTGGATATCTAATTTCGAGGGTTTTTGCAGGTTCATATTTCATTGAGGTTTAATGACCTCGATGACTATGTTTGGGAATACTAGCAACTAAAGGAGAAAGAAATGATTTGTGACCACCCAAGGAGGTTTTTTTTAGCATTTCCATAGACCTAGGTGACTAGAAATTGGTTAAGGCACCCAAAGGAGTCCCTTGTCCCTCTCCAGGAGATCACCTAGGAAGATCGAGAACTCACACTGTGTGACACTTCCCCCTGTAATGGTATTCAGCCAATCACTTCAGGCATAATATAGACTTCACTGCAATCAGACTACTAATGTTTTTTACCCTCTTTTACACTTATGGTTTGTATATTGTCTTTATCTATCTTGATTGGGATTAATTTCTGTACTTAGTTATTTATTATTTGCTTCCTACATAGTTATTATGATTAACATATAAATCACATTTATCTAATAGATATGATAATGCTCTTAAGGAAGGGTTGTGTAGGTTTTAAGGGTTTATTTGTTGAAGGTGATATATGTCATCCAAAAATTATGCAAGCAATAGTTACATACATCAAATGTAATTTCCAAACAAGTGAAGCCACACACGAAGTTTTATTTTAGAATATATTTCAAAGGGTACACAAATGTACAGTTGTAGTTCCTATCATCGGTTAAATGACAAATGAAAAAGTGTGTATTATGTTTTACTCAATAATGGGACATTAATATATACATGTGTAAAGTAGTGGTTATAAGGAGAGAGCATTAAATAACTGCATTACAAAAGGTAAAAAAAATCAACTGAACAAAAAAATAATATAAAAATATATGCTAATCTAAGATAAGATCAGTTCACTTATTAAATGTTACACAAAAATATCTCAAATTTAACCTTACCAAGAGACTTGGTAAGTATATCTATTACCTGAGTGTCTGTTGGAAAATACTAGAGATGGATGTGGTTGTTAAAGACCTGTTCTTGAATGTAATGGCATTCAAACTCAATGTTATTTAATCTTTCATGGAAAACTATATTCTTCACAATATTCAACATATCCTGATTATCATAATGAATGATCAATGGATTTTCTTCAGAAATTACCATATCAACAAGAATGTGATGTAACCAAATCAATTCACATATAGCTCCTCATGTGGCATGATACTATACCTTAATGGATGAGAGACCTACAAAATTTTTCTTCTTGATAATCCACAAGATAGGTCCATACCCAAGATGAAGAAAATATCCTATAGTTGATTTCTTTTCGTCAACAGATCTGACATAATACAAGTCGATATATCCCTACAAGAATAACTGACAGTTATTTTGATATTGCAAACTACAATCAACTATACCTGAGAAATATCTCAAAATATCATTCATTTCCACTTAGTGAAATTTCTTTGGTTCCTGCATGAATTTGAAAAGATAGCTAACAAAAATCATAGGCCTGGTATGGTATAAGTAAAGTAAACAAGACTCACAACAAGCTTCATGTAGTGAGTAATGTCTACTTGAGGTGAATAATGGAATCTAGAAAGTTGTAAACCTTTATCCAGTGGAGTGTACATATGTTTACAGTGGACATCCCATACTTTTCCAGGAGTTTCTTCACATATTTCATCTAGGAGATAAAAATGTAGTTCTTCTTCTGCCATATCTTCAATCCAAGACAATAGTGATGTAGCCCAAATTTTTTAATGTTGAATGATTTCTTAAAATCATTCTTAACACATTTTATGAGATTGTATGAACTCCCTGTGATCTCAAGATCATCTACATACAAAATTAAAATGTTAATCTTTTTTCCTATATTTTTTATATAAAAATTAGAATCAGAGGGGCTATGTGTGAATTCATGTTACAATAGGTGATTACATATTTTAATGTATCATGCCCTGAGTACTTAATTAGGTCCATAAAGATACTTAATTATATGACATAACTTTTAATGATGTTTCTTGTTGAAAAATCCTTCTGGTTGGGTCATGTATACCTCTTCTTTGAGATTTCCATTCAAAAAATAATTTTTACGTCCATATGTTGAAGATTCCATCCTTTTTGTATTTCTAGTGAAGAGACAAATATGATGGTTTTGACCTTCAAATTTATGAAAAGGTTTCCTTGTAGTCGATTCCTTTTTTTAGCATATCCCTTTGCAACTAGATGTGCTTTGTATTTGTCAATAGATCCATCTTTCTTATATTTTATTTCGAAAATACATTTACAACTAATGGATTTATTTCATGTAGTTATATTGACAAGTTCACATGTCTGATTCTGAATCAGGGATTCATATTCAACATACATGGCCTTCTTCCACTTTGGTTGACTGAGTGTTTCTCAAATGGTATTGGGTTAGGTGTTGTTAACTACTGAACTCATGAGTGTGATATTTACCTCATTTATTGCTTGCCTTATTTTTTTGAATCCTAATGAAGTATATGGGAGAGATTTCGGGTGTGGATTCCTTTGTGGTGCTTTGTACCCATTTCAAATTTTGATGTTATTGATTATGTGAAGAATTATTTTCCAAATGAAAAAGATCAACAAAAAACTCTCCCGACCTCTCATATTTCTTGTGTAAAGATTCTTCATTCTCATCATCTAAATATGAGAGAAATCTATTAGAGGAGGTCATTTCTGAATATTATTTTTGTGGGAATGAGTCAAATGACGACTCATCACAAACTACATATTGAATCTCATATATCTTGTGTATCAAGATCCATGAGATGATATTCCTTTTACATAGTACTCTACCCCAAAAATATACACTAGAGTGTCTTTATATTGATCTTCTTCCTCTTATTTGTTGGGACATGTATCTATGATTTATAAAAAACACTCTAATATGAGAGATTGAAGGATTATGACTACACCATACCTCTTATGGTGTGTTTTCCTACAAGATATTTTCAGTTTCCCAATTCAGAAGATATACATTTGTCTAGACCGCTTCTACCCAAAATATGTTCTCTAACTTGGTAGTGGAAATTATACAATGATCCATCTCCATGAAATTATCATTGCGACATTTTGTAATTCCATTCTACTAGGTCGTATAAGGGTATTCAATTATAATGTGATGTCATGCTCCTTCAGTAATACTAAGAATTTATTTGATGTGAATTTCCCCCTTGATATGAGTGAAGTAAAATAAGGGGATGCTTGATCTACTACACAAAGCCTTGAAAGAATACCTTAAAATTAGTAAATGATTCACTCTTCTTCTGGATAAATAACACCCATTTCTTGTGACAATAGACATCTAGATAAAATACTAGAAGTACTAAAATACCTAAATAGAATCATGTAAGGGTTAGCAAAAAAGGATATGAAAAACCTCGAGATGGTTCTTGGCATGAAAGGTAATCAACTCGAATGGATACTGATGTTATTTTCCATCTAGAAATATAGAACATATAGGTAATGCATGAGAGAGTGTAGTAATTCCTAGTACCATCTCCTTGGAGTTGATTTTATAGAGGGATATGATAGAAAGGTGCCCATTTTAATAATTCCAAAGTACAATAGACTCAACCATGGATTTAGATAGAGAAATTGTAGAGGATGAAACTACATCTAGTGTAAATAAATGGTCCTTCAAAAAATATCATGTAAGTATCATACCTTTTCATGAGATTAAAATGATTTGATGACAATCTAAACCATGAACTACACCTTGAGCTTCTGATTCAAGAGCTGAGAGACAATCAAGATATTTGAAGTCAATCCCAAATCATAGCTCAACACATTAGTAATGGTAAATATTATTTGTCCTAAAATAAATGGTGATATTTCATATTCCTTCTGTGACATACTCCTTACTATATAAAATTCAAACCCGATCTCTAGTGGGTTGATCAATTAATGAATCAAAGACCTTCCTATCACCTTTCATGTTCCTGTTGGCACAAGAGTGAATCAACCAAACATTTTGTGATAGATCCTAAGTTTTGGAGACATTCTGAGTGTGATCAACATCAAGGATTTAGCATCAACCTTGTCATAATTTTTTCTCATCTAGTTCAGTTGTATGTTTTACTTTACCAGCGACGATTCCCTAGACTTCATTGAACTGGATAATGGTGTGCATTTTCTTTTTCCAACCAACATAATTTGACCCTTTCAACAACTGAGCATCAGAGAGAATAAATTTGGGCATGGATATGTATTCTATGGAACCTGTAGGGAAAATACCAACACAATATTAATGTGGATGAGGGGGGATGCAATGTATCCTTTCCATTTATTTGCACAATTTTCCTTGGTTTCCATACACACACGTCTCTTGACAAGAAAACACTCTTTTTCTAATGATCTCATGTTTATACGACTCTTAGTTGCACAAAATAACAAAAGACAACAATGATAGATGCCAAAGAAAAAAATGGGAAACATTTTTCTCCTCTGATCACTACTATGCTTTTCACTAAATCTTCCTTAGTTTGTTTGACATGAAAAGGGGGAATGGTTTTCCATGTAAATAACCTCCTAAGGTTTTTCTCATCTTTAGGTCACTCAAAACAACAAGTAATTACTTGCACCTAGATTGTTGGTCTGAGCTTCTCATATGTTTGAGGAAAAGAACTACACACCAAAAATAGAAAAATTCCAAGACAAATATGTGCTCCATGCAAAGACAATAAAGGACCCTTTGATACCAATGATTTGAAATTCAAATACAAAAGTGTTTACTATATTTTATTCAATATAATGATATGAATGTATACATGTGTAAAGTGATGGTTCTAAGGAGAAGAAAATATTTAAATAAAACTAATATAAAAGGAAAACAAATCATCTAACCGACCAAAACAAAAAATTTAATATATATGATAACTAAGGTACCAAATCATATCGATCCATTATGGAATGAATATTAGTTATATGTTTATGTATGACTATGATTTTATAGCTCCAAACATTTCATCATAGTACTTAAAATTTTTGGTCTACTTTTTCCACCATCCTGCATATAAAGATCATCCCTATTTTTCCTTGAATCACTATGTTTCTCTCTCCTCTTGTGTATTTGAGTAAATTCTTATTATTTATCAGTTGTTCACTTATTTCAATGCATTATTCTAATTATTATTATTATTATTATTTATAATTATTGGAAAGGCTCCAATGTCGATTAAAAGATAGATATAACAATAAAGATCACAAGAATAAAAGAAAAAAACAACAAAACATCAAATAAAAGTGACTCGGGCCACAAAAAAAGAGAAGAGAAAATAGAAATGATATTGAATCTTAGTTTGAAGAATGAGATCTAAGCTTCATGTGCGTTGGTTCTAATTTCTATTTTGAGGAGATTCTTTTCTTATTATGGACTACTATCCACTCTTCCTTGTTGAGATCATTCTCAGAATCCAGCCCACGTAGAATAATAACATCAATGGAAAAAATAGGCTTAAAAAGGAATAAAAAATGGGATATTTTTCGTCATCTAGCCCAGGAAGGGTCATAGAAGATTGGCTCGGAAGATCGGGATGAGGATCCTAAAAGTTTTCTCATCCAAAAAAAGGGTAGATTCGACCCTTGAGGGACACTTTTCAGAAGAATCAACAGGAACTGATGGAGATTCAACTATGTAGTGTGAAGGAAAAGAACCCTTCCACCAATGCATCTCAGCCCCACTTATGATCTTAGAGCACCCACAATCCTTGATCAAGTGACAAACTTCATAGCACCTATGAAATAAAAAAGGAAAAATTTCATAGTCTAATCTTTGTGTCCATACCCTTTCACCAATCTACAAATTAATATTCTTTAGGAGATCAGCAAATACATCCAAGTCGACAAAAATCCAAGCATAAGAGGTATGAAAAAAAAATTAGTGGAAGCATCAACTTAAAAAAATTCCCCTAATGTATTTCCAATGGCATCAAAGCATGGATCATACCAGAGTTGTAAATGTAGAGCTGGAAGTATGACCTAGACTAGCATCGAATCAAAAGAATTGGTTAAAGGGTTAAACATTGGATACCTTAATGTTTTCATGATGTCATGATTACCCCAAAACCAAAACCGTTCATGAAAATCATCTTGTTCTTACCCAGATTTGAAAATAGAAATAACATAAGATTTTGAGAAAGGATAAATCTCTACCTTACCCTTGATAATGGGTCCCCATTACTCTATAATCCATTTAGAAAGATGAGAAAGCTTCAGCCATAGATATTTGAAATGAAAAATGATACCACGGTTCTCATAGTCCTCTTCACGACTCACAACCTATTGGAAAAGGTCTTCATCCAGCTTGAGGATGGGGATTTCACGGGAAGGGTCAAGGGTATTCCATGCCCTTTGAACACTTTTTCCTTTAATGACCACTACAAAAGAGACAAGGGTTGTTGAAGGTTTATATGGAAAGAGACAAGGCTTCCCCTTGCCACATTGTCTAGAGCATCCATGACATATCCATAAACCAGTTCTGATTCTTCCTTGGTTACCAACTATAGGATCAACACGACCACAATCAACATGACCACCATTTCTAGCTCTATCATTGCTAGGGTTAGGGCATGGTGCAACGGGCATCATGGCAGGCATTTACATTAAGATTTTCAATTACTCTAATTATGAATGATTAATTTTGGAATTTAATTAAATCGTAATAGTCCACTTATTACAAACCATTACATAATTTTTATCATTGTGCATCGCATAAAAATATAACTAATAAGGTTATAATAATGAACATATTTCCTATTTGATCCATTTGCATTACATGTGCCACAGGCATAGCCCTGTCAAAATCATTATTATCCCTAGTATCATGTCCATCACATTTCATACATATAGTTGTTAGTAGGTAGTTAGCTTACAAATATCTAGCTCTCACATTTGGTTCACATTAGTATATTACTTCTCATTAATTGAGGCTTGTAGGAGATTATTTTGTTAACACAACAAAAAGCTTACTTATTAACTTATCTATAACAAGTCATTATATCATCGTGAATAGGTCCCAACAAAAGTATCAATGTTGTTTTATTAAGGATAAAGTTTTTATGACTAGGGGACCCTACCCAGGTATAAAAAGGCATGAAATCCCATATAAAGACATAAGCACACCAGAATTCAAAAAGAAACGATTTCCCAATAGCCAAAGAGATAACTAGGTATGAGAAATGCTTTTCTTATGAATGGATTTTTTCTTGTTGTGTACTATTTTCCACCTTTCTGAAACCTCCTTAATAGGATGAAAAACTTCAAGAGCTTCTATCGGTAGGTATGTTATTTTTTTAAAAGGAAGGAGATGAGGGACATTTTCCTTAGCCACTTTACAAGCATTTGGTTCAACATTTATGTTCGTCTAAATTTCAAATTTTAATTTCTCCTTGTTTCCTTCAGCTAGAAGTTCTCTAAGAGGAGTTTCTTGAACCGATTCAGCCACTTCCTAAGAATATGTATTTGATTCAACATCTCCTTTAGCATCGAAGAGAAAATGTTCTGGGATGAATATTTTCCACCAATTGGATCTCTCGTTTTTACATTTTTCCATCCCACAATCCATAATAGTATGTTGTAAAGTGAAACATATTTTGTATTTGAAAGGTAAACCTTCATATTCTAGAGGTTGTCTCCATTTTTGGTTTTGAATTTTGAGTTCAATGTTAGTAGGGAGGTTCTTTCAGGTGTAAATCTCAACTAGAATTTTGGCATAAGTTATTTGAGTAAAATAAGGGGTTTGGGAGTCAGTGTTTAATATGTTACCCAAAACATTTCCAATGGATATCAGACAGACATGGTCCGAAAATTGTAGAGATAAATGAGGCAATCTAATCTAGAGTAGTTTGTAGGAAAATGATTTAGTGGTTGGGTTAAAAGAGGGGAACTAAGGTTTCATGAAAAGGTAACATGATTGACATGCCCATATATTTCAAGCTATTGTGTCCTTATTGGCTATTGAAAAAAAACTAAAATAAATATTCCTTTTCAACAGTGATAAAGATCTAATATTCCATCTAGAAGAGGGGTCCAATATTTAGAAATCCAATCATGAAGTGTTGGAAGGTTGGGCCAAAGACCACTAAATCTGCATATCAAGGCATGGTCTTGGTAAAATGAATCAGCTTCAATCACCTCATTACCAAAAGAAACATAGGGGTTTCTTGCCTAAGGCGTCATGGATTTGAATCCGATATTCCCTTGTAGAACCTCCCAAAAAGAGTGATTCATTTTCTTAGCAAGGACACGCCCCATCTGAATAGCCTCACCATTATTCTCAATCCCCAATTCAGTGGAATAAGGACTAGGGTGAGTAGAATTTATGTCACTAAAACCCCCCTTCTCATCAAAAAAAGTATCAATGTTGAAAATCATGCATGAACTCAAAAATGCAACATGACATAAGAGGAACTTTAACAAGTATATGTTATATAATAAAATATTGAAGAATTCACATGTGACACATAATGAAAAATAGGGGCTAATTTTAATGGCCAACTATTCTTGGTAAACAACTTTCAAGTGATATTTTTTCCTCAATATTTCCCTTCAAAAATAGAAAATAGTGTTAGATGTAAGTTACTCATAAAATATAGAAAACATAAATATTTTATTATTTTAGTTTTGAATATATACTTATTTATAATTATATAGCTCACACTGAAATCTATACAAAAATTAAGGTCATATTTTAAATGCGCTGATCATACATGATTAGTGTTTCAAAATTTGAAAGTATATTATAATAAAAATCATGAAAAATATGTAAATGTTCATCAATTTTAACATCTAATAATAATAATACAATATAGAAAATTACTAATAGTACTAATAGGAAATATAGGTAACTTATATATTTGTTAGTATTTCTTCAATCACCTCTTTTCCATCTATACGTCCTTATGTATGATGTTTCTCTCCCTTAAATTCCCTGCAATTTCAAGACATATTGCTATAAAAACAAAAAATTCTAATTAATGTTTCTATTCATATAAAAATTAAATGAATACACAAAATAATCATTATAATTAAAATGACAGTAAAAAAGGATAGTCAAAAGCAATGATTAATTATTAAGTGCAAAATAAATCATATTTGTTTACAACATAATTTCGTAAATATATGGAGATAGAACATAAATATTAATATTTTATTATTTGGATATTAATAAATTATTACCAAAAAGGCCATAGTAATCCGTCATGTTGGGTGGTGATAAAAGCATGTCTTTTTGCATAAATATTTTTTGGATAAAGGGTAAAAAAGGTGGTTTTTTTCATTGTGACCCTACCAAGATGCAAAAAGGCCTGAAAGTTCAGATAAAATCATAATCACTACGAGATATAAAAGATGAACAACTGCCCTACAATACAAAACAAAAACTAGAGAGTAGAAGTGGTTTTCTTGGAGAAGCATTTTTTCTTTTTGTGAGCCACTTTCCAATCATCTAAGACGTCCTCAACAGGAAGAAATACTTCAAGAGATTCAAACTACTAATATGCATTTTCATTTAAAGGAAAAGCTTGAGGAACATTTTTCTTAGCCTCTTCATTGATACTTTGAACGTCAATATTATTATGTGGCTGAATTTTAACATTTAATTTTTCCTTGACTACTTCACCGGAAATTTCTCTATTTGCATAAATATTGTAGGAGTTTATTCTATGAAATAAAGATGTATCAATAATTAAAACCAGAACAAAGAAGAGAAAATTTTCATTTAAGTTTTAAATTAGGAATAATAATATGATATTTATTTATATTATTAATCAATTGTATAGTTTAAAATATACATATAAAACAATTAGAATATGTCTTAAATAGACTAAATTATTGGAAAAAGTGCCTTTACTTATTTTGATAATATACACATTGATTAGAGTGTGATAAAATGATGAACAGACTACAAACGTCATACATATGCTTCATATTTATTTCTAGAAGTGTATCATGTTCATGGATCAAAGATTCAAAGTTGGACTAAAGTGTGAAACAATATTTCCATCACATGCAGAGTCTAGTTAAGTTAAGGAGAAAATCACATGGGTCTACCACTTTCTTAAAAAATATAATATAATCATTAGAAACTAGCATGCGATTTTTCAACAACAAAGTTTTTCATAATTACATTGTTTATATTACATCGAACTTGAGATGAAATATATAAAAAAAAATACATTGAATTTCAGAGTAGTAATTCATGATAGGATCTAAAACTCATGGTAGAAGAATATATTTGTAGTGAATGTCACTAGTTTAACAAGTTTGTTGCTGGAATGACCTATGTTGAAGTAGAATAGTGCTATGGTATAGAGGATAGTATAAATGTTTGGGTACCAAAAATTCGTACTATTAATGATTTTATGTTGTCATAAATTTTGGTTTTTATTGTTAGCATCTCTATGACATTGAAGTAATATGTTAAATAATAGTTTTCTTGGTATTCAATAGCATATGTACATATTAGTTGAAGAATTAGTAATCGAAAAAATTAATAATGAATCTAATTGATATAAATATATTTCTTTGTGTTATCATTAAGATTTTATTTTGCACGCATTCTAATTTTTCAATATGAAAATCTCATTTTATTTTATTTTTTTAATATTTTAATACTTTGTAATTTTTTTGTGTGAGCATCCACTTCCATGAGGCCCATGTGATTTCTATTTATTGTTTCTAATGTGCCATATGTTACTATTTCCACTTCCATTTGAATATCTTTTTTAAAAATAGAAAAGTATGTTGTACGTATTTATTTATACCAACATAATTATAACATAGAAAAAAATATAATATTGAACTATAGTATAAGTTCAATTGAAAAGTAAAATAATTTAAGATGGCTATTAAATAGTGTAAAATTCAAAAATAAAAAAAAAGTAACAATAGTCAAAATTTGAATTCAATATACACATAGATGTTGATTCTAATTTATTAATATGGTTGGTTTATTATGGTTCTATATTACTTCTCATTTTCCTTCACATCTTCCTCACATTCAAAATAATTCTTAACATTCCCTTTGAGGAGTCCATCACACCTTTGGGGTGAGAATGCTAATGATAAATATAAAAAATGATAGACAATGCTAACTTAGGGCATATCGAAATAGGATTTGATTGTCGAGTGTTGATAAAAAGTGCATCCAAAAAATTTCTTAGCATTCCCTTTCAAGTCTCCCTCACACCTTTGGGTTGAGATCACTTATAATAAATATACAATATGATAGACAACGCTAAAAGGCAATTTGAGGTAGGATTTTATTCCCCATGGGCATTCATGGAAATTGTAGGTCACGACTGGGGAGTGTAAGAAATTTTTTTTTTGGGTCCGTAGTCAATTGATTTGCAGTAACCTTGTCAAACATGTTGAGAAGAACAAGTAATCAAGGAACGTATTGACGAAAGGAAAATAAAATCCATTTCATGAACATTGCATTTAGAATTATTTTTGAATTTCAAAAATTCCTTTAAACTCAATTAAAGTCATAAACGATAAGATATTCATTAATTACCCTTGGGGAGATTGATCATGAAATACTCCTTGTCCCATGATTGAAAAATTATCTATAATGCTCACTTATCTTCAACACTAAATGAACCATGATTATCATTTCTGAATTGTTTATAATCATAAACCTTATTGTTTTATTCTAGTTAACATGCTAATAAGATGTGTGGGAAATCATGAATCCATTGTGTTTTGGTTATTATTATTTTGACAGTATGTTGTGCTGTGGACCCTGATGGGCATTTAAGGATTAGACAATCAGCTAGAACTGTTGCATTGTCATAAATGGATTGTGAGAGCATTACTCTTCACTATTTTTTTGTTGTATTTAGTTTATCTCTGTGACGGAAAACATGGACACTATTGTGCATTATTACTGGCAGATATTAATAGACAAACTACATTAACACATTATGATATGGAAATTGAAGGAAAAACATTACTGTAACTAAACTGATTAACTTCTATTAGACATTCAGTATGGAATAAAATGATGTGTTGTCAGATAGATATATGTCGATATTTCAAATCATTTTCGTATTGATTTTATTATGATGTTCAAAGTTATTTTTGTGATTTATTTGATATTGGAGGATAGGTGAAATTGTGAACAAGTGAAATTATTGCTTAAATTAGAAGATTCGGTTGGGTTATGATCTTAGTTGCAAACTGATGTATGAGTAGAATAAAAAAGTTGAAAATTGGAGTAATTGTTGAATTACTTGGTCTTAACAATAATAGTTATGATAAATGATGTTAAAATTGATATTTAGATATAAGTGTTTTATTAATTTGACATCGTTAATTTGGCCATGAGGCTAGAAGGGTATTGTGTGAATTTTGCAAGTAATTATATCACAACAACAAACTACGGGGGATAGGAGACCAACAATGAAGGAATGTGGGGTATTGGAAACTGATCACCATGGAAACTTGTGTAATTTTTTTGTCTTGTTATTTGTTGTTAAGGGGTTCCCATGGGGGGACGACCCTAATTGTGACCAAGGGTTTGTGTGTAGTTCTTTTCCTTTCTTTTATTTAATTTTGGTGTATGTGACTTAATTTGTGATGTAATTCCCTTTTATCATTAATTGGTTTATGTGTCTTAATTGAGTGAGCTAATCATATTATTAGGATAATTTTGGATGTGACAAAAGGAGTCATTTATTAGAGTGGTTGGGTCTTTATTTCTTGTGATTTTTAGTTGAGTGTATGTGATTTTGAGTGTTGTACACTCCACCCAACTTGGGAAACTCGGATTTGGCCTTAAGGGCCAATTTTGGAGGCTTGTGGGACAAGCTAATATTTTCCCACACCTCTTAACTTCTTATACAAACCCTACCTATGGGTTGCGGGGTCAAAATAGACCCTATTATGTGTTTTAGAAGGAAAAAGGTGAGTTTTAATTGCACTTTCTTATTTTTGTTTATTTCTTTGTCCTTAAGGGTGTGGGTTGGAGTGATGTGTGTAAGACGTTTTTCATACCTCTCAACCACACATTTATTGTGCCTTGGGTTATGGGGTTGACTTGAGTGAGGTGGGATGTAGAAGAAATGATGTGGCATCCTACATGGAGCCACATAATCTCCCTCTCACTCTTTTCTATTTATTGGAGTTTTTGGGAAGGATTGGGGGTTACTTACTCATTTCTTTTGGGGAATGGTTGGAATTTCGGAGAGATTGCTTGAGAATGGTGAATGGATCTTGGTGTGAATGGTTGTTGCTTATGATTTTAGAAGTCTTTGAGCTTGTTGTGTATTGATACTCTTCATTTGTAAGGTAGATCTTCACCCTTTTTTTAACTTACTATTTTTGTTGTTCTCTTATGTGTAGGTGTTGTTTGTTATATTGGTTATGATTGTGGGAATATAATTGATTCTTAGGTTGTTGGAGAAATTTTATTGGGTATTTGAGGAGGGAGTTGGGTTTGGTTGTCCACCTAGTTGGTAATAATGTTTTGTGTTTATCTTTTTATTTTCTTGAGGGAGGCATAGGAGTGAGGGAGACATAAGAGTGGGTTGTTTACTTGAGGGAGGCATAAGAGTGTTATATGTATTGTGATGGAGTTTTGGAGGATCCTAGGTGGAAACCCAAGCCCTTGGGAGGCATAAGAAGAACCCCCATGTTCCTGTCTCCTCCATGTCTTTAGCATGAAGCCATTGTGTATAATATTTGTTGGTTGGTTGTAAAGAAATTGGTATTGTGTGATTTCATTGTTTGTCTTGATTGAATGTGTGTGGAAGCCATTTTGAGTTGTCATGGTTATCTAAATAGACCTCAGTGCTTCCTTGTTGTGGCTTGGGGGCCAATAAGGAAGAGGGCTTCTCTCCCTCATTGAATATTTTGGTTGGGAGGAGAGTGTTGCCTACTCCCCCATTTTTTTGTTGTGTGATTGGCTTGATGAAGATGGTGAGCTCAATGGAGAAAGTGATCTTGTTTGGAGAAAGACATGTAGAGTTACATCTTGGGCTATTATGATCATACTACTTGTAAATTGTATCAATAGTTTATTGAATGTAATATCATTCATTCTTGGAAATGGTTTATTGTGAATTACACTACTTCATAGGAATGTGAACTTTGAAATGATATTTTAATATAAATTAAGCTCTTGTAGACATTAAAATTAGGTCACACTCCCCTTTTGTCCCTCGACATATAAGCACCCTTTATTACATTTACCTAGCCATGACCCCCTTCAAACCACTAATATTAATTTAATTAATGCTTTATCCTCACTATATTTATTATTTAAATATCTTATTTAAATAATATCTTCACATATAGTTCACTTAGACACCTCACCAAGCTAACTCAACCTAAGACCTATTCTTAGCAAGTTCCCATAACTAACTAAGACTTACCCAAACCATAAAAATCAATGCCTACATTCCCTCTAACCACATTCCCGCATGCTCACAAGAAGTTTCAAGTCTAATCATGGGATAAAAACACAATATCAAAGGAAATCAGGAGGATCTCCCTAGTTTAGTAAACCTAGGAAATCCCGCCTTGACCGATGTCGGTTACCCCTAACCATTGCCGGTTAAGACAGACCACCGTCGGTTACCCTTTTTAACCCAAAACAACCTTATTCTCAAGGTTGGAACTTGGAAGTTAGAAGCAAGAAGGTTGACGAGAAAGAGCACATCTCAGAGAGAGAGCGCATCTTCAGAGAGCCAATTCCAACAAAAACTCGCATCCAAGGAAGGAGATTGAGCATCTTCTCCTACACATCCATCCCAGTCACGATCTGATCTATCCAAGCAAATAGGAGTGTGAATGCAGCCCATGTAGAAGCTTTTCTCCAGTTGGTGATCACTCGTAGCCTTCAAACCCATCATCAGCACCTCTATCCTTCACACACAGACCTTCAGGAATGAAATCCAAGTAAGTATAACGTCATACTTCTGTGGTTTATTTCATTTCATCATTATTTTATCACCCATTGTTTATCTTGCTCCCTATTGACCTTCTCCAATGTTTTCACCTCCATATACCCTTTAAAACCTTGTCAAAGCCTACTCCTGCCACAAAATACCTCGTCCCGACCAACCAAAATCCTTCGTGCAATCACAAAGGAGACCAAAACCTTGTTCTGTGGCCTTTCAAGATTTGACTGTAACCAGCATCGGTTACACCTAACCGCCATGGGTCACCCCTGAGCAACACTAGTCTCTATGTTTGCCCACATAGCCTAGAACAAAGACCTACCCACCTAATTTTATCTCACCCTCTTTCACTTGTTATTTACTTGAGACCTCTATCAAACCTACAGAACCCAGAACCAATCATTTGACCTTTGGATTCTATTCTAGATTAGCCTATTAGATCAGATCTATTTTCTTATTGTGTTTTTAAGTGAGATACCTAAATCATTTTAAAATAACAATAGGATTTAATTTGTTTACAACATTAATTTGCTTAAAACAATGGACTAACAACCATCTAGGAAGTATCGTACTTCCTGAATCTAGCTCATGCTAGGCAGTTCATTGCCCATATTGTTTAATTCCTTCTGGTGGTCTTGTTTTCATTACAGGTAGTTCCTCCTAGCCAAAAGGAATCTCTCATGATTAGCTATGGATTTGGAAGTCATACACATGCAACAATTCATCAACTGACATTTGAACAGGTATTCCTCCTACACCCATTACCCTATATGTTTTGTCAACACTTATAAGAAACAATCTAAGAAAAAGGTGAAACAACTCTCACAAATATAAATGTTTATTTAGGAGTTCATTGTTTATAGATTTGTGTTCTTGGATGGGAAATAAATTTTGAATAATTGTATTATGGAAAATCCTTGTTTACTAGATTATTGAAATAAATTTCATTTAATAGTGGTTTGTTTCACCTTATCCAAACTGGATGTGTAAAAGGATTAGGTATGATTGACTTATTAATAAAATATCTACCTTGTGGCAATATGATTTGATCAAAGTGAATGAGTGAACCACAACTAATTATACCTTTAAGATGGTTGTATAAACAAAATGGAAAGTGATAAGTTTTAAATCTTTGAAAATACACAATTGTGCACTACTATTTTCCTATGTGCATGTAAATCTTATCCATACAAATTTATAAATGTGAAATTTATCCATCCACATTATTTGCAATTTTCCAAATTGAATAGCAAAACTTAATTGCTAATTGAATGTGTATTATTAATATATAATAGTTATATAATGATAATATGCAAGGATCATTTTCACAAGCCATAATATCATTATATGATTTTCATTACATGTTATCTTTAGCAAATACTAATAATCATGATTTAATGTTAAATATTAATATATATACATATATGCAGTAATATATATATATATATAAGTGGTAGTGGTTGAAACTATTATTAAAATGCTAAAGCATTATATTCGGCTAGTGTACAACTTTTTTTTATTAAATAAATAAAAAATATGTTTTTTGGCCATGTGTGGCTGGGGCCTCTCCTTGCGTAGGTTGGTAAATAAGAATGTGGTTGGGGGAGGGGAGTCAACTTCAACCCCAATACTTTTGAACCCCAAACTATATATATATATATATATAGCTCACATTAATTGAGGGCAATCTATACGCTGGAAGTCATTACCAATTGATGGCTGACAAACAAATCATAGAAAAGCACTTCTATCCTTTTCTCTTTCTCTGAGTCTTACCAAACCACACAAAAATTCAAAATACATACATTCTTAAACAAAATCCTACTTGGAAGAAGTTGTAGGTGATCACACGATCATGGCACAGTGGGCACCCAACTCACTACTCTGTTGAGTCATACTTCAAAGCGAAGCCCACCCCTACCATAACATACCTGAAACCTCACCTTTTAGATCTCCTTCTTTGTAGGAAGTCATCCTCACCAAAAATCTATTTCACAATTCATGTGTCAATCCCTAAATAGCATAAGCCAAACAAATTTAATAGAAAGGGCACTCCTAAGATCACATTTTCTTAGTGTTTCTTCTTGGCTTGTGTTTTGAGGTGAAAGATCACATTCATCACTTGTTTTGTTGTTGTTCATCCTTACACGCTCCTCATCATAGCTGGTGTATTCCGACTTCACCTAAGTGTGCCTAGGCCATATCATCATCATTTCTAGAATTATGGGTCTGATTCTACATCAGATTTTAATTCACAACCACTTTCTTTCATCACTGTCTCAATTTAACAGTAACCGTCATCGGTTACCTCTGACTGCCATTGGTTATATGAAACCGACGTCAGTTCCAGGTCCTTTTTCTAATCTACTAAAAAGGACATTTTACTCCACTTTCTTCCACTTTTCACAGTCGTTGTCACTGTCATCATTCTCATTGACGTTTTGAACATCCCTAGATTTGGCGTACCTGTCATATTTTACCTTCTGCCTCACTATTTACCCACTATCTATTTCCTACAGTGACCGACACCAATTATACCTAACCGACGTCAGTTTTACCTAACCAACATCAGTTATCCTATTTCACATTCCATCCATCATTTTGTCTTTTATCCACTTTTTATCACAAAATTCACCTGTTCCTATTATTCTTTGTATTATTTACAGAAAAGTATCCCTACCAAGTTAATACTGGTTCACATGGTGCTGACCCAAAGACAAGTAAACACCCTTATATTCCATGCCAGTTGTCAACCACTCCCACCTAGTCCCTCACCACCTTCTATTTTATCACCAGCCATGGATCCCATCCAATTTACCTCTATCACTACCAGAGACGAGGAGTTTGCATGACTCCTTGAACAGAACCCTGCTTCCTTGAAGTTTTACCTTTCCCACTCATCCACTCGAGACGCCTCAGGTCATTTGATATATGACATGCCCATATTTATCCCCCCGAATCTCACACCCACTTCCACATTGGCTCCATCTAGTTTCGTGTTGCTCGCATCTAGTTTACCCTTAGTCATTTCATAGTTGGGTTCTGTACCCGTTATGACTGCCACGTCTGTTACCTCTGTGGCACCCATTACATCCACTGTACCCTTGAAAACTACCCCAAACACAACCTTATCTGCCCCTAATGTCTCATACATACCTGTAGCTTCACTCCCATCTCTAGTGTCGGTGACTCCTACCCCATTTTAGAACATGGTTCTTTCCATTACACAATCATTAGCCCCTATTGCCACTAGGGTTACCACGACCCTTCCACCCCCATATACATACTACCAATAACCGCATGTTTCATCTATTATTCATTCCAGGTACATACCCCTTATTTCATTTCCTTCTTCTCCACCACCTTACATGGAAGCCCCATACACTGGAATGCCACCCCCATTATATGCCCAAAACCAACCTCCTCATGCTATAGGAGGCATCCAATCATCACAACCCACCAATGACATAATTAAATTGATGTTGGACAAGATGCAGAAACTAGAGGCATCAGTTTCCAGATCACACAACACTCTCACCTACGACGAGATTTGCAACGAGCCTATTCACCCATCCATTCCTATCCGTTCATACCCTATGCATTGGGAAATGCATAAATTCAACTGCTTCAATAAAAAGGAAGACCCACAACAACATTTGTGCTCATTCAAACACGGGTGTTATCTGATCACTCGTGATGATGACCTACTTTTGAGAACTTTTCCCATGTCCCTCACTAGACCTGCATTAGATTGGTATAATGGGTTACCTAAACACTCTATATTTTCATTCAATCAAGTAGCCTAAGCTTTCTTGAACCTATTATCTATCAATATCACCTAGAAGTTTACCATGACTGATCTATATTCTACACGTCAGTACGAGGATGAATCTATCATATATTTTATCACTCGCTAGTGCAGCTTGATCAATCAACTTACCTTCCAACTGCCACAAAATGAACTCATTGAGCTCTTCACATGAGCTTGCACCAAACATATCTTTCTGACCTTGTAGGTCCAAAATTTCTGAACATTCGATGAGGCATTCACTATGGCACAAAAGTTAGAGATTCAGGCCATTGAAGAGAATAAAATCCAATTGCGAAATAAGAATTCAGCATTCAATTCGAATGAAACCTATTATTCTTCCAAACCACCAACCAATTATTCAAAGGCTAAGGGTACCACTAATGTAGTGGTACTCAAGGCCGACCCAACTCATCCATCCAATCAGGCTACACCCTCATCTAATCTATCACTTGTCCAGGCTTTTCGATTCAGACAAGAGTAGAGAAAATATACCCCAATTAGGGAACCTTAATCTTATGTCTTAGGAAATCTTATCAAAGTGGGATTCATCACCCTTCCACCCATAAAACCACAAACTGGTTTTGACCCTGCTCACCCCATGCCCGTGTGGTATAAAGAGCATGATTTCTGTAACTATCACCGAGTGAAGGATCATAGTGATGACAACTACATCACTTTCAAGAATATTGTCCAAGAAATGCTCGAGAAAGGCAAGTTAACTGTGGATAATCCCAATACCACCCCAACCAAAATCTTTAAATCTTCAAAAAACCATTTCCCAATCATGCCCCTTCATCCAATCAAATTGGTGAGACATCCACTCATGATACCCATACCCATGAGGTTCACACAATCTTTAACGAGGTACCTATCACCTCTTAGTTACCTCACATCCCTTCCATAGAGGAAATCCTAGCCCGAAATCCTCCTTCAACATTGGAACCAACCTCCACTATTCCTTCACCAATAGAGGAACACCTTTCATCTCCTTCATCACCAATGGAGGGGTCTTCCACTCACATCGAGCCCCTCTCTCCCTTGGCTTCTCCACTAAGAGAACCTTTACCTACATTACCTCATCCACCCACCGAGGAACACCCATCACCTCCTCCACCTACAGAGGAGCACCTATCCATTCCTCCACTTATAGAGGATCTCCCATCATCTCTTCCACCCATCATAGAACTAGTGGAGATGCCTTTACCTCTTGGTGAGAATTCTCCATCAGCTACCCAAAATCCAACAGACCTACTTTCAGATCTCTTACCCACGGAAGCTGAAGTTAGCCAATTCCCTGTCTCTAAGATGCATTTTACGGGAATTCCCATTAGGTCCTCACCAACTCCACCCACAGACGTGTTTTTCTCACATTTGGCTGATCACTTAGATTCAGAGGCTGGTGTTTGCTGAATAGGCATTCATTGCCTTATGTTTCATTATGAACTATTATTTAGAGCCTGCGTTTCGTTTGAACTTGTATTCAGAGTGTAACATTCCCCAATTTAGTACATGAGAACAAGTAAATTTTTATTTTTTTGATAAATTCTTCCTAGTTCTAAATACATAATTTAGAACTCAAAAATAAAAACAACCATTCTTTATTACAGATAACCATATGCAGCTGTAATGGCTCGGTGCACCACCGATCCATTCATTCCATGACTCAGTGATCTACCGATCTATTCATGTGTTTCACAGAGTTGGCATTTTTACAAACTCTTCACTCTTGCGGTTCTCTTCCCTAATCTGGGATTTAAGAATTCTCTGTCCAAGGAACCTATTTGATTAATCATTACCATTATTCATTGGCATCTCGTCCCTTAGAATGGGTGATATAGGACAACGCAATCAACAACTTGCGATACTTTGGCCAAAGTTTTGAAACATACTTTTCATGTCTCATATTCCTTGACGACATACTTGTCAAACTAGAATACGTCCTCCACCCTACTCCGATGTTATCTAGAATGTCCCATACTGACTTTTGTTAGTCATCCCTCCCCCAATTCATTCACTCAGGAATGGATTAATAACATCACAACGTTATAAAGATGCTCTTGAGGACTAGGGATATGTTGACATACTGGATAAAACCTAGTTAACCTAGTGTGTCAATATACCCCAAATCTCCAAGGGCAGCCTCAGAACATGACCATGTTCCTAACTAGATGCCCGAGTAAAACTTGTTTGATTTTAAGGTGTAAATCTTAACGATCAATGCAAAGGGTGTCGCCATAAGCCACTTGCATTATTATATCCTCGAGAAGATCCTAATCTTCTCGAGGGTACAACCCTGCAGTCGACATGTGCCGATCATCCTACAAAACCACCGCAGAAAGATCTACTTATCCTAAGGTGTTACATACATTGAGTTGAAATTATACTTTAAGACTCTCCTTTCCGATTAGTCTTATCCTAACTCCTGGGCTCCTCATCATTAAGTTTCCTTACTTAATTAAGATCCATTTCACAGAGAGAAATTAATAAGATTTGAGATCTCGTCAAGAGATCCTTTATCCACCATAATCTTAATCAATGAAAATGGGAAGTAGCCCCTAAGTCTCCTCTTAAGGATGCTAAATATACCTTTTTAGGTTTAAATCGGTTTTCCAAAACTGTATTATATCATGCTTATTTGTATTAAGATATAGTAAATTTAAATTCATTATAATATGTTGTCTTGACTTAGATCAAGGTTAGAGAGTAATAAATTACTCTACCCATTAAGCTTCCTGTTAAGGTTTATTTTAACCTTAGCTTCCCGAAAGAATAGTCGGTCTAATTTCTAATTTATCCTTATATGAGATATATAGAGAACTACCAATCATTTACAAGTATCCAGCCACATAATCTTTACAAGGCTTACTTAGAAAATCCTAATAACCCCAAGGTATACAATAATAATAAAAATGCACTTCTAAAAACATTCGAACCGAAGAAGTTCAATTCATAAAGATACAAATGCAGCCACATAAGTAACAAATCCCCTCATTTCATTCATTTCTAAGCTAAATCAATTACAATTTATGCATTCAGCATATTTGATACAATACACAAAAGCATAAGAGAAAAACTTTCTCAGTGTAGTACATTTAGAGAAGTCAAATTGGAATTCATTATAAAACCAAATTAAACAATCTGAACATCATATCAGATCGGCGTGCCTTTACCACTTACGACAACCATCTGCAATAATTGTCAACATGGGTCAGTTCGGTGAACTGAGCATGATAAGCACCAATTCTTAAAACAATTGCAATCCACCAATTTCTCTCATTAAACACCCTGTTTAAATGAAATCATTTCATCAAATCATGAAAACATGAATTCAGACTAATGTATCTTTCTGTAACTCAAACATGACTTTTAATGCATGACTCATATTATAGCTGCCAATTAATCCTAAATATTTTTCAGATGACTCATCATAAATATTAAAGACTAAGAAGAACAAAATGAATCCAAAACATCCATCCATCCGAATCCCAAGGACAACAATCATCCTGACAAATTATTACACTTCAAAAATGAATATCCTATAAATTCGTGTATCCATCAGGTATGTTTTTAACAATTCATTCCAAGGCAGATTATAACTTTCATCAAGTTCAACTGACGAGGTTCCTTTAAAAACATTACATTATTTCAATGGTATTGACTAATACACCAACTTTACTACAATACACTTTCTATCAGTCTCTCCCTATAGTTTAACAGTATTTTCCTTCTTAAGCCTGTACCGTAGAGTTCATATAAGGAATACAAAAGAAGAAAGCACTCAGAGTTTCTAGTCAAGGAGAAGAATATTTTATTATTCCTACAGTTAAATATAAATATATCAACATGTACTTTACAGTAGAAGAGAAAGAAATAGAGACATTCAGACTTCCATTCCAATCATGTTCATGACTGCACCGAATCCTTCATGAATAATGCAATAACATTAAACACATACGACTGAAGTCAGTTAGAGATAATAAGAAGAAACTACAGTTTCATCAAAATCCATTTATAAAAATCATCTTGTAGCTTATTAAGCAATCCTAGAGCTCTCGCGATGACAAAGCAGTAATAAATATTCCAACCAAAATAGACTCAACAAGATCTTTCCATATCATTTCATTAAACATAATAAAATACCCAACGCCATCACCCGGTATGGCACAGCTAGGAACCCCTTTATCTCAGCCAACCACGAGTCTAGATAACACCAAAAAAATAGAAGACGTATCCCTGATGCAAACACAGTGCCACAATTCCCACTGAATTGAAACACATATATTCACAGCAAACATTCAACATAATCTAATCCCTATGAATATATAGCAAGGACTTTACAAAAGTCACCTCCATTACGTAAGCTCATCAAATTTTTAACCTAAGTCGAGCTAATACGAAAAATACAGCAGGGACTCAAATAGAGTCGTGCTTGTAATATAAACCCAGCACACATTCCATCTGAATTTGAGCTAATATGAAATTATAGCAAGGTCTCAAACAGAGTCTGGTTTGTAATGAAACCCAGCATACGTTTCCAGAGAACCGAAATGAATAATACAACAACATTAAGAAGAGTCGAATCAATAAGCATGAACAGCGAATTCTTATATTATAAATCGAGTCACACGCAGCACTTCAAGGACATCAAAAAGAGTCGCATTCACATGATAATACAACAAGGACTCCAACAGATTCATTTCTAACAAGTGCTCAAAACTAGGCTTCGATAGAAGACGGATCATACAAAAACATTTCATTGACTCCAACAGAGTCATTTCCAACAAGTGTTAACAGCAAGGCTTTGACAGAAGTCGATAGCATACAAAAAGACATTTCAAAGACTCCAACAGAGTCATTCCCAAATATTATCCATGCTAGCATTTCAACGGAATCTAACCAAAAATCCAAACACAGCAAGATATTCCAACATAACTAATCCAAATGTACACTCAGTAAGGATTCATCGGAATAATCAAACCAGCATGAAAACACAGCAAGATATTTCACACAAAGCTACCATTAAAACCAACTAAACCAAAAATCATCTGAACAGAGTTGTTATCATGAAATCATTTGAAGGAAAGCAAGAATTTTAAAAGTTAGCGCCTATCATGCATGATAGTGTCGCGTAAAAATCCGAAGAAGACCTCTGAATGTGCTTGCGCCTTCTCTTCTTCTTCCACAATAGATTAAACAACAATAAATTGTTACCTTCATGCCTTATAAACTTTCCCCGACAAAGAAAAGAGTTAGATATTCTCATGGTTGCCATGCAACACAGAGTAGACTGGTTCGAAGAACCAGTCATCAAACAGAGAGAAAAATGGAACACATGGAAAACCAAAATACCAACAAATTTTCCATTTACATGCCTTCCCAAGCAATCCGCTCTCGGGAACCAAAGTTCATCAATGGAATTAACTCCAAGATTACCACCTATTCTCCATTGCCACCAACCGCCTAAGTTGGTGATTGCCAAATGAAAGAAAACAACCATTTCCAAATTTGGTGATACTGCCACGTCAAGTCACAATAGCCGTTAGCAACCTCCACCAAATCCCAAGTCCTTCATCCTTATCCATCTCATTTAATGCCATGGAAACCACCGCCCATGACTCGTGCCCCTTCATAGTTCCCCCTCCATCCATCCATTAGTTAAGATATGTTAGAACATAGGTTAGATCATAAGGTAAGACATTAGTCTTACTTCCATAGTGCTAGGTGTAGTTAACCTTAGGAGCATTACACTTATAGATTAGGGTTAGTTTAGATTAGAAATCAATCAACCAATAGGTTATAGTTTAGGTTAAGGTTATTAACCTTAACGAATTTAGTCAAGGTCTCATAAGTAGGATCGATCAGTTTTAGAACCAAACAGGGTATATCATTCCCGTATTGGATTCTATCCAGTATCGCTACTAAGCTTGTAGTAACCACCAGAATTTATTACCTGGCTTAAGGTCTAGGCCTTCCTGATATTATGATATTGGAAACCAAATTCATTTTACATGATCAACCTGAGTTAAACTCAGGAATTTCTTATTCAACTCATTCAGACCTTGCATCTTCGAAAGGTCAATAATTTTTTTTTCTTTTTGTTCATCCTGAACAAACTAAAAACATCTCTTGGATCAATGCAGCTGATCCAAGGCTGAGTCATAAAGATGGATAAATCCACAATTCCTCCTGAAATCAAATTGAACTCAGGTGTTAAAATGAAAGAAATAAAAGAGTCCAAGCATATCCTGACTCAGTCAAATATCTTCAAGAGAAAAGAAGATACAATCCATATCAAGCATGACTTCACAATCAAAGGAACACATCCTCATACAGAAGAAATCATATATCAACACTTGCATGCTTAGGAGGAAGTAACAATAGTTTAGGGTGTTACATGCTTCCCTCCTAAAATATTCATCATCCTGATGATCACATATTTTGATTTACCTTCATGTTAACCAATTTATTAGTTCACAATACAATTAGACTATTTCCAACTTGAATAGTTCCAGAAATCAATGTCACGATACATTTTATTCAACTTGAATAATGTTTTCCTCAATCTGGCTTTCATAAAGACATGAAAAGATAAGTTCATAAAAAAAAATGTTTTGTCAACAGATTTCATTCTGTTCAAAAAGAAAGGGAAAAGCATTTTTCATCTCTTCCAGATTTTCCCAAGTTACACTTTCTTCGTTAAATTGGTCCCACTGGACCTTACATTGCTGTATTTCACGATTTCTCAAATGGAATTGGCAAGTTTACAACACTCGTGTGGGTTTAACCACGATTATTCCTGGGTCTTGGACCTGCAAGGAATTCCAATTCAAAACATGTGACAAATCTGAAACATATTTCTTAAGCAAAGAAATATGGAAAACATCATGCATGTGAGACAAAGCAGGTGGTAATGCTAATCGATAAGCTACAGGATTGATTATTTAGACAATTTTGAAAGGTCCCACGTAACGAGGTGACAACTTGGCAGCCTTGCCAAAAGTTATAGAACTCTTTCTAGGTTTAACACGAAGAAAAACCTTCTCACCAAGTTCAAACCTTCGATCAACCCGCTTAAGGTCAGCATAGCTCTTCTACCTATCTATTGCTTCCTTTAATCATTCACGAATCAACTTTACTTGCTGTTCCATTTCAGTGAGGATTTCTAGCCCAATTACCACTCTATCCTCAATACTATCCCAGCTAACAGGGGTTCTACACTTTCTTCCATAAAGTGCTTCAAAAGGTGCCATTTTAAGAGATGAGTGATAAGTGTTGTTGTATACGAATTCAACTAATGGAAGATACTCTTCCCATTTATACTGCTGATCCATGCAATACATTCGCAACATATCTTCCAAAACTTGATTTACTCTCTCGGTTTGTCCATCTGTTTCTGGATGATATGCAGAACTGAAGTTTATTTTCATTCCAAGAGCTGTATTTAGCATTTTCCAAAATCTTGATGTCATTCTAGGATCCCTGTCAGATATAATCAATTCTGGTACACCATGTAACCTGAAAATTTCATGCACGAATATTTTGGCCAACACTGGTGAATCATCCTTTAGATTTCCAGTGATGAAATGAGCTACCTTAGTTAGTTTATCTACAACTACTAGGATAACATCATGTTTATTCCTGGATATAGGTAACTGTACGTACCCAAAATTGTAAGGTACTGTACTGCGGAACGGTGTAATAAGTGCCCTGATGATGATACAGGTCTTTTCGCAAGGTGTTCGGGATCCAGAGAATCTTTACGGATATGCGTTAATATCCAACATGCCCCGCTTAGCCCCCGCGTGCTTTGTTTTCCCTATTTTTCCTCTTTTCTTGGCTTTTTGGTCTTCAGTGACGAAACCGCTGCCCAGAAGGGCAGCGGTCTCGTGACCGCCGCCCTTCACAGGGCGGCGGTCCTGTAACCGCCGCCCTGAGCAGGGCGGCGGTCCTGTGCGCATTTTCTAGAACGTGCTTTTGACGGAGCGCACGCAAGAATCAACGCTTTACCAGATTTTCTTGCCGACTTGAGCATGCATTTATGTTTTTGGTCCCCTAGAATAGTGTTTTCTTTTGTTTAATGTTTATGAGTTCAGTTTGGATTTGATCTTTGCATGTTTGGATTCCTATAAATGCATGGTTTGTGCACATGCAAATGGCCCCTAAATTTAGCTCTCAATTTTGCTCCAAAGTTTGCTTTTGAATTTCTTGTTACAGTAGATTTAGTTTTCCTTTGCTTAGAATTCTTAGATTTCTCATTGAGTGCTTTGGTTAGTTTTGTATTGCAGCTGGTAAGCCACATATCCAACTTGTGCAAGTGCAAACATTATTTGGGCCACCATTTTCACTCCAACTTTCATGTTTTCTGTGCTATGGTCATTTTAGTTTGCTTAGGATTGGTAGCATAGTTTGTTACAGGTTTGTTTTAGCTTTGTGTTACTGTTGGTAAGCCACAGATCCAACTTGTGCAAACAGCATTATTGTTTTGGAGTAGAATAGTCTAGGCAGCCATTAAAGTTACAGGTTTTTCTCTTCATACAGAATAGTTTCAGGTTCTGGACGCTTTTGTTGCATGATTTGTAGTAGACCCCGCTAGGAATTGCATAGGCCAAGCTCTTTACTCTTATGCTATCCCTCTCCTATCCGCATTCTATTCTGTCTGCATTTTGAAGGCTGTCCATTGATCCAAATATCTATTCCTGTTGATGCAAGCATTACACGCTTTTCTGGATTCACGTGAGCACAAAGAACGAAGAGATCATACTGAGGGGACAAGAACACACACACCGTCGGATTTGCCACTGTTCTGCGAAATCCAGGTTCCATCTTTCAAAGTTTTAGTTAGAATTTATCAAATAAAGTAGTTAATCGCTTTATTTAAGTTATTTCCATTCTCGATATTGCCAGGGAAGTTGTGGGGATTGATAGTTTCTGAGAAAATATGATTCATTCCTCACTTCTGAGGTAGGATCGAGGAATCTCGCAAATAGATTAGTTATTTCGTTGTTTAGAATAGATATACGAAATTGCACAGAAAAATAGCTACACTCGGCTATTTTGTTTGTTTTACATTGTTAGTTTAGTTGTAAATTCTAAATATTTTAAATAACTGCTTTCTTATAAATTGCCAGAAAATACAAAAAGAAATTATATATGCTAAAAGTGCACTTAGATCTTACTTTATTATAGTTTGTTTCATTACTGCTTTTGTATGACAATTACGGGACCTAGGGAGCCCAGGGAATACATTTTCGAGCCAATTTTGCCTCAGCCCAATACCGTAGTAGCAATAACTGACATTGACCAAAACCTTAGGATACAAGTCTTCCAAACAACAACAGACTTCCAACAGATCAGGGCACAGTTGAGAGGGGTTAAACATCGAAGACGACCAAGCACATCTGTTTTGGTCAAATCAGCCAAACTACAGATTACCCTAGGAAATATCCACATGACTGTAGAAGGGCTCGAAAGAGAACAAACATTCGGGTGTGATCCTTTAGTTCCACAGCCAGACGCTGGAGACACCCTAGTAGATATAGATACCAGTTTAAGAATCCAGGTTGCGAGAACGCCTGCAAGGTATTATGAGAAGATCGCACAACTGTTGGTTCTAAACATAGAAGCTGAAAAAGCTTATGACTACTGGATACTAGGAATCAGAACTTGATCTCCCGCATGACCATAACGGGACCGCAATAACCAAGAGTCTATGGTTGTGATCCACAGATCCCACAGCCAAACGAATCCATAAGATAATTAGACATAGACACTGGCCTACGTAACTTAGTATTTCAGTCTACTCCGATTCCACCTCTCATCATTCAACAGTTATCCCTTCTAGACACAACAGCCAACGAAGCCAGAGAATTTTGGACTAGGCCAGAGAATCACCCATATAATCGACCATATTCACCATATGACCCTATCAGGAGAAATACACGAAACCATCCCGGGTCATTTTCCACGCATCCCACAACCCATAGATCGAATCACGCCAGAGCTCGATATTGATTGGAGCCTTCGAGCAGTCATCCTCGCTGATCGATCTATCACACCAGTCCAAGTGAGAAGGGCCTTCTTTGCCTTAGATTCGCAGATACCATTAGTGCGTGTCGAAGACATTAGATTGCCTAATTAGCTTGTCTGCACATTCTACCCCCACCGGCTGTTTCGGCACGACCTCGGGAGGTCGGGTACGCAGAAGAGTCACTTGTCGATTCTCACGCTCGCCTGTCACTTTTCCATCGTACAAAATTGGTGAACCTAACGTGAATCAAGCAATTCTTTCACCTTCTCTTTGAGAAGTTTCATCTTCTCCAAATCACCTTCGCTCCTTCCCATTATTCTGCGGGTATTCATATACCCCCCGAATATGTCAGGATTCGATGCATATGACAGACCCCTCTTGGGTCTTGAGGCATACTACACCCAACAGAATAGACAGTCATCACCCTCACTCTCAATGTGGGGCGACAACTATTCAAATAATCAATTTTCAACACAAACACCAAGGACTAGATATAACTCATCCTACCAAACAGAGGAGTTGGAGCAACTTGATCAAACACAAACAGAGCCTTCAGGCTCGAACAATATGACATTAACTGGAGAGTCTGCTTCATCTCCTCAGGTATTATTCAGACCGCCTATTAGTAGACAATCAGATCCATACTTGGCCTTAGACGATGGACAATCAATACTTTATCCTAGGAGTGAACAACGCTCTCAAGGCATGTACCCACCTATAGGAACTTTGCAGATACAGCCCGAGTTCTCTCCTCAAGAAAATTCCCCTATGCCATCACGTATGGAAAATACTCTCAGAGAAACTTGGCAAGATAGAAATCAGTTCATGACAGGCTATCACATGCCTATACAACACCAGGATATACAACAAACGCCACCAAGGCACAATATCGTGGCTTCGCCGAACGAAGTCATTTCAACTCTAATAGAAAAGGTTAGAGGATTAGAACTTTCCCAAGCAAGTCAAAATTCAATAAACATACAAGCAGGGAGTTCCAATCCTCCACACCATCCTAGCCAAGTAGATCTCCTCACAGGAGTAGGCACGTTAGGTATGACTCCTCAATATTCGCAACAAGTGCCAACTAGACCCACTATCGCTAGTACTGTTCCTCTTGGTCCAGTACAAAGCAATCCTTTCCTGGATAGTACCCCTTCGTACTTAAACATGTATTCCAAATCACCACAAGGGGATATGTACTCATCCCCCGGCATGTTTACTCAAATGCAAGGATTGCCTTATGCCCCTGCTAACGCATATGTTACGCCATATCAACAACCCGTTCCGCCACCGCCTCCTCAACAGGCACCATCAATGGTTGAGACGTATGCGATAGAGACTTATTCATAATATTTAAAGGAACCCTTAGATTTCGCCATACGAAGCGTTATGCTTCCAAGGCCTCTTCCCGATTTGCCTAAATACAAAGGAGAAGGAGATCCGAATGCGCATATCAAATCTTATGCTACATCCATTCGTGAATTACTCCCATGGGATGGGGTTGTTGCTAAAATATTCCCCAAAACACTAGAAGGCATTACCCTCGATTGGTATTACAGAATACCTGAAGCTTCCATACGTTCATTCAAACAACTCGTGTCTGAGTTCATCAAAGCCTTCGACATGAACAAACTATTAAGGACAGGAATCAGGGAGTTCTTGCACATCAAGCAAGAACATAACGAGTCTTTCGCCCATTTCATCCAAAGGTGGCGCACAGTCCTTTATTCCTCGGCAAGCACTCCAAACATGGATCTGATGGAACTATGCGATTTATTCCTTCATTCTCTTAGCAGAGAGGTGAAGGAAGAAGTCTAGAAGTTCCCACTAAGGACTTATGACGAGGTACTTGAGAGCGCTCTGCGAATTGATCAAGCAGCGATAGATAGTGGCCGTAAGACGTATGGAGCAAACAGGAGGTTAATCACCCCTACTCAAAACACTACAACCACTACAAGCGTCAATCAAGGACCAAAAATCCTTAACAAAAATCGCGGGGTAACAACAGATGGAGTAACTAACCAGCCCAAGAGGGTAAATGTCGTTAATACTCCGTCACAAACAAACAACCAAAGAAACAACAATTTTACCCCGACGATCAATACGGTGGATTTCAATAATCCACAACAACAACAACGGCGAAATCCCATACAAAGACCAAACCAAAACTCCTTTGGTTATCAAACCAAAATCAAACCAGAAACAACAAAACTTTAGTCCTAATAGGCAAAGTCTTGATCAGAATTTTAGACCACAATACACACCAAACCAACAAAACGGGAATTACAACCCCAATTCTTATTGTGGTTTCCATAAAATTCGGGGTCATGACACTAGAACGTGTCGTGATTACAAACAAATTCATGCAACGCTTGCCAAAATGAACAAAACCAATTTTTTATGGATATGTTCTTAGCAGATCCGACGTCACCAACGGAAAATACCTTCGCGGGGGCAGTTTCCCCTCAGAACGCTCCTCTCAAGATCTTTAATGATCCACCTCCCAAATCATGATAGCGATAGGATGAAAACCAACTGGAACAAACAAAGGTGCAATAACAGGAAAGCAATGATCACGAGGGCCTCAACCTCGCTAAATCTGGTAGTCGCGCCACAACTAGGGAAGTCAAACCACGAACCTAAGGTAGTTGGATTAGTAGAGTTAGACTCCGATTTACCCGTTGAAGCAATTACGAGGACACGAGAATATTTCTCTCAACCAAGTCCAAGCCATCTGCCGGAAGCAGATAATGTCCAACAAACCATAGCAAAACCCATGGGTGCTTATGATCTAATTAATGATCTAACAAAAACCTTCTCGCATATTTCATTCCTTGATTTACTAAAGAATTCCCCTGCTCATAGGGCTGCTCTTTTAGAGGCGTTAGGTTTGGGTCATTTAGTTAGTATCACTCCACCACCGGAAGCGCAGGTAAATCATATAGACTTTGATGTTTATCCAACCGGGACAGGCGGATAGGGATGTTGAATTCATATTCGAAATAAGTAAAATGCCTACACATGCTGAGATCGCACACCGAGGCGATCCAGCCCTACACTTGCAAGTACAAGTTTATAATAACTATGTAAAACGGGCAATGGTTGATGACGGAGCTGCGGTTTAACATAGTTCCTTTCTCTTTTCTCCAAAAATTGGGATATGGAGAAACAAACTGTTCTACTACAACGAAATACTTGAGAGGCTACGACAGCCTTAAAGCCACATCGATAGGAACTATAATACTACCGGTCCACCTTAGGACCTAAAACAATCCTGACTGAGTTTTATATTATAGATCGGGAAACTAACTATAATATGATCCTTGGCCGGCCCTGGATACACCGCATGAAGGCAATCCCTTCCACGCTATTTCAAGAAGTAAGATTCCTGCATCTGGGGAAGGTATTTGTAGCCAAAGGCGACCCAAAGCCGTTTGACGTACACCTAGCTGATTTAAAGAAAAGACCGGGTATACACTCAGAATTCAAACTGCCAACAAATCAACTTAACAAACCCTTTGACTCAAAGCCAGAGGAAAAGTTGATACCTACGACGGATCTTGAAACTACCAACATAGTCCAAACAATTCCAACCCCTAAAGGTAAAACTAAAGAGACAGTATCATTAGGGACTACTACAAAGATCGTTGAATTGATAGAACAAGATTCACCAATGTTCTTACCGTTCGATTCAGTAGGCATAGGATTTTCCTTAGGTGTTGGTTCCTTGCCAGCAGAAGATCTCTGTATGGTAGAAGTAGAGTGTGCAAACACAACAGATACACCTACATCCATACCCCGGCTAAGTATTGGACTCTCCATTTCGATGGAGCTAAATGCCGTTATGGAGCGGGGGCAGGTATAATTCTTACCTCGCCCGAAGAAAAGGTCCTCCCATTCTCTTTTAAATTGAACTTTGAATGCACAAACAACAGTGCTGAGTACGAAGCCCTCCTCCTTGGTCTCACTTTAGCCAAAATAATTGGCATTAATAATATCAGAGTTTTAGGAGACTCGCAATTAGTGGCAAACCAAGTTTCAGAGGTATATGAAACTAAAGCCGAACACTTGCAACTTTACAAAAACGTTGTATTAGATTTAAGCAAGGCGTTCAACTTCATATCCATTGAAGCAATTCCGTGAGAGAAGAATCTTCTCGCCGATTCAATAGCAACTTCGGCATCACACTTCACTCCAAGCAATGAGCTAGAAGATACTCATTTTACAATATCCATTCGAAATGAGCCATTGATAAAAACAATGATAAATCCTCTTTCAAGTGAAAGTGAATCTACCGTCCTAGACCATGTTGGAAATGATGCGGCTACTTTGGATTACTTAAATGCCTTTGCAGCATTACATCTCTCCTATCACACGCTAGATCTATCTCTGATCCCGCATTCATCTTCCTACTTCAGAAATCCCGCAACGAATCTTCCTTTACAAAAGGAACCTAATATATACGCAGTGGAAAATGGTGATGATATGGATCTACCTCCGGCACCACCTAAGTTCGAAGAGGGTAATGCCTCTTTAATTGAAGAAACAATCGATGTCAATATCGGAACGGAAGATAAACCAAGAATTTTAAAGTTAGGCTCTTCGTTAACCCTAGAGGAAGTGGAAATACATACTCAGGTTCTCAAAGAACATCAGAAGGCATTTGCATTTAATTACAAAGAGATGATAGGAGTCGCACCCCACATTTCGGTGCACAACCTTGTCACTAGATCAGATGCGAAGCCTGTTAAACAAAAATCAAGGCCCATGAAGCCCAAAGTAGCCCTCATGGTAAAAGAGGAGGTAGTAAAACTCCTTCAGGTAGGATTCATCAAGCCAGTTGACTACTCCCAATGGATATCTAATATCGTTCCCGTTCTCAAGAAGAATGGAAAGATACGCATCTGCATAGATTTTCGAGATATCAACAAAGCTTGCCCTAAGGACGACTTCCCTTTACCATCCATAGACGTTATTGTTGATGCAACAACAGGTTTTGAACTCTTGTCTCTCATGGATGGATTCTCGGGATATAATCAAATCAAAATATCCGAGCAAGATCAAGCTAAAACCACGTTTTTAACTCCTTGGGGAACCTATTGCTACGCTGTCATGCCATTTGGTCTCAAGAACGCCAGTGCTACATACCAGCGGGCCATGACATACATATTTCACGATTTAATCCATAAAATCGTGGAATCCTACGTAGATGACTTGTTGGCTAAGGCCAAGAAGCGTTGTGACCATCCTGAAGTACTCTGCATCATCCTTTCACGCCTAATAGAATATGGAGTTACCCTAAACCCAGAGAAATGTGTCTTCGGTGTAATAGGAGGAAAGCTCCTAGGTTACATCATATCGTCACGAGGGATCGATGTTGATCCAGCCAAAATTTGGGCTGTCCTCGAAATGGTCCCACCCTCGAATGAATCTGGAATCAGATCATTTCTCGGAAAGTTGGGCGCAATCCGGGAGATTTATCCCGGATCTAAGCTTCGCCGTTCATCCAATCACAATTTACTCAAAGAAGACTATAGCATTGATTGGAATGAAGATTGCAATGAAGCTTTTGATGCAGTCAAGCGTTTCCTGCTATTACCCGCACTACGCTAATGCCACCAAAGCTAGATCACCCTTAATTTTTGTACTCACGGGCTACCGATGTTTCGTTAGCTTGCATGCTAGCCCAAGAAGACGATGATAAGAGAGAGCGTGCAATTTATTTCATTAGCCGAACATTGCTCGATTATGAAACACGCTATACACAAGTGGAACGAGAATGTCTCGCCATAGTCTTTGCTACTAAACGCCTAAGACACTACATGCTAAATCAAGAGACAAAGGTCATAGTAAAGACGGACCATTTACGGACTTTTCTCACACAAGGGTCCTTGTCCAAAAAGGCTGGACGTTTTATAACCTTAATGGGAGAGTTCGAATTAACGTTTGTAAACCAGAAGTCAGTAAAAGGATAAATCATTGCAGATTGGTTAGCTGATAACCCGCTAGACGGAGGCGACTTAGTAGACTTAGACTTTCCAGATGAATGCGTATACTACGTCGAAACCCGACCTGCTATATCTGAATGCCCTTGGTACGCTGATATCATTAGTTATATCATAGACCACAGGTACCCAGAAGGAGCTACACCTCAACAAAGAAGGCGGTTACGCATTATCGTAACTAAATACGTCATAATAGAGCAGGTGCTCTATCGGAAAGCATTTGATGGGATGCTCTTAGGTGTGTTGACACAGAAGAGTCAAAAAGATTCTCCATGAATCCCATATGCGGTATATGTGGAGGCCACTTCGGTGGCCCATGCCACTGCTCGAAAAATACATCGAATGGGCTATTTCTGGCCCACTCTAGAACATGACCAATAGAGTTTGTACGCAGGTGTCATAAATGTCAGGGGTTCTCTCATGAGATTCCACATGCGGCACAAGCTTTGCAACCATCGTTACCCCATGGCCCTTTTATACATGGGGCATGGAATTGATAGGGAAAATTTTCTCCCCTCGTCCACAGACAGCCACAATTTTATATCACGGCCACTGAATATTTCACAAATGGGTAGAGGCCATGCCCTCTTCACTTACCTGGTCTGTATCGCTAAGTCAGTTGAACCAAATCATTGCAGGTACGGTTCTCCCGCAAATCATTATCTCAGATAATGGAAACTTCTTTCAAAAAATGAAGAGGTTCGTGAGTTATGCAACAAGTTTAAAAGACAGCCTCATATGGCGTCCTTGTACTATCCCCAAGCCAATGGGCAGGCTGAAGCAACAAATTATAAAACACTGGAAATCCATTCTCCTTTTAAAACGGTAAAAGAAAACAACGGGATTGGCATTGTAAAGTTAATCGGCCTTGTGGGCCCCAATCGAACCTCAATAAGAACTCCAACAGGAGCAACTCCTTTCCACTGGTATTGGGTAGAAGCAGGTCTCCCACTTGAAGTTGAAATCCCCAGTCTCGCATTTCACTACAAGGGAATTCTGGATGAGGAAGCTTACAGAGAGCAGTCTTTCTAATTAGCAAGCCTCGATGAAACTAGGTTAGACGCCTGAACAAAAGAAATAGAGTCTATGACGACCGGATGTTGCGCCAGACAACAAGAATCTATGAAAGTTGACATATACGAAGGTGACCCAGTTCTAGGTTTAGACAGCCGGATCGACAAAAATATGGGAAGGAGAAATTTGGCCCAAATGTTGGGGCCCGGATCGAGTCACGAAAGACTACGAAAAGGGTGCATACCTCTTATGCACGCTAGAAAATGGTGCGGAGTTGGCGAAAACAGTCATTCTCTCCACCTCAAATGTTTCTACGCGTAAGCAGCTAACGCTGCCTATATAACTATCTACATTGCATTTTTCATACAACTTTAGGATCATTTTGTCCACTTGTTCTTACACAAATTGTGATCAGGGAATCTATTCTCAAAGTAATCTATTTCAAACTCGTGATGTTTCTGGCATAAGGTTCTTTAATCATACTTCTCCGTCTTCAATATCATCAATCAACTCAGAATCTTTTATCAAAAAAAATTAGACATGACGAAGTCCTAACGGTAACCATACCAAGATCTGCAAGTTTGTTCTCGCTTTGATTTCTTCTTAGGATAGGTGTCTTGCCTATGGTCTGTTCTAGAAGCTTCATGGTGTCACATCTATCCCATATACATATCTCTTTGGAAAATAAGCACATACTGACATTTTACTCAAATAGACAAGTCAAGAAGTGATTAAATAGAAAATTTTATTTTACACATTTCCTTGCCCCACCAACCTTCAATGATGAGCTTGCGTCTCTTACTAGTGACGTAGGGTTGGGAAAGGATGGAATGCCCTTACTCGCTTATTACCTTGCCCACGTGATAAACCCATGTTTCTTACAGGTAGCATGGGGCAAAGTATAGGGGGTCCTCTAAACAAAGTAAATGTTAAAAGGTCATAAACAATCAATTCAAACTTTGAGTCAATAACGAATGAATCAGATGTTCAAAATTCCAAGAGAGTCAAAATCCTAAAAAAAAAAACCAGATTTTGTCTACTATGTGGCCATCTACGGGTCTAAGTCTGGATAAACCGCAAAGCAAGTTACATCCAAAACTATGAGTCATCAGGTAGAATAAAGCTTGGTGGTTTCATTTGGCTTCAACCAAAGCTTCGTCTGTCTTTCACCCACTATCACTTCACCATATTCCATAAACTTGCGCCCTTATTGGCTCTTGGTGAGGAGCCCCGCGTCCTTACTAGTTGCGTGGAGTAGGAGTGGGGCAGTTAATCTATCATCTACTGATATTTTCAGCACTTTGCTCAAAAAAAAAAAAAATTCATGAGGCATCCAAATTACTCACCGAAAAACTAAGATTTAAGATAACAATATATCTACGATATCATGTATCAGCATCATGAAAACACAAAAAAAAGCAAAACATTGCATCATCTATTTTCCCTTGCATAATTCTAGAAAGCATATAAACCATACATCATAGTATCTACGAGACAGTGGAAATAAGAAAGTTAGAATATGAAATGACAAGTTTTGATCCAAAACCGACGCATAGATATAAATATCACATTTATGTATACATGCCATAGCACTCGCATGGGCAAACGCTCAAAGAGCCCGTAATACACAACAATATATAAATACACCAAATACAGAAAGCCAAGGTGGCCTCTTCAACCCCTGGTGACCCGCTGAAGGTGCCGCACTCGCCTAGGACTCGGCTACGCTGGCGCTCCTGAATGGAACGGAGGGATCAAGCGGTTTCCCTAGGAGGGTGGGTAGTCGTATAGTCTCGCCATGAGAGCGGCCTCCTCATAAGACGCTCGGATGTCCGATAGCCAGCCAAACTCCTACGAGAGAGTTGACACCATCTTGGCCACTTGCAAAACAGGAGCAAAAGACGTCAGTGTGCCTGCCGGCGGCGCTGAGGGCTCCCCGGCATCCACAGATAAACTCTGCGGGGTCGTATCGCGAGGAACATTAGAGAATCGACGCAAAAACCATACAGATAGACCCGCCACTATCAACAGTCTCTGCAAAGCAAGAAAGAAAAACGAATTAGGAAAGGCAAGAGGTAAATGTACAACATACAAATTAAGGAGGGGTAACATTCAAAACAAATCCTACTACAACAAACAAGCATTGAAAGGAAGGAGAGGATAACTTACTCGGACACCAAAGCCTCCAAGATGGTCGCCCAGGGCCAGCACCTGCTGCTGAGCCGCACCGAATGAGGAGCGCTCCTGTAGTTGGGGCAACATGCCCGGGCCCCGCAACGGACTAATAGGTCTCCACCATGGCCTCGGGAGAGTGGATCATCAGAAGCCACGGTATCTCTCTCTGAACTCTCTCCTTCCCTCCTGCCCACAGAAATACTGGAGATCATGCCACTCAGGATCAAATCTCGTCAGTCTGCTCCTCTGACCATCCCTCTGTGTGATCCTCAGAATCGGAGTCGATATCTAGGGGTCGTACTGATATGACAGGACCTGCAGCAATATGAAGTAAATGGTTGACGAGGAGCACCAGTCTCCCTCGGCTACGACTATACCCCCTGGCTGTAATAGGAAGACCAGGGGTAAACCGCTGTCAAACCACGGCTCTAGGCCCCTCTAGCATCTCGACCTGATCTATAATAGGTACTACTGGAGGAGCATAGCCGAGTATGGGGGCCAACTGCTGAGGAACCCTGCTGAAGGGATGTACCTCTAACCCGTCCCACACGATCAATAAGCTGCCTGTGAGGGCACAGCTAGGAGGCGACAATGTGTGTTCCTCTCCCCATATACCAGCCATGAGATTGGTACGGTGTGTAGCCTCCATGTCTGAAGGTAGGGGGCTACTGGCTAGTGAGGTGCTCGGCGCACTGGACATACCTAACCATCAGGGCGCCCATCACCGCCTCGGGATCTGCCACCGCCACGCTCTGCCATACGGAAAAATTGAAGCGGTCATACCCCAACTCATGACTAAAGTGGGTTGGCGCAAGGAATGTCCTGCAATCGGACCACACTGTATAAGTCATGGTAGGTGGGTCCACAAAATGTCCAAGCCCAGGCGATTCGGCCATGTCCCTCTTATCTGTGCAAAATAATGGGCCCCCGCAGTTATAACAATGTACCCCTCCCTTGTCCCGATCAATCCGAGGCAGGATCCCCATGAGGCCTGTCGAATACGGGATGGGCAAAGAAGGAATGGATAAACTCGACACTCCCTTTTCGGCCACGTAGAAATGGCTGCATCCCCCAGCATAACCAGCCCACTGACTATATGTGGCCCTTGGACGCTGCTTGTCTCTAGTGTAAGTCTCCTCCCCATAATCGGGACCCCAGGATGCGGTAAAATCCTCCAAAAGTGTGGTCCACTCACCGAACACCTGGCAACGGAAAGTGTTCCGACTGCATTCCAGTTATGATGAAAATAGGTCACAAAGAATGTGACTGGATGAGCAACGTGGGGCCACACGCGCAAAAAACGAATCTGCAGGCCGCTGCAATGTGTCCTCCTCATCTGCTGAGGGGGGCTCAATACCCCGGGCAAACAGTCACACCACTTCTCCCGGCTCAATCTAATATATCCTCTTGGACCTGCATACACCAAAAACACACAAAGAAGAGTAAGTTAGTATCTAAAACAAATCAAGAGAAGGCATAAAAAACACGTACAAGTGCTTAGGATCGAGAATCTTGCAGATAGATTAGTTATTTCGTTGTTTAGAATAGATATACAAAATTGCACAGACAAATAGCTACAATCGGCTATTTTGTTTGTTTTACGTTGTTAGTTTAGTTGTCAATTCTAAATATTTTAAATAGCTGCTTTCCTATAAATTTGCCAGAAAATACAAAAAAAGAAATTATATATGCTAGAAGTGCACTTAGATTTTACTTTATTATAGTTTGTTTCATTACTGCTTTTGCATGACAATTACGGGACCTAGGGAGCCCAGGGAATACATTTTCGAGCCAATTGTGCCCCAGCCCAATACCGTAGTGGCAATAACTGATATTGACCAAACCTTAGCTTGGCCTTTGAATGCCAAATGAAACTCTTTGGATTAAGTGAAACACCAGAGCTCTCTACATCATAATCAGCATCGTTTCGAGGTGTTGCAAATGGTTTGTTCACTGCCTTGAAAAAACAGTCACATCATCTTGGTAAACTGTAATAAATTATTGATATAACAACAAAGGAAAAATCCATTGCCATTGAAAATTAGCACCAAATTCCATCATCCAAAAGGCATCCTTACACAAAACTAAGTCCCAAAGGAGTAGTGAAGGTGTCTTAAGTCTTTCTGATTCTTTGACAACTACTTGATTGTATCTAGAGAAACCATCCAAAGTAGAAAGCATCTCTGACCCCTGTTATAAGCTTCAGCATATTCTCCATGTTTGGTAAGGGGCAATTTTCCTTCATAGATGCTTTTTTTAGATTCCTAAAATCCACACAAAGTCTGATATCTCTGTTCTTCTTTCTAACTGGGACAAGGCTTGCTACCCAAGATGAGTATCTAGTAGGCTGAATGATGCCACCATCTCTCAATTTTTTCAACTCTTCTTGCATTTTCATGGAAAGCAGTGGGTTAATAGGCCTTTGTCTTTGTCTGAATGGATTAGTCTTAGCCTCAAGAGGGATCTCATGCTGAAATAAATCTTCTCTATATGCCTTCAGCTTTGAATAAGACCAGGCAAGGTAGTCTTGATACTTCTTTAAAAGTTGGGCATAAGACTATTTTTCCTCTTTGCTGAGATGACTGCCCAACCAGATCTTCCTTGGTTTATCCTTGGTTCCCAAGTTGTGCTCTTCCACATCCCTTGAAGCAAACATGTTTCTATTAATGAGACAATCAACATTGTTAAAATTGGATTCAAGTGCAATAAGACCTTTGAGAATGGTGTTTGTTTTCAATTGGATAATATCCTTGTCAAAAAAAGTTTCTCTACCTTCATTCATGCATACCATTGGTTCCCAATCAATATTCTGACCAATAAACTCACCTTGGAATTGTAAGAATGTAAACACTTGTGCGTCATCATCAAAAATCTGCCAATGTTTCATATTATCTAGGACAGTTGGCCTTGTTAGCACTTCAATGTTATATTCACAAAAAGGTGAAATGGTGTAATTGTCAAATCTAGAACCAAGGACAGCCAGCTTATCAGTAGCAACATTAAGACTTCTATCATGATAAACAATGTTAAAGGAATCAAACATTTTAATCAAGTCCCAAACAACATGCTTATATTGTTTCATATGCTGATTTTTTTTAGCATACAACTTTCTTAATTGCTTGAAAACTAGCTCTCAATCCCCCATGGAAACAATATCCTTCACTCCATATTTCCATGCAATCCTTAATCCCAATAATAATGCCTCATACCCAGCAATGTTTTTAGTACATTCAAAGTTGAGCTTGAAGGAGAAAAGAAATTCTTCCAAACTAGGAGAAACCAACACTATACCAGCACCATTTCCAACTTTGGAGCAAGCTCCATCAAATAGTAATGTCCATGGAGAACCTACCATACCAAGGCACTCTGATTTTTCCATCTTATTCTCTTTCCATCAGCAAACCAATGAAGTTGTCAACATCTACATCAGCAAACAACACTTCATAAGAAGCATTGTGGGATCTTCAATCAAGTGTAACATCTTCTTTTCACCATAGAGTTTGACAAGGCTACCCTCAATGGGAATGGTGACATAGGACATTTCCATTTGAACACTACCACCAACACTTGCAACCCATTTTCTTGACAAAAGCATACCCCATTTGGCAGGGCAGTCAACAATTACAACATCAAGTTTTAAATTCTTACCCGGAGAGGCTGCAAGTTGCACTACTGAACCCTTCACACAACCAAAAACCGGCACTTACCTTGAATCCATGGCTGTACACTTCTCATATGCTACTGTCACTTTGATATCCAACTCATTCATGACATCTAGAGGCATGACATTACATGATGCACCGAAATCAAACATGCAGTTGTGAAGCAACCTATCTTTTATGAGCAAAGTTCTGAAGAATGGATCAAGATTCAATTGGGAATCAACCAAGGATGGCCCCAAATATACTTCAGGTACCTCTCCAAAATCTTCCATTGGTGGTGGTGTTTCAAGGCCAACAATGCTTTGAAGAGGATTCTTAACAACATTTACATTTCTGCTTGGGGTAATATTTTCTTCTTTAATCCCAAGTACTCGAATGCTCTCTTCTTATGCTCAGGAATTATAAGCAATTCAATAATTGGAACAATCACTTTAATTTGGCTCAAAACCTGGGCTATATCATATGGAACATTCTTTGGTAACACAACATTGGAAGGGAGACAAGAAGGTTCATCAGATGGAGAAGTAGTCTTAGCAGCCTGGGCATGAAGAGGATTGATATTCTTGCATGGGACAACGGGGTTCTTGGAAATTGTTTCTTTTCTAGGATTGTCTTTGGTAATGCTTGTGAGCAAGGGTGTCTTTGGCTTAGCTTGAGGACCAGCTCCTCTAACAACTTTACTTCTAGTATTGTACTCTTTCTCTTGACCAACCGCAACATTCATTAACAATTGTCTATCTTCCTCCGAAGGAATACCACCATCATACTTCTTGATCATTAAAGCCCTTAGATATTCAAAGTCATTATTAGGAATTTCAAAGGCCTGAACTACATCTACATCATGAGTTTGAGGAAAAGAAAGAACTCGTACCCTCTTTATGCAATCCCAAAAGGTTGTAGCAGTCCTTGCACTTATCACATCTGTTGATGTTGCTGCTTGTTGTGAGCCTGAAGAGCTTCCCATCATACAAATTTCATCATCCATTTCATTCTCATTATCATCATAAATATATTTTTGGTCCATTTCACATGGAGGATGAGGAAGAAAACATCTATCACACCAATCCATATCAGAAATTTCTTGAACAACAACAACTCTTGCAGTCAGAGGGTCAGGCACCACTCTATTTTCACGTGCTTGGGGTTTTCTATTTACAGATCCAATAGGCCCTTTACCTATATCATCTTGTCTTTGATCACCCCCAGGATGATTGCTAAATCTATCATGGTTTTGAGTTCTTTGCTATCCTTGTGAACTTTGCCCAATTCCTTTCTTCGCCCGGGCTAATTTGTAAGAAATTTCTTTGACAACCCTTGCCAAAGTCTTGATAACATATTCCAAATCGGCACCCTTACTAGCTTGAGGCTTCTCAGGGTTTATCAACTTCACACCATCCCTATTAAGTGGTTTACCAATAGCTTTAATATTATTTTAAATTTGAAGTGCCATGGTGAAAGCTTGTCTCAAGTTTGTAGGATTTTTGTCTCTCAAGTAATAGGATGCCTTTTTATCAAATGCATCTACATATTTGATCAAGCAAGACTCATCACAAGGCCTCAAAATGACAGGTAACCTTCTCAATGTTTTACTGAATCTTGTATTGAAGTCATGGAATGTCTCATTCAGGTTCTTCTTGATATTTTCAAATTCAAACAAAAGAAATCTAGGATCAGTCCTGTCACCATACTGCAATCTAAATGCAATTTTCATCTCAATCCATGAATCAATAGAGTTATCAGGTATATCCTTGTACCAATCCCTAGCATCTTCATCAAGTGTATGGATAAACAACTTGATATACACATCCTCAAATTCTATCTCAAAATCTTCCATCATATTATCAAACAGTTTGAGATGCTGATCACTGGTAATGGCATTGTTACCTTGGAATTTTGGTAACCTATTTCTCACTCTTGTGGGACAGCATTTGGATAACCATCCATTCCTCCAAAATTTATAGGACCAAAGGTGTTAACAACAAATGGAGGTCTAGGCTAAGCCATATTATTTGGTGGGGGTGATCTTGGAGGTGAAACAAGCTTGTTGGGAGTAGTAATGGGTCTGATTGGAAAATATGAGTGATCTTTAAGATGATAACCCCCAAAGGCTCTCTCTTTTCATAAACTTTAGCAAACTTAGAAACCACAGGAGAAGATTTAGGAGCAAGTTTTTTAAATACACAAGAAGGTCCCTCACCTGATGGAGAATGAAAATCAGAAAGAATATTTCCTGAATCAGATATACTTGAAGAGGAATTATAATCTTCAATAACAGGATGCTCTCCTTCAAATTCAACTATGGGGATCTCTTTCCTTGCAACCAAATCACCAACCACTTTCCACACTCTTCTTCCTTCTAGTTCTAAGCTTCTTGATTCGGTGAGCAACTTCTTAGAAGAGTCCTTGATGAAGAGGGATCTCCTTCCCTCCAACTTGAAAGATTTAAACAAGAAGTTTCAAATGACATAAATGTGTAAGACAACTGGTATTTCAAGATCCAAATAGCATGGAGTCACCACTAAGTATTTTCACCTTAGTTGTGCAAGAAAGCACTAAAATTTTCTATCAAATGTATGCTATGATTGAAAAATTTGCAAGGATTTACAAATTAGATCTTCTTCTTATTGATTCAACCAAAAACAATGCATCTAAATCATATAAACTACTGGTAAATGAGAAGAGCAGGCTGAGTTTGAAATCTTTTTTACCCAAAACATGCAGATCTGAAGTATGAAATGATATCTCAAGAATGTAACAGCGCAAATACTTGATCACACAAATGCTCAAACCTTTCAAACACTTCAAAACCACCAAGAAATTCCAAAAAATCCTCGGCAATGGTGCCTCTCGGGTGTTGGTATCCAGATTTAATCTCCTTCATAACTTGAACAACATCATGAACTTGTACAAGGCACTCAAGGATAGATAGATGTTTTGTATGTCATTTGTAGCTAGGGAAGCACACCTATCTGTTTGTTTGCATTCAAGAATCAAGGGAGTGGATAGCACCTTCAAGAGGTTTTTGATCTAACCCTCACTATTTTAGGTTGTGCCTATCAACCAAGGCAAGAGAACCTATATTGCAGCCCCTATATGGTAAGGAGATGGAGATATCCTTGTGTTTTGCATATGATATGGAAGAGGCTTTGTGAAAACATGATCAAGTATCCATTATCCAAACTCAAAGGAGTTGTCACTACTAAATGATGGAAATGTTCTCAAAACAAAGCTAGAGCTGCTAATGACATGATAAAACCCTGATCAACTATGTGCATTTTAGTGAAAGGATTGAATTCTTTTATGGACACACAATGCAAATGCAGGGGTATTATAGGTAGGATGAGTTAGTTTGAAATGAAATTCTGATGAGAGATTTTGGGGCAAGAGTAGATAGAAATCATCACCTTCTTTGGGAATCTTTGTAAAAGAATTACAACACCTAAACAACAGATATGTTTCAATGAGTTTGAATTACTCTTTCAACCAGGATGTGTGTACACATGGATGCCCAAATCTGCACTATTCCACACAAAATTTGATAACCTGCCACAAAGGCTTGAAGCAAAATATCAATGAAGCATTAGAAACCTTTGTTAGATCATGACCTAAGGTACACCCAAAGGTTTATAAACACCCTCAATTTACAAGGAAGGTAAGATGAATTTAAATCTGTTTATCTTCACTGAAATGAATGTTGTTCTGAATGGAAGATCGCAGATGCCTTCAAACCCTCTACAAGAAATGAGACCATGTATGACCAATAAATATCCTAAAAACAATATTTCAACATAAGCATGAAACACAAATTGAAAACATACTGAAATACAAGTGTATGCAAGCTTTGCCAAGAGATAAAACCAGTTAATCCAAGAATTTGATCCAAAAAAAAGGCAAGGGAATGTTATTTAGAAAATATCAAAGCTTTTTGATGGATTTATAGCTAAAATCATCTCAACATGATGAACATTTGATGCAAATAGGAATAAAAAATGGCTCTCAGGTAGTTTCTCCAAAAGAAAATGGACTTCTTCCAATTTTCCTCATGAAAATTCTTATCTCTTTCTCCAAAATTCTCAACTTACAAAATGCCTCCAAATTCCATAATATACCCTATGCCAACTTGGATCCTTACATCCCAAGCAAAGAATATTCTCAAGGGATCAAATTTGTTACAAAACCTTATCCATTTGATGAAAAATGATATAAAATTGTAAAACAGCTCGCAAAATGCCAGAGATGCATAAATATTTTAAAATATTGCATGGATTCAGATTTATCCATCCTAGGGTCACGCTTTTTTCATTCCACCATGCCAACATGCATTTACAATCATTTTCCACCTTTTTCCCTCATCATTTTTAACTCTTCAACTTTAATTTTTTACTTTTCACATTTTTACACGGGCTGAGAAAAATATTTCATGAAAATCACTATAGGGAACCAAATTGGCTCATAAAAATGATTCCATTACATTCATAAGGTCGAGGGGATGCGATTTCATATAAAATTTCATGCAATTTGGTGCAAAAATGACGTTTCCAAGAATCTTTGAGCTCCAATGGCGGCAAGAAATGAAAAACACTAAGCAGCTGTTGATTTAAAATCAACTTTAAATTTCTTCCCTCCATGTGTCAGATGAGATCTCGAATATTCTCTTTTTTGTCTTTGGATGAGGTGGGACACGTGTCCAAATACCATTGGACTGGGCCCTCAACCTAAAAAATGCATTTCGAACCTTTTCTGACCTCGGGAAAATTTTGAAAAGTTTCCCCGCATGCCACCTGGACACGCCACGTGTGCTTAGGTGGACCCCACAAAGATCACGGGCCAAAATAATAAATTTTGCTGCATTTTTGAGAAAAAGAAAATTTCCTCAAAAACCTCTATGGGCCCGAACACACGCTGCTTCTTCTGCCACGTGGTGGTCTCCCATTCGCTGCGGAGCCGACCTTCCAATTCTTCCCTCATTCCTCCATGAGCACAAAATCCTTTGCGGGCCCGCGTTCTTCCTTTTACCCTTTTGAAATAGGCCACGTGTCACCCCCTAATGCGATGTGGGGGCACACCTTCAAATTTTCCTCGTTAGGGCCACAAATCAATTTTTTATTTTGAGATTTTTACCCAAAATTTGTAAAATTTTGAAACTCTTCCCCGCCGTCTGAACCTCCACCACCTTTTGGACATGTGTTCAAAAATGATTGGCTGTGGAGCCAATCCTCATTTTTTTTCCTTTTATACCACGGGAAAAATTTGAAAAAAGTTTTCTTTGGCACCCATTCCCATTTCTCCTCCCGGACATGTGTCTCCTTCCTACGCATCACGGGCCTTCGGGTAAAAAAAATGATTTTAGCATTTTGAAGTTAAAACTCCAAAGTATTCAAAACTTCCGCCCCCCACATGGCCTTTCCTGGGCATGTGTCCACTTCTCATTGGGTGCGGGCCTCTATGTCAAAATTTTCCCCTGACACCTTGAGCCAAAAACAAATTTTTTTTTTCCAACTTCCATGTTGTTTGCTTGATCTCCATGCCACGTGTCTGCCTCCCATTGGATGTGGGCCTTCAGGCACAAATTGGATTTTTAGAATTTTGCCAAAATGGAAGCAAAATTCGTAAGTGACTTCTGCCACCCACCACTCCTCGACCAATCACATCTTGCCACGTAGGCACATCACTATAGCAGGCGGGGCTCCGGACCAAAATTTTCCTTGGTCAATTTTTCAAAAAGTAACAACTTACAACATTTTCCCGATCACTCCCGGCTAATAGAAACCTGCCATGTTAGTGATAACATGCAAGGATAATTTTGACGGGCAGATGACACTCATATGCCTGTCAAAACATAAAAAATGCAGGGGATGCCCTAGAAATTGAAAAAATTCATAAGGAAGGTAGATTTTTCCATTTTGCATCCAATGAATCATGATTTCACAATGGTTTAGGCCTGGAGATTAGGATTTCAGCAACAAGTAACTCTGATTCGATCTACTTTAATTTTTTAGCATGAATTTGATAAAGGGGAAAACGGCTCAGCCCAAAAAAATGAAGAAGTTAGGGCACAAAAGAGGGGAACTTGGATTTTGCTTCAATTTAGGGCAATATGAGGGCACTTTCAAAGAATCCAACTGGAAAAGATGAACTGTAGACCACCGGCTTGAGAAAATGAACGTTTCTTGACAAATTGGGCAAAAATGGATATAGAAAAATAGGGCAAAGTGTGTAAAGTGAATATTTGCACCAACAGGTTCCATTTTCCTTTTATGAGCCATATGTGCAGACAATCATGTTTTTGATATGGAATTAGGTACTATACACAATGATACATATTTGACCATGATGATTTGTTTACCATAATTCCTTTGGATTGACTCATAACCCTCCTCATATCATTTGAGGGAGAAAATCACCCTCATTTAATTGGGTAGATACTAACATACTCCAACTAACAAAGATACAAATGAAAGATAATAAGCTACAAACAAAAAGAAAACACTCAAAAAATAATCAATATGTAAAATACTTGTTAACAAATATGGATGGAAATGTAATGGTTATGGATACATGATGGATGTTCAACTGTTAAATATGTTACTTAGTGATGTATGTGCTTCCCATTTGTCTTGTGAGGAGATCTTTGGGTTGTGTGAGTGAGCCTAAATTCAAAATAGCCTTGTGTTTGAATTTTTCTTTTCCCCAAGTGGTGATAAATTCCCTATGATTAGTGAAGAAGGATATGCACTATGAATTAATCCCAATAAATAAGGTCTAATAGGATATTGGGAGATGTATGGAATGATAGGTACTATGGTAGATTTTTGATAGGACACAAGGTTGGTTAGGAAAGGTTGATATACAAAGGGACAAAATTGGAAAAGAGGAGCCAAAAATTAAATATAACAATGGTGGATAAGGAGGATGGGGTGATAGGAGATGATAATAAATGGTGAAGAATGCCAAGGTCAAGATAGGATCATCCAAGGGTTACAACGTCACCATTATAATGTGCTCAAGATATTACTTCCATATTTATTTTAACTTGATTGTTCTTTATTTAATAGCTTCCTAGTTTTTTCACAGATTTAAGAGATGTTACCTAAAGCTACTATGTGCTCGAAAACTTGGTCAAGGTCAAAGTGGGGTTTTTAAGGATGGGGATGGTATGGGATGGACTAAGTGATATGGAAGAGATAGGATGTGCTCTTAAGTGCATGAGTTACTCATGAGAATTACTTATAGATGAATTATTGATATGAGTGACATAACCAATTTTCATCACTGTACTTGAACAAGGTGCAAGAGATCTGGTTTTCACAATTGAATTTTTTTAATGAATATTTTTATTTTTTGGATATTCGATCTTTGATGGGATTTATTAGAGATATAAAAAACACCACTTAAGTGAAGAACCACTTCAGATGCATGATTTACATGGGTTTTTGAAGATCATAGACCTCCTATGTAAATAGCTCATATGCCCCTGATGCATACTTGGAGATCATGATATAGGGTCTCTTTGTGGCCAATTTTACACATGTTTAATATTGGCATCATTTTGTGAAATTACCCAAAGTGTATTGGTATAACCTTGTCACTTTCCTCATTGTTCAATCTATTCTGCAAGTTTCTTGGAGCCTCTTTTGTCCTAAATACCTTAATTATATCATGGTCCGACCCTGCAACATGTTTTTTAACTTACATCTTAATGTTTCATTCAATTTTCGATGTTTCGACAAAATTGTAGTGTTCCACATAAATTCAAAAGCCATGGAATAAAGATGATGTCACAAAGATCCAAAATGAAGCAGAGTGAAAGTTATGACATTCTTAAGTTTGTAATCCATGCAACACTAAGTTAGTGATCTACAAATTTTATAAGTAAAAGCTGAGTAAAAAAGAAGTTAGTCTTCTGTATAGAGTGTAAGGAAAATCCTCAGAACAAAGGAAAATGGTTACAAAAGAAGAAATGTCATGGCATAAATAAGAAGACCTTCATGGCATGGCATAGAAAAAGGCTAAGTGGGGAAAGTTTAAAGACCCTTGGAGTAAGGAAATTTGGTGTTTTGGGGACATTGTACACTTAGTGCTATGCAGATCAAATGAGGCTGTAGAACAAAGGAAAGTCACATATTAAACACGAAGTCACAAAAAAACATTATTCATGTGAAGTCTGCATAACAAAGAAAGAATCTACAGAGCAAGAAAAAGTTGTGGTAGATTGAATAAGCCAAACTAAAGCTGCAGAACAAAGAAGACACTTTGAAATCTCTGAAATAAAGGTATAAATTCACGAAGTCTATAGAACAAAGAAAATTTATGTGGAATGGTCAGGTTTGGTTTTTTAACCATAAATTTCAGCTCAAGAATCCATTTCACCTCAAATCAAGTGCACTAGGACCATATTAAAAAGGGATTTCTACAGAGTCCAAGTTTGAGGCAAATGGTTGATTTTTTTTGGATGTGGCAATTACAAAAAGTTTGGAAGGAATAAAAATGTCATTTTCATGGAATATAATGAAAAAAATTGATTACTGTCCAGATACTTTTTGTTTCCTTCTTCGACCATGGATGCTATTAGAGGTAGGATATTCTCTCTTTTCCCCCATCAAATGATGATTTGTTTATCTACATATTGTGAAGTGAATATTTGGAAATTTTTCCTTCCTTCATCATGCTAATCACATGCTCCTCTATCGATCTCACTCTTTATCACATGGATCACCATATCAATGATTGATTGGGCATCTGAAGTATATTCTTATAGGATTTATACATTATTGTATAAAAGTGAGGGCCTGTCATCAATTTCATTCTTCAAGAGGGAACTCTAGATGGTTATGGGGGCTCTTCTACTTTGGAAGATTGGTTTGTTTCTTCAGGGATTATTCCCACAAAGAAATGGTTCATTGTGGTTAGATTTGGGGTTCATGCTAAGGTGATTGCAGCTATACGATCATTAACAGGATTTGAGAGCATCTTTATATGATTCACTTGTCTTATTTTGTAAATGAACACACATGGTCAAACTACCATATACATGCTTGTTATTTGTTTATGTTAACAAATTTGTCATGAATAAATATTCATTATCCTTTTTAATCTTATGTTTATCATGCTGAAAAACTATAAGGGAGCATCTTGCAATGATTGCTTGATTTTGGTATTGAAGGAATGTTGTTTTGTATTGCATACTTTATAGAATTTTCTTCAGTTATAAATTACTTTATGTAATTCTATGGGAATGAATATCTGTTATCTTAGGGTGTCCTTTGATTTTGGGTATTTTACATGATCAAAACATGAAATTATATTCTCATGTGTCTATGGTAGGATTTTAGGGATTATTTTGCATTATTTTCCTTTCTTGGGTGTCCATGAAGGCAAGTAACCTTAGGAGAATGAGTTTCTATTGATTTTAGGTTTAGATGCAATAGAAGTATTAGTAAAATATGGTCAATGCAATTTCCTTCTCCCTTTAATCCCCCATTCCCTGATTTCTATCCATCTCCATCTCCCCTTTCATTATCACTATCCTTTTTTCTTACCCCCTATGCATATTTCATCGCCATTACAAATTCAACATGAGATCTTCTGGAAAATCACATAACCCTTGCATATTTTGAGTGTGTTTACACTAATTAACAAATATTAGCATCCCAAGTGTCATTCCATTCCAAGTTGTCAACCATATCCTTCGAGAATGATGATTGAGATGACATACAATATATCTTTAGTATCTTGTGTCTGAGTTCCCAAGTGTGTGAAATGCTTTTGTGACGACTCTTATGAGTGATCAATGAATTTAGTGGCTACAATTATTCTTTAATTAATCTTCCCAATAATTTTTAGGTCTTGAATCATAACATATCCCTCTCTCTTTTAGGTTATACCTTGGGTCATCTCACCCTGGTTCAGAAAGAGCCAAAATTAGTAGGTGGAAAACCACACCCTTAGTCAAGTGCTTCATTTTCATTCCCATAAGGCTTGGTTGAGTGAGAGAGATAGACTCATCCCTAACTACAAAATGATAAATTAGCATGTTTATCTTCCCTCCTTTCCCTCCAGTCCATTTCATAAACATTCAGGCCTTGTTTTGGGTGTTATATTGGGAACCAACAGGGTCCAAGCCAGTTAGGCTTGAACTTTCCCTTCTTTTCACATTAAAATTTAGTGTTTCTTTAATTTTAGTTCATGAAAATATTTCCAATATAAAAATCTCTTAGAAAAAATTTCTTGTTGTATTTCTCGCGTAGCCTAGGTTTATAGGATTTGAGATGGTTGAAAGCATTCATACATTACTCATCTAAGAGTTTAAACTCTTAGATTATGGTAGTGAAATGTAGAGAGCCATTAATAATTCGATCTCAACCAACAAGATAACTTTAATGCCAAAGATGGAGTACATAGTGACACTTGTGGGTGTGGGGGTGTTAGTGCGGTTAGCCTAGAAAGTAGGGTAAATTTGTAGATGCCAATCATAGTCAACATCATTTAATAGATTTTGGCGATGATTTTATTGTTGGCTTTAGCATGGCCATTACCTAGAGGGTAATAAGGCATATGACATCTTTTTTAGATATGGAAATATTGGAAAAAAAAATTGACATTGTTATTTGAAAATTATATACCATTATTAGTGGTGATAGTGGAGGGAACACCAAAGCAGTAGATGATGTGATTAAGGAAAAACTTAGATGTTTTCTTATCAATGATATGAATGACATAAATTCAACCCAATTGGTGAAGTATTTGGTAATAGTGGTGATGTGTTTATCACCATAAGATGAAATAGGATTGAGCTTGTTGATGAGATTGAATCCCCATGTAGAGAAATTCCATGGTGAGGTGACTGGTGTAAGGCTTGTGATAGATCATGGACGATATTAGCATGGTTAAGAAAAGCTAAAAATTTCTTAATATAGTGATAAACATCATGTTCCATAGTAAAATGATTATAAACCACATGGAGAAACTTCTTATCTAGGGTTATTCCTCTAGTGTGTGCCTCATAGGAGGTGTTTGGGATGAAGAATTTTTGTTGGGAATAACTAATATTAGATGTTAAGGTGGTATCATGAATATAGTTATAGATGTCTTGATACCATGGGGAATTGAGACCAATAATTTCACATACCACTTTTGATTCCAAGACATCATACATAGTTAACATGAACTTTTCATCCATGAATTGGCATTGTTGTGTTTCTGATGGCATCTCAAGAAAGAATCTGATAGTAGCCATAACATCATTGATTTGTTACTAGTGCATGGAACCTGTTCAAAATAGATATCCTAGAAATACTATTTAAAAATGTCAACCATGCATTTATAAGAAATAAACTTGTAATCCTTTTTCTAGTATTCATCATTGACTTATTTTTTAACTAATTGTGAATCACCATAAAGTGTGATATGTTTAATATTCTATTGGATGATGATTTTGAGGGAAATCATAAGAGATTCATATTCAATCATGTTTTTTGTACACATAAAAGTAATATAAAATTCCTTTGGTATCAATTCTATTTGTGGTGTGATGAAAATGATTCTTAATCTTGAGCCATGATGAGTGAATGATCCATCAAAATATAGATTCATATAGGTGATTCCTCAATGGTCAAGATTGATTCATTAGGTAATCCAATAGTCAATGGTTGGTGATCTAAGATAGGATCTTATGATAATTGATCAGTGAGAACTTACCCTTTGATTACATTTTGATTGACATATTCAATGTAAAATTCACTGAGCAGCATGATCCACTTGACCATTCTACCAGTAAGAGTTGATTTAGACAATAGATATTTCAATGGATCAAAATTGTCAATAAGTTTAGTTTTGTTATTAAGCATGTAGTGTTACAACTTTTAGGAGGTTAATATGACCAAAAAACATGATCTTTTGATTAGTATATACTTAAATTCATAAGATATCAAGGTTTGAATAAGATAACAAATAGTGCATTCCTTTTATTTCTCATCATGTTACTCCAAAAGAGATCCTAATATATATTGGGTAGCTTATATATCCAAAATTAATGACTCCTTAGATCTACACACAAAATCATGCACTTTAGACCTTATTTAGTCCCAGTCTCATACTACTATTTAGAGGGTTTTTAAGTGAAGAAAGTACTAATTAACCCCCATCTCTTAACCATTTTTAGTTAATTCCCATCGTCATTCCCGACCTCCTTCACACACATGTCCAGTCATATTTCATCATTTCCTATCATTTTATCTTTGACTAGGGTGCCCATTCTAGTATTGGGGCACCCGTCGGCATCCTAGTCCTACCAGGGGCACCCTAGTCCTTTTTGAAATTTCCTACCACTTTTTGCATTCTTTTTATCCGTTTGAGTTATTTATCTTTTCGGTGGTCGGCCAGCTTAGGGTTAATTACAAAATCATATCAAGAGAACCCTATAAATATAAATTTATGATACCATAATGAGGGACCAAACACTATAACTACTATCATCCACCTAAAATTGCATCCATCTATTGCATTGGAGATCATTTGCATCCACATAGCTCTGTCACAAGTCACAAGGATAGGACATGTGCATCACACACAATATAGGGGGAGGATTCTATTCTATTCCATCCACCATTTTATTACATTTTCTACACATAGTTAGATTGCTACACCAGAAAGTGCGGCTGCCACAAAAGCAACCTAGGGCATGTTTCACACACACATAGAGAACTACATTTGGGTATGAAATGTAGTGCAACGCTCAATTAGTAAGACCACCATTGTGGCAGTTGAGGCCAGTTCAACCATATCATATGCATTTTTTTTAGGGATTAATGCTTGTTTAGGGTTCTTCAAATATTTCTACTCATCTTGGAATATCATCGAAGTCTGCAGTAGCGTAGTGAGCTTGATGCGAGGAAAAATGAGGGTTTCAGACCACCTGTTGAACCTATGAAGATCATTTCTAGATCTTTTTCACAAAACAGGGAGCTTAATTTGTAGAACAGAGTGCCCATAGGCGCCCCAATCCTTTTCTGGGTGCTCTAGTTTAGCCATACTACTCAGATCCATCCTTTTCTGGGACTCTGCATAGTTGTTCCTACTTCCATATTTTCCAGTCACCTCTGCGACAGATTCCCATGAGAATATTTTATTCATCTGAGTTATTTCCTCTTCTCTCTTGCACTTTAGGGCTTCCATTTCTATTTACTTGATTTTTTAGGTAATTTACATACTTCTTTACTGCATTTACATGGCTTTCTAGATTAGATCAACTAGTGCATATACTACATTTTAGTTAATCATTAGGTATAGGTGGAATAAGTACTGGTGGATGTAGAAGATATTATTTAAGAGCTTCAAATACCTGTTGACAATCCTAATTTTAATGAAATGTTGTCCCCTTATGAAGTAGATGGGTGAATGTTAGGAATTAATAGAATCTAATGCAGAATAATTCCTCAGAATCGTAATAATAAGAAGTATGAATAGAAATTACAGAAATGAAATATGCAAAACACGAAGACAATATTTAATGTGGTTCACCCAATGTGGGCTACATCCACCAAGAACACTTTCTTATATTTTATTACAAGCCAACAGTCTTCACAATTACAATAACTAGATCTTGTTTAGAGCTGCGCTCAACAAACCCTCCCGAATTCACACTTGAATTTACACACACTATTCACCTTCACAAAAAAACTCGTATGAATCCTATTATATGCCCATCTATATATAAGAATATCAATAGGTAGCTGAAGAGGTGGTTTTACAAAACAATGGGTACCGAAAAGCCATGAGCCCAAAACCAACCCATAACGGTTACCCATTACCCATGGGTTAATAAACCACCCATGAAAATTTACTTTGGGGGCTTCACCCCCCCCAAACCCCCTTGACCCACTCACTGGCGAGAGGGAATGCTGCAAAAAATATCCAAGTGTAACACATGGAAGGTGTACCAAAGTCTAACATTAAAACAGGCTCCACAAACATAAAAATCTCCCACTTGGAGATTGATTTCCATTGAGCAAGCTTCTCAACCCTTCACTATCATCCGCAAAGGCCTACCAAAGCTGAACATAGCTTTAGTTTATCCCTTGTGACCACCTTGGTCATCATGTCTGCAGGATTCTGACTGGTATGAATCTTCTCTAACTTCAACTTATCTTCCTCCAAAGCTATCCTGATGAAGTGATATCTCAACTGTATATGCTTTGTCCTAGAATGGAAAGCAAAGTTCTTAGCTAAGTGAATAGAACTTTGACTATCACTATAAAGCTTTCCAACTTCCTGCTTATGCCTCAACTCATCAAGAAATTTTTGTAGCCAAATCATCTCCTTGCTAGCTTTTGTAGCAGCAACATACCCAGCCTCAGTGGTTAACAAAGCCACAACCTTCTGTAACCATGAAATCCAACTCACTGTTGTATCACCTACAGTAAATACATAACCTGTTGTGCTCCTCATGCTGTCAAAATCTCCAGCCATATTTGAGTCAACATATCCACACAAAGTAGTGTCTGATCCACTGTAACACAAAACAATATCCATGGTCCCTCTCAAATACCAAAGTATCCACTTTACTACTTGTCATGTGGATGTTTTCTAGGGTAATCTGTAGTTTGGCTGACTTGACCAAAACGCATGTGCTTGGTCGTCTTCTATGTTTAATCCTCTTAACTGTGAACTGATCAGTTGTAAATCTGTGGTTGTTCGGAATACTTGTATCCTGAGATTTTGTCTATGTCAACTATTGCTGTGACTAGGTTTGGTTGAGGCACGATTGGCTCAAATATATATTCCCTGGGCTCTTGAGGTCCCGTGATTGTCATACGAAACAAAATGCAATCTAACTGTAATGAAACAAATTCTAACTACGTGAAATAAATCTAACTATATAACTTTTATTTTTCTATGAAATATTTAAACAATTTAAGGAAAAAAACTATTTTAAGCGTATCTAGAAATAATAACTAAACAATAATTTAAAACAGACAAGATAACCGAGTGTGGTTATTTGCCTGTGCGATTTGTAGAATTATTCTAAATAAAAAATAGCTTGTCTAATCTACCTGCAAGATTCTCGATCCTACCTCAGAAGTGAGGAGTGAATCATAGTTTCTCAGAAACTATCAATCCCCACAGCTTCCCTGGCAATATCGAATAGAATGAAATGAAATAAAGCGATTAACTACTCTATTTTTGATATGATCTGACTAGAACTTTGAAATTTAAAACCTGGATTCCGCAGAACAGTGGCGAATCCGATGGTGTATGTGATCTCGTCCCCTCAGTATGATCTTCTCGTTCTTTCGTGTTCACGTGGATCCAGAAAAGCGTGTAATGCTAGCACACGATAGGAGTAGATTTTGGGACAAGGACAGCTCAGAATGCAGACCGAGAATGCGAGTAGGAGAGGGGATAGCGCAAGAGTACAGAGCTTGGCTTATGCGATTCCTAGCGGGATTTTACTGCGAGTCATGCAACATGAAGCGACCAGAACCTTTGACTATCCTATACGAAGAGCAAAAAAAACCTGCAACTTTAATGGCTTCCTAAGCTATTTCTTTCCAAAAAAAGACACTGCTTGCACAAGTTGGATATGTGGCTTACCAACAGCTGAATAAAGCTAACCAGGTATATAATGAATTGAACTAAGAACTCTAAGACACAGTAAAAAAAATCTACAGCAAAGAGGAATTCAGAGGCAAGCTTCTAACCGGATTGGATGGAACAACAGCACTGCCTGCACAAGATGGGTCTGTGGCTTACCAACAGCTGAGCAATACTAACCAAAAGTATGAAATAAACTATGCTATCAATCCTAAGCAAGCTAAACCAAAAACTAACTAAAAAAAGACTCTAACAAGGAAAAAATGGAGAAAAAATCCAAACTCAAAAATTCTTCACCAAAACTTCAGAGCCAAAACTCAGACCAAAATCCAAACCCATTTGCATGTACACAAACCATGCATTTATAGGAATTCAAACACACCCAAAACCAAAACCAAATTGAACTCCTAAACAATAAACAAAGGAAAAACACTGTTCCAGGGGACCAAAAACATTAATGCATGCTCAAGTCGGCAAAGAAAAGCTGGTGAAACGTGATATTTCACGCGAGTCGCGTCAAAAGAGCGTTCTGGAAAACGCGCACAGGACCGCCGCTCTGAGCAGGGCGGCGGTTACAGGACCGCCGCCCCCTGTTCAGGGCGGCGGTCACGAGACCGCCGCCCTGCAGGGCGGTTTTCGTCACTGAAGTCAAGAGGCCAAGGAAAGAGGGAAAAAAAAAGGGGAAAACAAAGGGCGCGGGGGGCTAAGCGGGGCATGCGGGATGTTAACGCATACTCCGAGGGCTTTTTCCGGATCCCGAACACCTTGCGAGGAGACCTGTATCATCATTGGGCACTTGTTACACTGTTCTGGCAGTACAGTACCTTACAATTTTTGGGTACGTACATATTGCCCCCTCGGAGAAGCGTTTTAGCCATGAAGAGGCATAAAACGGTGGGTCCGAGTATGGCAGTCCCGAAATGGGGAGTTAGAAGTTATACCTTACACGTCCGTGTGTGTTGAAATGACGCGCCATCCAAAATTCCCGCTACCTCAAAATGAAAAGAGAACTCAAGTGCAGATAGATACAATAATTTGGAAAAAAAACGCTAAAATAACAGGGAAAGAGAACGTACCATTTGTGCGGGGATAGAAACTTACCTCCATCAGCGCTCCAACCTGCGAAAAAGTCATTTTAAAATGAAATAGAACGATATATATATGAAAGTGGGCCCATTTTCCTATTCATTTGCGCGAGTTGATTTGATTGATTTTGAGCTCTGGGACCCACGGTGACGGTTTCTTGCGTGAGTAGAGTCGAAACGTCCGCAGTGAGATCGTGATCATGCCTCCACGTGCGGAACGCCACCCCCCGCGATCACAGGTTGGTTTTCTTTAATTTTGCATTTTTCCCCCCCCTTCAAATTTGAAATGGCAAATTTTTGTAATGGGGGGGTTATTTTTGAAAATGTTAGGTTCAAAAGGTCCACCTAGGGGGGGCGCCTACTGGGTAGGCTTTGTTTTTAGTTAAAAATGGTCTATTTTTTGCATTTTTTTTTGGCTTTTTAGGGTTTAAAACCCGCGCGGGGTTTTCGGACCGCGACCGCCGCCCTGGCCAGGGGGCGGTTACGGTTACATGACCGCCCCCTGATCAGGGCGGCGGTTACACGACCGCCGCCCTTAAGGCGGCGGTTACAAAACCGCCCCCCTGCTCAGGGCGGCGGTTTTGCACAGAATGCAAAAGGGCTTGCTTTTTTGAGACTTGCACTTGTATTTTTTTTCATTTCTATATGTTTTTATGACTCTCTCGGCATTGATTAGATACTAACTTGCTCTGTTTTGTGTGTTTTTGGGTGTATGCAGGAGAGAGGAGGAGTATTAGATGGAGTCGAGAGAGAGAGTGAGTGTGATTGGTTTCCCGGGGTATTGGATGCCCTTTCACAGGATGAGGAGGACACATTAGAGGGCCGGCATATTGCGTATATCGCGTGTGCCCCATGTCACGCCATCTAGTCACATCCTTTGTGACTTATTTTCTTATTGGGATGCAGATCGGAACACTTTCCGACTGCCAGGGGTCCGCTGAGTGGACCATTACTTTGGAGGATGTTTACCGTATCCTGGGGGTCCCGATCATCGGGAGGAGACTCACACTGGAGACAGCTGGGGTCCAGAGCACAGATTGCACAGTGGGCAGGCTACATGGGGGATGCAGCTATCTCCACGGGGGCCGAAGAAGGGAGTGAGAGTTCGATCCATTCCTTCTTTGCCCATCCCCGTATTTTTCGACAGGCTATCATGGGGATCCTTGCCTCGAGACTGATCGGGGACAAGGGAGGGGATACTACTTTATTATACTGCTGGGCCCCCATCATTGCACAGATAGAGGGGCATGGCCGGATATACGCCTGGGGCAGCAGATATTTTGGGGACCACCTATCATGACTTATACAGGGTGGTCCGTTTACAGGGACAGTCATTGAGCCACCCTACTCTAGTCATGAGTTGGGTGTATGAGCATTTTATTCCCTATGGCAGAGGCGTGGAGGTGGCAGATCCTGGGGCTGTGAGTGAGGGCAGCCAGTGGTCAGATATGTCGGTGCTTAGAGCACCTCACCAGCCAGTTGCCTTCCCTTACCACAGCAGATATGGAGGCCACACCGTACCAGCTCATGGCCGGCATTTGGGGAGAGGAGACTCTCACATTGATCTCTTGCTCCACCACAGGGCAGGGCAGCTTATTGACCGTGTGGGACGGGTGGGAGGTACATCCTTTTGGCAGGGTTCCTCAGCAGTTTGGCCTCCCATATGTGGGCATGCTTCCCCCCAGTGGCACCAGTTATAGATCAGTCCGGGAGGCTAGAGGGGGGCCTAGAGGCCGTGGTTGGACAGTGGTCACTCCTGGTATTCCTATTGCAGCCAGGGGGATTGTTCGGCCAGAGGGAGAGCTGGTGCGCCTCGGGCACCTTTACTTCAGATTACTGCGGGTCCTGCTCATAGCAGCGATGACCCTATAGATATTGACTCCGATTCTGAGGAGTTACAGAGGGAGGGTCGGAGGAGCAGACAGACGAGATAGCGATCCTGAGTGGCATGACACTCAGGATATTTTGCAGGCAGAGAGGGAGGAGCAGAGTGCAGAGAGAGAGACTCTAGTTTCAGAGGAGCCACTCTCTCAGGGCCATGGGGAGAGAGGATGAGTCAGTTGTGGGGGGCGTCATGTTGCCCCTACTACAGGAGCAGCCCCTCAGTCGGCAGCGGCATCATGCAGCGGGTGCTGCCCTAGTGACCCATCTTGGAGGCCCGGTGATCCGAGTAAGTTATCCTCTTCTCCCTTTCAATGTTTGTTTTGATTTAGGGATTTGTTTTAATTGCTATCTCTCCTTATGTTTGTATATTGTATCTTTTAGCCTCTTGCCTAGTTTCTAATTCGTTTTTTCTTTGTTTTGCAGAGACTGTTGACGAGTGGCGGGATCTAATCCGTAGGGTATGCACTGATTCTCTGATGATCCCTATGGATAAGACCCGCGGAGCTATCTGTAGATGCCGGGAGCCCTCAGCAGCCGGTAGGCATACTGACGTCTTCGCTCCCGTTTGGCATGTGGCCAGGATGGTGTCGACTCTCCGTACAGAGTTGGCAGGCTATAGGACAGCCGAGCGTCTTATGAGGAGCCATTCTCGTGGTGAGACCGCGGCTGCTCCTCGGGACCCTGAGCCCTCCGTCCGTTCATTCAGAGCGGCGTAGCCGGAGTCCTAGGCGAGGGCGCGCACCTTCGGAGGGGTCGCGTAGGGGTTGAGAGGCCACTTGGCCCTATGTATTTTTTTTGTATATATAGATTCTTTTGTATATCACGGGCTCTTTGAGCATTTTGACCATGCCTAGTGCATGATGGCATTGTATATAAACATTGATTATTTATATATATGCATTCGATTTTTTGGATCAAAACTTGTCACTCATGTTTTCCCTTTCTATTTCCAACTGCTTTGTGTATACTACGATGTATGTTTTATATGCTTTCTAGAATGTATGCAATGGAAAACAGATGATGCAAATGTTTGCTTTCTTTTTTTTGTGTTTCATGATGCTGATACATGATATTGTAGATATATTGTGATCTTAAATCTTAGCTTCTGTGAGCAATTTGGATACCTCATGTTTTTTTTTGGCAAAGTGATGAAAATAACCAGTATGATGAACAGATTAACTTGCCCCACTCCTAACTCCACGCAACTAGTAAGATGCGAGGGCTCATCACCAAGAGCCAAGAAGGGCGCAAGTTATGAAATATGGTGAAAAATGATAGATGATGAAAAAGACAGACGAAGCTTTGGTGGAACCAAATTGAAAACTACAAGCTTACTCTACCTGAATGACTTCATAGTTTTGGGTGCAACTTGCTTTGCGGTTTATCCAGACTTAGACCCGTAGATGGCCACATAGTAGACAAAATCTGGGTTTTTTTAGGATTTTTAACTCTCTTGGAATTTTGAACATCTGATTCATTTCGTTTTTTTGACTCAAAGTTTGAATAGTTTGTTTATGACCTTTTAACGTTTGCATTGTCTAGAGGACCCCCCTACACTTTGCCCCATGCTACTAGTAAGAAGCGTGGGTTTATCACCGGGCAAGGCATAGGCGAGTAAGGGCATTTCCATCCTTTCCCAACCCTACGTCACTAGTAAGAGACGCAAGCTCATCACCGAAGGTTGGTGGGGCAAGGAAATGTGTAAAAATAAAATTTTCTGTTTAATCACTTTTTGACTTGTCTTTTTGAGTAAAATGTCAGTATATGCTTGTTTCCAAAGAGATGTATATATATGGGATAGATGTGACACCATGAAGCTTCTAGAACAGACCATAGGCAAGACACCATCCTAAGAAGAAATCAAAGCGAGAACAAACTTGCAGATCTTGGTATGGTTACCGTTAAGACTTCGTCATGTTTGATTTTATTTGATAAAAGATTCTGAAGTGATTGATGATATCGCGAAAATGGAGAGATATGATTAGAAAGTTTTGCCAACAACATCATCATGAGTTTGTAATGAATTACTTTGAGAATAGATTCCTTGATCACAATTTGTGTAAGAACAAGTGGACAAAATGATCCTAAATCTATATGAAATGCAATGTAGATAGTTATATAGGTAGCGTAGCTGCTGCTTATGCGTAGAAACGTTTGAGGTGCAGGGAATTGACTGTTTCGCCAAAACTCCTCACCTTCTAGCGTGCATAAGAGGTATGCACCATTTCCATAGTCCTTCATGACTCGGTATGGGCCCAACCATTTGGGCCGGAATTTCCTTCCTTCGCCGGTCTTCTTGTCGATCCGGCTGTCTAGTCTTAGAACTAGATCACCTTCGTATATATCGCGTTCATAAACCTTCTTGTTATACTGCCGGCACATTCGGTCAGCATAAGCTCTATGCCGCTGTTCAGCATCTAACCTAGTTTCATCTAGGCTTTCTAGTTGGGAAAGACGTGCTTCTCTGTAAGCGTCTTCATCCAGAATCCCTTGTAGTGAAATGCGGAGACTGGGTATTTCGACCTCAAGCGGGAGAACTGCTGCTTCTGCCCCAAATACTAGCGAGAAAAAGGAGTTGCTCCCGTTGGTGTTCTTATTGAGGTTCGGTGGGCCCACAAGGCCGGATATAATATAACTTCAAATGCCAATCTCGCTTGTTTTCTTTCACCGTTTTAAGGAGAATGGCTTTCAGTGTTTTGTTTGTTGCTTCAGCCTGCCCATTGGCTTGGGGATAATACAAGGAAGCCGTATGATGGCTTATTTTAATTTGTTGCATAGTTCACGAACTTCTTCATTCTTGAAAGAAGTTCCATTATCTGAGATAATGATTTGGGGGATACCGTACCTGCAAATGATTTGATTTAAAATGAACTTAGCGATTACAGAACCAGGTACAGTAGTAAGAGGCATGGCCTCCACCCATTTGGTAAAATATTCAGTGGCCGTGATTATAAAATTGGCCCGTCTGTGGATGAGGGAGAGAATTTCCCTATTAAGTCTAGGCCCCATGTAGAAAAGGGCCATGGAGTAGCGATTGGTTGTAGAGCTTGTGCTGGCATGTGGATCTCGTGGGAGAATTCTTGGCACTTATGACACCTGCGTGCAAACTCTATCGCGTCATGTTCTAGAGTGGGCCAGAAATAGCCCATTCGATGTATTTTTCGAGCAGTGGCATGGCCACCGAAGTGGCCTCCACATATACCGCTGTGGGATTCATGGAGAATCCTCTTGGACTCTTCTGTGTCGACACACCTTAAGAGCATTCCATCGAATGCTTTTCGATAGAGCACCTGCTCTATAATGACATATTTAGCTACGATTATGCGTAACGCCTTCTTTGTTGCGGTGTACTGCATCCGGTACGTATGGTCCATGATATAATTAATGATATCAGTGTACCAAGGGCACTCAGAATAGCAGGTCGAGTTTCGATGTAGTATGTAGTATACGCATTCATCTGGAAAAATCCAAATCTACTAGATCGCCTCCGTCTAATGGGTTGTCAGCTAACCAATCCGCGATGATTTGTCCTTTAACTGACTTCTGATTTACAAATGTTAATTCGAACTCTCCCATTAAGGTTATAAAACGTCCAGCCTTTTTGGACAAGGACCCTTGTGTGAGAAAAGTCCGTAAATGGTCCGTTTTACCATGACCTTTGTTTCTTGATTCAGCATGTAATGTCTTAGACGTTTAGTAGCAAAGACTATGGCAAGGCATTCTCGTTCTGCTGTGTATAGCGTGTTTTTCATAGTCGAGCAATGTTCGGCTAATGAAATAAATCACACGTTCTCTCTCTCTTGTCATCGTCTTCTTGGGCCAACATACAGGCCAGCGAGACATTGGTAGCTCGTGAATATAGATTATTAACGGGTGATCCAGCTTAGGTGGCATTAGCGTAGGTGGTGAAACAGCAAGAAACGTTTAACTGCGTTGAAAGCTTCATTTGCAATCTTCAGTCCAATCAATGCTATAGTCTTTCTTGAGTAAATTGTTGATTGGATGAATAGCGAAGCTTAAGTCCGGGATGAATCTCCGGATTGCACCCAGCTTCCGAGAAATGATCTGATTCCAGATTCACTCGAAGGTGGGACCATTTCGAGGACAGCCCCCGAATTTTGGTTGGATCAACATCGATCCCTCGTGACGATATGATGTAACCTAGGAGCTTTCCTCCTGTTACACCAAAGACGCATTTCTCTGGGTTTAGCGTGACTCCGTATTCTATTAGGCGTGAAAGAATGATGCGGAGTACTTCGGGATGGTCACAACGCTTTTTGGCCTTAGCCAATAAGTCATCTACGTAGGATTCCATGATTTTATGAATTAAATCGTGAAATATATATGTCATAGCCCGCTGGTACGTAGCACCAGGCGTTTTGAGACCGAATGGCATAACAGCATAGCAATAGGTTCCCCAAGGAGTTATAAACGTGGTTTTAGCTTGATCTTGCTCGATATTCTGATTTGATTGTATCCCGAGAATCCATCCATGAGAGACAAAAGTTCAAAACCAGCTGTTGCATCAACAATAACGTCTATGGATGGTAATGGGAAATCGTCTTTAGGACACGCTTTGTTGATGTCTCTCGAAAATCTATGCAAATGCGTATCTTTCCATTCTTCTTGAGAACGGGAAACGATATTAGATACCCATTGGGAGTAGTCAACTGGCTTGATGAATCCTACCTGAAGGAGTTTTATTACTTCCTCTTTTACCATGAGAGCTACTTTGGGCTTCATGGGTCTTGATTTTTGTTTAATTGGCTTTGCATCTGATCTAGTGACGAGGTTGTGCACCGCAATGTGGGGTGCGACTCCCGTCATCTCTTTAATAATTAAATGCAAACGCCTTTCTGATGTTCTTTGAGAACCTGAGTATGTATTTCCACTTCTTCTGGGTTAACGAAGAACCTAGTTTCAATATTCTTGGTTCATCTTCTGTCCCAATGTTGACATCGATTGTTTCTTCGATTAAAGAGGCGTTACCCTCTTCGAACTCAGGTGGTGCTGGAGGTAAATCTAAATCATCCCCATTTTCTATTGCGTATATGTTAGGTTCCTTTGTGTGCGGAAGATCCGTTACGGATTTCCGAAGTAGGAGGACGAATGTGGAATCAGGGATAAATCTAGCATGTGATAGGAGAGAGAGAGTGTAATGCTGCATAGGCATTTAAATAATCCAAAGTAGCCGCATCATTTCCAACATGGTCTAGGACGGTAGATAGATTCACTTCCGCTTAAAAGAGGATTTGTCATTGTTTTTATTAATGGTTCGTCACGAATGGATACTGTGAAGTGAGTATCTTCTAGCTCATTGCTTGGAGTAAAACGTGATGCTGAGGTTGCTATTGAATCGGCGAGAAGATTTTTCTCTCGCGGGATCGCTTCAATGGATATGAAGTTAAACGCCTTGCTTAAATCTAATACAACACATTTTTTGTAGAGTTGTAAATGTTCGGCTTTAGTTTCATATACTTCAGAAACTTGGTTTGTTACTAATTGCGAGTCTCCCAGACTCTGATGTTATCAATACCAATTCTTTTGGCTAAGGTGAGGCCAAGAGGAGGGCTTCGTACTCAGCGCCATTGTTTGTGCATTCAAAGTTTAACTTAAAAGAGAATGGGAGGACCTTCTCCTCGGGCGAAGTAAAGAATTATACCTGCCCCCGCTCCATAACGACATTTAGCTCCATCGAAATGGAGAGTCCAATACTTAGCCGGGAGTATAGATGTTGGGGCATCTGCTGCGTTTGCACACTCTACTTCTATCATACAGAGATCCTCTGCTGGCAAGGAAACCAACACCTAGGGAAAATCCTATGCCTACTGAATCGAATGGTAAGAACATTGGTGAATCTTGTTCTATCAATTCAACGATTTTTGCAGTAGTCCCTAATGATACTGTTTCTTTAGTTTTACCTTTAGGGGTTGGAGTTGTTTTGGCTATGCTGGTAGTTTCAAGATCCGTTGTAGGTATCAAACTTTCCTCTGGCTTTGGGTCAGAGGGTTTATTAAGTTGGTTTGTTGGCAGTTCAAATTCTGTGCACCCCTGGTCTTTTCTTTAAATCAGCTAGGTGCAAATCGAAAGGTTTTGGATCGCCTTTGGCTACAAATACCTTTCCCAGATGCAAGAATCTTACTTCTTGAAATAGCGTGGAAGGGATTGCCTTCATTCGATGTATCCAAGGTCGGCCGAGGATCATATTATAGTTAGTTTCCCGATCTATAATATAAAACTCAGTCAAGATGGTTTTGGGCCCTAAGGTGACCGGCAGTATTATAGTTCCTATCGAAGTGGCTTTAAGGCTATCATAGCCTCTCAAGGTATTTCGTGTAGTGGAAGTTTGTTTCTCCATATCCAAGTTTTTGGAGGAAAGAGAAAGGGACTATGTTAACTGCAGCCCCCATCGTCAACCATTGCCCGTTTTACATAGTTATTATAAACCCACACTTGCAAGTGTAAGGCTGGGTCACCTCGGCGTGCGATCTCAGCATCTGTGGGCATTTTACTTATTTCGAAGATGAATTCGACATCCTTGTCTGCTGCCCGGAGGGTGGATATCAAAATCTACGTGATTTACTTGTGTTTCGGGAGGTGGAGTGATGTTAATTAGATGGCCTAGACCTAATGCTTCTAAAAGAGCAGCTCTGTGAGGGGGGAGTTCTTTAGTAAGTCCAAAAATGAAATGTGTGAGAAGGTCTTTGTTAGGTCACTAATTAAATCATAGGCACCGATGGGTTTTTCAACTATTTTGCTGACTCTTATCTGTCTCTGGCAGATGACTTGGGCTCGGTTGAGAGAAATACTCTCGTGTTCTTGTTATAGCTTCGATAGGTAGTTCAGCGTCTAATTCTACCAAACTACTATCTTAGGTCTTGGTTGAGCTCCCAACTGTGGCGCAACTGATGGATTTAATGAAGTCGAGGCTTCATGATCATTGTTTCCCGTTATTGCACCTTTGTTTGTTCCGGTTGGATTCAGCCTATTGCTGTCATGATTTGGGAGTGGATCATTAAAGATCTTGAGGGGAGCATTCTGAGGGGAAAACTGCCCCTGCGAGAGTATTTGGTGTGGTGAGATGGGGGATCTGCCAAAAACAAGTCTGTGAAGAACTGTTTTGTTCTTCTGGCAAACGTTGCATAAATTTATTGTAGTCACGACACGTTCTAGTGTCTTACAGATCAGCAGGAGATGATTACCTCTTCCCAGGATATCATGCATCCATATTGGAAGATTACATGGATGATCTCTTGGCCAAATCTAAATGTCACGCCGAGTACCTCTCTGTCCTTGAAACCATCTTTGACTGCCTCATTAAATATTGCATCTGCCTTCCACCTAACAAGTGTGTCTTTGCGGTTCTCTCAGAAAAGCTCCTAGGATTTATTGTTTCCCTCCGTGGTATAGAAGTTGACCCTGCCAAAGTCAAGGCCATTCTGGAAATGCCTCTGCCCACTAACCTTAAACAACTCCATAGCCTGTAAGGTAAATTGTAGTCCATTCATTGTTTCATCTCACAATTATCTGATTGGGTGTCAACCATTTCATCATTTGCTTCGAAAGGATGTCTCCTTTACATGGGATGATCACTTTCTCAAAGCTTTTGAGGCCCTAAAACAATACCTTCTCCAACCACCCCGTACTCATTCCACCTAAAGATGATCAACCTTTTTACCTATACATATCAGCTATCGATTATTCCTTGGGATCCATGCTCGCTCATCGCGATGAAAAACATAGGGAGTAGGTAGTTTATTACATAATTCGTACTCTTTTGGACTATGAAACCCGATAAAAACCATCCAGAAAATCTTTACTGAGCCTTAGTTTTTGTTGCCACCAAACTCCGCCATTACCTACTCAACCACAAAACCTATGTTGTGACCAACACCGATCCTTTACTTTTCATGTACGCCAAACCTTATCAAAATTAGCGTATCACATGATGGATTATGCTTTTAGCTGATCTTGACCTTAAATTCATTCACCAAAAGTCCATTAAGGTTCAGGCTATCGCCGACCAACTGGCTAATGCACCTATTTCTTGGGATCAATCCTTTAATTTTGAATTTCCCGATGAGTCAATTGTTACTCTTTCCTTAGATGAACCCCCTTACCAAATACACTATTCTTTGACGATTCCAAGTGTCAGCGTGGGGGTGGGGCTAGTGTTATCCTCATTCCTCTAGATGGAAAACCCATGCCTTTGTATTTCAAACTAGACTTTGACTGCACCAACAATATTGCCAAGTACGAAGCGCTCGTACTAGGTCTCTAGGCTGCATATGCCCTAGATGTCAAATCCATTCACATCTTTGGTGATTCAAAATTGGTCATAAACCAAGTCAATGGTATGTACGGATTTCGTAATGAGATACTTCAAAATATAAAAATCATGTAGACATACTTTTGACCACCTTTGATCGTTATACCCTTCAAACCATCTCATGTTAAACCAACAAATTTGCAGATACCATGGCCTGCTTAGCTTCCCAAGTACCTGCTTCCCCTGTCGATTCCAAAATATTTGTCACCATACAATGCCTCCATTCACCTTCTTATTTACCTCATGATGTTTACTCAATCAGAAATGACACCCCTGACCCGAGTGACCTTTGGTATAAACAATACTTTGACTACCTTTCCCTCTCCATCTTACCTCCTGATCTCACCCATAATGGATAATGCACATTCCTTCAAAAGGTCTCCTGTTTCATCATTCTGGGTGGCCTCCTCTATAAGCGTGGCTTTGATGGTATTATTTTACGATGCCTCACAAGTTATGAAATTCCTTATACCATTAAGTAGGTTCATGATGGCATATGTGGGGGTCACTTTAGTGGCCTTGCCATTGCTAAGCATATTATCCACCTAGGCTATTACTCGCTGACCCTTAACCATGATTGTTGCGACTATGTCAAATGTTGTGTGAAATATCAACAACATTTGAACCTTCATCATACACCCAGTCATGCCTTATAGGTCACTCGTGACCTTTGGACCTTCTCTCAATGGGGTTTGGATCTTGTTAGAGAAATCAATCCTCATTCTTCCCAATGCCATCAATAGATCATAACTGCTACCGAATACTACACAAAATGGGTGGAACCCATACCACTAATCTCCACAAAAGCTGAGAAAATATGTGAGTTCATTAACCATCACATCATTTTCCACTTTGGTGTCCCTCATCGCCTCATCACTGATAATGGAAAACAATTCAAAAACAAAACACTACAATAACTTTGCCATGCCTTCAACATTCATCTTAGTTTCTCATCACCTTATTACCCACAAACCAAATGCCAGGCCGAATCCACTAATAAAACCCTAAAAAAAATCTCATGAAAGTGGTTGACAATACTGGGAAGGATTGGGATATGCACATTCCTTTTGCCCTATGGGAATACCACACTAGTATTCACACTTCCACTGCGGCACACCCTTTTCACTGGTCTACGGGTACCAAGGTTGTTTTTGCCTCTCGAAGTCTAGATTCTTTCACTCTGCATTTCTCTCCATGACATGCTTACTAATGATGAATTTGGATAGGACCACTTAGCACAACTAGAGTTATTAGACGAACGCCATCTTAACACTTTGGATCCCCTTCAAGTTTACCAGAAGTGTATCAAATACGCTTATGACAACCGGTGTCCATGAATAGACCTTCCAAATAAGAAACCTTGTCTGGAAAGAAAATCAACACGTAACCAACGTAGAAAAAAAGTAAACGGGGAAAATTCACTCCTAATTGGCTTGGACCATACATCGTAACTCATACCTATGGATCGGGTGCCTATCGTTTGTCCTCACTTAAGGGTAAACCCGAACCTGAACCCCTTAATGCATTGCATCTTCGACCATTCTATTATTGACTCATTGTCCCACCTCACCCTTTGTATCTTTATAGGATCGTCCCTTGAGCGCTACCCACTCCATACACCTCCCTAATGATTAAACAAGAATCATGTGAGTACCTGTCACTTGTTATCTTCTCTTGAATATGTGTACCACGGCACTGCACATAGCATGATTCTCATAGATACTTTTTGTCTACCTTTAGATGAGATCCCATGGTCATTCCACCCTGCTTTTTGAACAAGAGTCCTATCCTTCACCTTGGTCTTTTCCATGATTTCAAAGACCTTCAATGGGACCAAACTCCTTGAGTCAAACTTGTAATAAAAAAAATATAATAAAAATATGACTCCCTCAAAAGGACATCTTCCTCTCAACAAAATTGCTACTATAAATATATTGCTCCCTTGGAGGACAGCTGTGTGAAAAAAATATATGAGAGAAACCGAAGCTTCTCGCATCGATCAAAGTCATGAAGACCTCAAGGAGTACCATATTATTTATCCCATATAGACTTCCAACATCGATCAGTCTATCAAAACAAAAAACTTTCTTAGTCATGGACTTTCCCATTGTGACCTCAGACCTCTTTCCTAAAAGCCCGGTCACTCAAAACATATAAAATTAACTACCTTTCACCCACCTTACCATTTCCACTCTAATTTCCTACATTTTATTAAGGGACATCTTGGAATTTCTACATTCAGTGATCTTGTGACTACCTTCATCGTAGAATAGTTAATCTTGCAATGCCTTTCAGGTCTTGTGTTCATCACCCCCTTCAAGGTATGATCTACTCGGTATGATCCCACCCAATCAAGTTGCTCTATTGCCCCCCTATTATCTTTTAACCATCTTTGTTGACATTTTGATTACCTTATACGGGGACTTGATACTCAATGCTTACCTTTGGCGTAATCCTCTTCTTTTACCATAATCACCTTCACCTACATCATTTTACCTATAATCTACCCACACCTAATAAACCTAAACCCACATCATGCCCAAACACATATCGACTCATTTTCACACCTTCTCATTTTCTTCCCTAGCTTATGGGAGAACTACATCGGTCTGAGGTCTATTTTCGTCGGGACTATATAGGCAGCACTCTGAGGCCATGGGGCCCTTGGAGTTTAGCTCGGCCATTCTCTACCCTAAACAATTCATCAACCATGCCCAACTCACCATTTACCCCACATTTCACTTAATTCCCATTTTCTAACAAAATTAGAAATTAAGCCACATACATAATAAGTTGCTTCCCATTTTAATCATTTATTACACCTACCATCTCTCTATCATCATTATGCATAGATTATACAACATTCACATATGACCCATAGTATTATTAATTGCCAACCATAATGAATATGCTTAAACCAACCTGACTCATCCATACATATAACTTGACTCATCCATGCCTATAACCTGACTCATTCATACCTATAACCTGACTCCATCCATGCCTATAACATAGCTCATCCATGCCTATAACCTGACCCCATCCATGCCTATAACCTAGCTAATCCATGCCTATAACTTGACTCCATCCATGCCTATAATCTGACTCGATCCATGCCTATAACCTGATTCGATCCATGCCTAACTCACCTAATTTCCATCCATATGAAAATAACAAATCCATATCTCCTCTAACACAAGCCATAAAACCAATATCTCATAAACACATCAATGCATCACAAAATCCCATAAATCTCATCATATAAAACAATAAATGTGTATCTCAAAATACATGTTTATCTCATGGCCATCATCTCAAAAATGTCGACACGTAGGCTGATATACAATACACAATTTCATCAGCACACATGTCGGTCTCATATATACAAAATGGATAAATTAATCAATACAAAAACATCTTCGGCACACAAGCCGATATATGCTCACAATATACAACAAAATCACTCATACATCCTCACCATATTTGGCATGCAGGATTGTATATGATAAAAAATACAACTATCTTCAGCACATAGGCCGACATATATATAAAAAAAAATTGCTAACATACATCAAAAATCGGGTGGCCGCATATAAGACATCTCACCAGATGTCCTCCATCTCTATGTCACCTATACCCTCAGCTTCCTATGTCCCTACTGGCACATCACCTGGCTCTGGTCGCCCTACACTAGTGGCCTCACCCTGATTGGACCTCGGATATTTCTACCCTCTTGTTCTCTCCACACTATGTGTGCGGGATCTTGTCCTCTTACTGGATGCCTGTTATACCCTGTACTCTTCGTAAGAGAGGAAGTCTATCTAGGCTACCATGACCTGGTCCTGATAGTATCTTGCCTCACCAAGGCCATCCTGTAGCCTAGATATAGGCACAGTCTGTGGTGGTCCTGTAACACCCACTTAAATAACCCACTTGAGACTCATGAACAACCTAGGTTTAGTTAGCTGAAAGAGGAATAATTTTTTTTTTAACAACTATCACAAGCCTAGTCTAAGACACACACACGCTTGAGTCTACCACAAGAGGAGATAAAATTTATGATTTTGCATACATTTACTTTTATATGTTCACTAAGATCTAAAATACTTATTTAATTTGGTGAATCTTATCTCTTGTGCAAACTCATACAAACGGATGCAACAAATTAATTCTTTTTATCATTTCAAATGTAATATACAAACACAACTCAATCCCTTTACATTATTTCAAACCTGAAGTTACATTATGATTGAGCAATCAACTTGGACAATGCAATCCAATGGAGGAAGCAACATATCTCTTTTCCATTATGCCATGAATGCACAAATACAATACCATTACAGTTCTCTCAACAACAAGAAGACAAGATTGTTTCCCTTTCTCAAATCAAAATACATCTTGCATGGTTAACACAACATATTTACAATATAATGAAAGATACAATCCATCCACATAGGGTTGGGAAAGGAAGTTAAATCAAGAAGTAAACTAACAATGATGGATGTTAACTCTGCACCATGGCTAATTCCAAAACAACAACATGCTTTAGATGTTTCCTTCGATTGATCACAACAAAAAGAAAGGGGGAAAGGAAAAGCTCTCCACCCAACCAAGATATCCAATGAAGAGATGAATCCTCTCTTGTCATTGGCCCCCGAGCCCCACCCACAACATAAAGAAAGATGGGGTTCAATGCATGGAAACATCCATAGGCTTCCACAACACACACAAGTAGATTTTTAACAATAAACAACCAAGACACACATATAGATTTCCACTGTATTTCACAATCAAACAACACATAGGCTATTTTTAATCAAGCCAAAGGAGCAAGGAATATGGGGAATTCTTCTTATGCCTCCCAATTGGGAATTGGGCATCCACCTATAATCATACCACCAATATAACATATCATATCCTGTAAACCTTATGCCTCTCAACCCCTCCTTATGCCCCCCCACAAATTTTCCCCTATGCCCCCCCCACAAGTAAGAAAGTTAGGCTATTTATTCTCCATGGTGGATCCCAAATGCAAAAATCCCTCCATAAACCTCTGATGCCCATGGCATTCCCTTATGCCCCCCAATAACGATTCCCCATAGCCTTCTCCTACACCATCCCTAAGCAGTCTACCCAACAAGATAAATGGAGGAGAGACACACATTTACTTTCCATAATAACATGTAAGAAAATGATAGTATAAAGATGAACAATCTCTTACCTTACCATAGCAATGACAACACATGTGCAAGTAAGAAAAGATAGCCCCAAATATTAGTTTGAATGTCCATAAAATAGTCTTCAAAATAGCAACAGGAATGCCCAACTCATAGTTCAAAAATAGCATCTTCAAATTCTAAGAATGCAGCCCCAATAGTCACTTGCATGTCAACCAAAACAGTCCTCAAAACAGCAACAAGAATTCCCAAAAAGAAAGCCCAATAGCAAGCTTGAATGGAGGTGAAATGACATTCCAAAACAACAACTTCAAATACCAAGAAAAAAATTCCAACAACAAGCTTGAATGAAGGTGAAATGACAGTCGAAAAATAACAGCCTCAAATGCCAAGAGGATAGTCCAATAACAAGCTTGAAGGAAGAAAAAATGACTGTCTAAAAAATAGTAGCTTCAAATGCAAAGAATGCAGCCCCAATAGTCAAAAAGAAGAAGAGAAAAAAAATGTGACTCTTTCCCAGCTCTCTCTAAAAAATGCCAAGTGGAAAAATAATCCTCTTCCCAAAAATGAAAACCTTGAAACAAAAAAGGAATGTGCATATCCTCATGCCAATCAAATCCACTTTACTTGCAAGCCTCCACTTATATCTCAAGGACAGCCAATTAAATTTTTGTAAGAAACTACACTTACACAAGCAAGATTGACAAGCAAAAATGCATTTAAGAGGCAAAAGTAAACACTCCAATCAAGATAAAGTTGGTATGAAGTTTTTAATGGGTGTGGGACAAGTTTATCTTGTCCCACAAGCTTCCAAAAATGCCCTCCAAGTACAAATCCGAGTTTCAATATGGTGAGGTGTTTTACACTCCAAAGATCAACTCTCTTACACACATTAAATGCAAGGATCAGCACATTAATAACTATATTTAAGCAAGTCTCATTTAAATTTATTTTTCACATTCTATTTAAATAAAGGAATGGACACATTCACAAATAAAACACATGCAAGATAACAATAAAAGAAGGACCACATACAAACACACACAAACCCCCATGGTCACATATAAAGGAAATCCCCCCCCTATGGGAACCCCCCAACAACAAATAGCATGCAAACGACTAGTTGCCATGGTGACCATGTTGAATCCATCCAAAATTTCTTTGTGGTTAGTCTCCAATCCCCCCGATGTCTGTTGTGATATAAAATAGACTGCAAAATACAAATACCTCCTTCGGCCTCGTGGCCATATCAGAAGGCTCAAAAATAATATAATATAAATCTAAGAATTCTAAGTATAACTGCATAACACAACATCGAAATAGCGACTATATCATTTTATAAATTAAATCAACCATTATATCATCATTGAAAATTTTCATTTTCTATATATAATCAAATGATTAAATATCACATATCCGGATAGCATTAATGATATAATTACATCAAATAAAGCATCAACATCTATATATATATATATATATATATATATATATATATATAATGTTTATAATAATCATCATGCATCCTGTATAAGTCCAGTCAATAATGAAGTCCATAATCCAACATCATACTAAACCAAGCTAAAATAGTGTCTAATACATAATCTATAGTCTGATGATCAGAAAAATAGTGTCGAAGGGGAGTGGGAACTACATCCCCTTCCCCTTATACTTGACTTCCTCCTAGAAGTCACTGGAACAAATGTGGAAACTACACTCGTAACATAGTGGTATCCTCTTAAGTGGCTACAGTCTCATTGTATCTGTCCCACTGTACCCATACCTGATCAATCTATCTTCCTCAAAGGCCTAGGGCCTATGATCTATGATACATATGAGCTCCACCATCACCTGCCCCTGATCCTACACCTATAATGATGTCTACTCCAACACATGATAAGGATATGCTATGTACCTCCTAAGGACAAAAACATGAAACACATCATGTACGTGAGACAAGCTAGGTGTCAAAGCTAGATAGTACACCAAAGGGCTGATACGCTCCAAGATCTCAAAAGGATCAATGAACCTAGGAACTAACTTAGAACCTTTTCCATAACGGATAGGGCTCTTGTGTCGTCTAACAAAAAGGAACATCTTCATTCCCACATCAAAGCTACAATCAATCCTATGCTGATCCACATACTACTTCTTCTTATCCTGTACCTCCTGCAATCTGTGCTTTATCAACACTACCTACTACTCCATGTCTTGCAAAAGAGCTGGTCCAAGAGATACTCTATCCTCCAACCTATCACAGCTAAGGGGTGTCCTGCACTCCCTACCATACAAAGCCTAAAAAGGAACCATGCCTATAGAAGTCTAGAAACTTTTATTGTATGCAAACTCCACTAAGTACAGGTACTCCTCCACTTAGATTGCTGATCCATCATGTACATTCTGAGCATATCCTCCAGAATCTGATTCACTCGCTCAATCTGTCCATCTGTCTCAGGGTGATATGTTGTGCTGAATTTAATCCTCATCCCGAGGACATACTGCGTGGTAGTCCATAAATGTGAAGTGTACAAGGGGTCACGGTCATAAATGATCTTCTACGGGATCCCGTGTAACCTGATGATCTCATCCAAATATACTCATGCCACTGCTCTAGCCATATAAGTGGTCTTCACCAGATAAAATTGATCCACTTTTTTTAATTTATCAACCATGACCATAATGGCATCATTGTGATATCTTGACATAGGTAGCCCAACAATGAAATCCATGGAAATGGTGTCCCACTTCCATTGCGGTATGACATGAGGATAAGAGAAGGCCTGCTGGATACCGATGCTCGGCCTTTAGCTTTCTGGCACTCTAAAAATCATGACACAAACTGAGCCACATCTCTGACGAATTCCTCTCCAATAATGAAACTATCTCAAAGGTAATGTGCATCTTCTTCATCCCATGATGGGCTGAATAGGGTGCATGATGTGCCTCTATCAAGAATATCCTGCCTCAAGTCTCCATCTCTAGGAATGTAGATCCTGCCTCTGTGCCTGAGAAGGCCATTTTCTTCTAAGGTGAACCCATCAAACTTCCCTTCAAGGGGCCTCTAGTGATTCAATATCTGCTCGTGGCCGTCAACGTAGAATCTTTCATGAGGAAGATGCTGAAGAATCCCGCTCCGCAAATCTTTACTCACTGATAGTGGCCATAGCCACATGCCTCCATCTATTGAGAGAGTCCATCTATCACATTCTCCTTCCCTTTTACATGCTCTGATCTCCATGTCATACTCACAAAGAAACTCCATCCAATGCACCGTTGAAGAGCGTTGAGATTAGGCTGCGTGAACAGGTGGAAAAGACTCAAATGAGTCAATCCTGAGTGTCAATCTCCAACCAAGAAGAAAGTGCCTCCATCAAACCAAAGCATTGAACCACTTTCACAAGCTCAAGATCATGAGTCAGGATAGTTGATTTCGTGATCCTTGAGTTTACAAGACTCAAAAGCTACAACCATGCCATCCTACATCAACACACCTCCAAGCCCTGCTAAAGAAGCATCTGTGCAAACAAAGAACTCACCCTATGGATCTGACACTACAAGAATGGGTGTTGTAGTGAGGAATTCCTTCAGTGTCTTAAAGGCTTGCTCACATCTATCCTTCTAAACAAACTTCTTCCCTTTCCTCTGAATGGAAGTGATAGGGTACGTAATTCGAGAGAAATCCTGAACAAATCTCAGGTAGTATCCTGCTAGACCCATAAAATTGCACACCTCAGTCACAGTAGTGGGTGCTGGAAAATCCATAATGGCTCTAACCTTGGAAGGATTGACTGTGATACCTTCCCCAGAGATGATATGACTCAAGTACTATACTTCTGACTGAAAGAAATCACACTTCTCCAAGTTCCCGTAAAGCTGCTGCTCACGAAGACACTGAAGAACCTGATGAAGGCACCCCTCATGCTCCTCACATGTACGTGAGTAAATCAGAATGTCATCAAGGAAGATGAGCATGAAGCGATCTAAAAAGGTCCTAAATACCCCATTCATCAAACTCATAAATACTGCGGGGGCATTTGTCAAACCAAACAGGCACCACAGTGAACTCATAGTGCCCATATCTCGTATGAAAAGTATTCTTATGAATGTCTACCTCCGTAATCCTCAACTGATGGTAGCCTGACTTGAGATCAATCTTAGAGAACATCATGGCTCCCTTCATCTGATCAAACAAGTCATCAATATGAGGAATAGGATAAAAATTCTTGATTGTTACCTTGTTTAACTAGCGGTAATCAATACACAACCGCAATGATCCATCCTTCTTCTTCATGAAGATCACTGGTGCACCCCAAGGGGATACACTAGGATCGATAAGGCCCTTCTCCAAAATACCCTCAAGCTGCAACTTGAGCTCACAGAGCTCCAGGGTGGTCATTTGATAAGGTTCCCGTGAGATAGGCTCTACTCCAGGAACTAGGTCTATATGGAAATCAATCTCACGTGGGGGTGGCATCCCCGGTAGCTCCCCTAGAAAAACATTGGAAAAAAATATCTCAAGATGGGATGATCATCTAATGATGGTCGACTAGACCCATCCTTTGACCTGTCACTAACTGTAACAACATACGTCTGACAACCCCGTTGCACACATCACTTAAGATGTATATCGGAAATGGTGCGAATAGAAATGGATCTCTTGACCCCCGAGATCACCAACTCAACTCTCGAATAATCTACACAAGATGTAGTCTTATGATAACAATCCATCCTGTCCCTATGTCCAGATAGCCAATCCATACCTAAAATGACTCCATATGAGCCAAAAGGAAGAATATGGAGATCTGAGGTGGTGGTAAAAGGTCCTAAATCCACTACACACTCCTTAACTAAGGAGTCCACAAAGATCTTGGCTCCAGAAGCCATCTCGACATCCCAACTAAGACCCTACCTAACTACCACTAGCCTTCATCACTCTACTAAAGATGATGTAATGAAAGAATCAGAAGAACCAGAATCAAATAATATGGAGGTAGGAATACCACCAATGCTACCTATGGTCTCAATGACTGTGCTCTAGTGCTTTTCCTGGCGGTTCTCAACCACTGCATAGATCTTGTGGCTAGATCCCATGTCACTAACTATCGGCTAAAAAAACCGTTGCCTTAACCTTGTTAGATTTCTTGAGGGAAATCTCTGCAAAAATGTCCAGCTACTCCACATCCAAAGAAACCACCTGATCCTCTCCAAGGAGCAACACCTCCAGTAGGCACCCTAAAAGCCTTTGGTGTGGATCCTAATGATCTAGCTATATTTTTTTGTGGCCTCTAATGGTGAGCTCCAGCTGATTGAGCTCCAGTTCTACCCTGTGTCCTGATGGGACCCCTACGAGGAGGCCCCATGCTTTGACCTCTCTGTGCATCAACTCTCTGTGGAGGTCTATATGGTGGGTTGGACTGCTACTACTACTGTGGCCTAAAAGATGACTATGTTGAATGCTACCCACCATGAGGAGGAGGTACTTAACCTCTTAATCTACCATCTTTCATCTACTGAATGCGGCTCCTGACTCGGTCTCTAGCCTGTTGATTTTTTCCCTGAGTCTCCTCTGCAATATAGGCCTTCTCTACGGCCTCTGCCAAAGTCCGTGGGCAGTGAATCCATACTGCCCCTCCAATGTCCAAATTCAGAACCCAGATGAACCTATGAATCCACACCTGCTCATCCTATATATACTCTATGTACTGAAGTAGATCTAAAAATCTACTCTCATACTCTACTACAACAAGGGCAGCCTGTCGAAGGTCATGGAACACATTAATCCTTTTTCGGATGAACCTTCATGATAGATATCTACTCCTAAATCTCTCCTCAAAGAGCTCCCAAGTCATTTTCCTTGAATCAACATGGAGCTTCTTCTCCTCTATCCTCCACCATACTCCTACTCCATCCCTCAGTAGATGGATCACAACATGAGCTTTCGTGTTGCTAGAACAAGGACAAAACTTGAAGCAATAGTTCAAGCTCACTAGCCAGGCCTCTGCTTGAAATCCACCTATATCACCTAAGTAATGTGAGGGCCTAAGCTTCAAGATCTCCCTAATGTGATCTGCTACTATGGTCTGTGGACCTCTAGGCCTCTCTGCAAGCTCATCCCTAAGCCTAGGGCTCAAAGACCTCTCTCTATGCTCCAGAACTCTTTCACCCTGTCTCCTCAGTGGTGAATCCAATTTGACTAAATCCACATGGGAGTTCACTCCTCTATGCTCCTTGTTGAGTGGAGGAGGTGCATGTCCCTCAATAGAAGTCACTCTGTCATGTCTTCCTGAATGCCCTCCTACTGATCCTCGGCGTAGAGCAGCATTAACATCCTGAAGGGTCTATAGAATCTGGGGTAGAATGGCTTCTACACCCTAATCCGGTAGGGGTGGTGGTGGTGGTGGGTTTAGGTCTCTGTGAAGGTTCCTCTCACTCCATCTGAGCCTCTTATATAGACCAAAGTGAGAGTTATTTCATTTTTCTAAGTTATACAACTTCCATGTTTACTAAAACACACAATTTCTTGCTAGGTTGTTTTCTAGATTTACAAGTATACTAGGTTTAAGTTTTCATGTCTCAAGTTTTCTAATGTTCCCAATGGTCCAAGAATTTGAACCAATTCTCTGATACAAAAATATAACGCTTGCTTAAACAACCCACTTGAGACCCACGAACAACCTAGGTTTAGTTAGCTGAAAGAGGAATAATTTTTTTTATTTTTTATTTTAAAAAAAAACAACTATCACAAGCCTAGTCTAAGACACACATGCACTTGATTCTACCACAAGATGAGATCAAAGTTATGATTTTTCATAAATTTAGTTTTATATGTTCACTAAGATCTAAAATACTTATTTACTTTGGTGAATCTATTCTCTTATGCAAACTGATGTTTCTGATGTCTTCATGAACAAAATACAAGGTGCCATAAGCTTTTGAAGTAGTAGGCCCCAACTCGTAACAAGTAGCTGTCCTCCTACAGCAGCCCATAGTAACTATAGACCTACCCGTAGCAACTCTGGCTATGCACCTACCACCTCTCGTAGCATCTCTAGGCCTACCCGTAGCAACTCCCAAAACTACCTATATCAAGAACTTCAAAATGCTATAAATTTTGACTGGGAACTCAATTTTTGATAAAATTGGACTTTTTGGAAAGGTAACGACGTCTACTTTGCAAAAAAATCATAAAACTTATGATTTGATGAGATTTAGATACTCATTTTTGAAAAAAAAATCCTGTTGGCTCCTACAATCAAGACTGGCAATTTCCTGAGTGATTCCTTTTGCTAAATTTGTTTGATTGAAAGCTTCTAAGGTAAATTCCATGAGTGTGTAGGTATGTATTGGGTCTTTTTGGTCTTTCAAGGATTAGTTGGTTCACTTCATTCATTACTTAACTGTTTGATGGGTTGTTTGGTTCATTCATTGGTTGATTAAGCATGCATGCAAAGTGAAGTAAGGGAAGGTAATATTACTGTGTTCTAACTGATTGAAACAACAAATCTTAAGTATGTAAGAACATCATTTAAAGTCCTTTCATGCTATCTTAAAACAAAATTCTTTCTTCAATTATTGATAACAAGATCTAAATGAAGTCCTTCTTATTCTTAAGAGATTGAACATTTCCCAGCAAGACAAGTAACAAGAATAACATAATTCCCTTACGCAAGATTTGCTTCCAATATTCCAAATCAGAGAATTACATGCATTTGAATGATTCTTTCTTACACCAACTATACCAATGGATCCAACAAAGTAATTCTTTTTATCATTTCAAATGTAATATACAAAACACAACTCGATCCCTTTACATTCTTTCAAACATGAAGTTACATTACGATTGAGCAATCAACTTGGACAATGTAATCCAATGGAGGAAGCAACATATCTCTTTTCCATTATTCCATGAATGCACAAATAAAATACTATTACAGTTCTCTCAACAGCAAGAAGACAAGATTGTTTCCCTTTCTCAAATCAAATACATCTTGAATGGTAAATACAACATCTTTACAATATAATGAAAGATACAGTACATCCACATAGGATTGGGAAAGGAAGTTAAAGCGAGAAGTAAACTAACAATGATGGATGTTAACTCTGCACCATGGCTGATTCCAAAATAGCAGTATGCTTTAGATGTTTCCTTCGATTGATCACAACAAGAAGAGAGGGGGAAAGGCAACGCACTCCACCCAACCAAGATATCCAATGAAGAGATGAATCCTCTCTTGTCATTGGCCCTTGAGCCCCAACCACAACACAATGAAATATGGGGTTCAATGCATGGCAACATCCAGAGGCTTCCACAACACACACAAGCAGATTTTTAACAACAAAACAGCCAAGACACACATATAGATTTCCACTGTATTTCACAATCAAACAACACATAGGCTATTTTTAATCAAGAAAAAGGAGAAAGGTCTATGGGGTAAGCTTTTTATGCCTCCCAATTGGGAATTGGGCATCAACCTATAATCATAATGCAAATATAACATATCATATCCCATAAACCTTATGCCTCCCAACCCCTTCTTATGCCCCCCACAAATTTTCCCTTATGCCCCCCCCCCACAAGTAATAAATGAAAGCTATTTCTTTTCCATGGTGGATCCCAAACCTAAAACTCCCTCCATAAAACTGTAATGCCCATGGCATTCCCTTATGCCCCCTATAATGATTCCCCGTAGCCTTCTCCTACACCATCCCTAGGCAGTCAACCCAACCAGATAAATGAAGGAGAGACACACATTTACTTTCCATAATAACATGCAAGAAAATGACAATATAAATATGAAAGAGCTCTTACCTTGGCATAGCATTGACAACACCTTTGCAAGAAAGACAAGAAAACCCCAACTATTAATTTAAATGTCCACAAAATATTCTTCAAAATAACAACAGAAATGACCAACTCACAGTTCAAAAATAGCAGCTTCAAATGCCAAGAATGCAGCCCCAACAGTCACTTGCATGTCCACCAAAACAGTCCTCAAAACAACAATAAGAATTCCCAAAAGGACAGTCCAACAACAAGCTTGAATGGAGGTGAAATGATAGTCGAAAAATAACAACCTCAAATGCCAAGAGGACAGTCCAATAACAAGCTTGAAGGAAGACAGAATGACAGTCTGAAAAATAGTAGCTTCAAATGCAAAAAATGCAGCCCCAATAGTCAAAAAGAAGAAGAGAAAAAAATGTGACTCTCCTAGCTCTCTCCAAAAACTTCCAAGTGGAAAAATAATGCTCTTCCCAAAAATGAAAACCCAAAAAAAAATAATGTGGATGTCCTCATGCCAATCAAATCCACTTTACTTGCAAGCCTCCACTTACACCTCAAGGACAGCCAATTAAATTTGTGTCAGAAAGTACACTTACACAAGCAAAATTGACAAGCAAAAATGCATTTAAGAGGAAAAAGTAAACACTCCAATCAAGATAAATTTGGTATGAAGATTTTAATGGGTGTGGGACAAGTTTATCTTGTCCCACAAGATTCCAAAAACACCCTCCAAGTACAAATCTGAGTTTCAATATGGTGAGGTGTTTTACACTCCAAAGATCAACTCTCTTACACACATTAAATGCAAGGATCAAAACATTAATAAATATATTTAAGTAAGTCTCATTTAAATTTAGTTTTCACAGTATATTTAAATAAAGGAATGGACACATTCACAAATAAAGCACATGCAAGATAACAATAAAAGAAGGACCACATACAAACACACAAAAACCCCCATGGTCACATATAAAGGAAATCCCCCCATGAGAACCCCCCAACAACAAACAACACGCAAATGACTAGTTGCCATGGTGACCATGTTGAATCCACCAAAAATTCTGTTGTGGTTAGTTTCCAATCCCCCCGATGTCTGTTGTGATATAAAATAGACTGCAAAATACAAATACCTCCTTTGTCCTCGTGGCCATATCAGAAGGCTAAAAAATAATATAATATAAATCTAAGCATCGTAAGTATAACTGCATAACACAACATCGAAATAGCAACTATATCATTTTATAAATTAAATCAACCATTCTATCATCATTGAAAATTTTCATTTTCTATATATAATCAAATGATTAAACATCACATATCTGGATAACATCAATGATATAATTACGTCAAATAAAGCATCAACATCTATATATATATAATGTTTATAATAATCATCATGTATCATGTATAAGTCCTGTTAGTAATGAAGTCCATAATCCAACATCATACTAAACCAAGCCAAAATAGTGTCTAATACATAATCCATAGTCTGATAATCAAAAAAATAGTGTCAAAGGGAAGTGGGCACTACAGGTCCCATAGGTCTCGGCCCCTGTACCTGCCCTGCACCAGCCTATGAACTGGGACCAGCTCCTTGTGGCGGTGGTGGTGCCCCCTACCCTATGCCTATATTTGGGCCTGTAAGACCCCAATCTATGCCTAGGCTATGGCCAAATGGCCCTGTAATCCTACCACCTAAGCCTATAGGGCTGCCACCTAACCATCTTTGTCTCCATCTCCTCCATCTCCTCTACCCTCTCCCTCTGCCATCTGGGCCTGCAGACTGGCCACTTGTACCCGTAGCTCTGTGACCTCTACCTCTTATCCCTCCAATTGTGTCTGTAGTATACCTATCTGTGTGATCAGCGTCGCTACCTGCCCCTGTAGGGCATCTCTCTACACTGTCATAGTAGCTAAGTCTGGCTACCCAGGTCTAGATGGTATGGCTTGTAACTAAGCCACCCACCACTTCCTATACCTATCTGTGCATCTGGCATCATTAATTCACTGATGCACTAGCTACTCCTCCTCACGTGTAGGCACTGAAGGCTGTGGTAGAGCGAGAGGCCTCTCCACGTAATCTCTCCAATACTGTGGAAAGGGCAAAGGAATATCATGTACAAGATTGAACTACCGTCAGACCCTATCAACCGAAATCATCTCATCCTCCCTGGCGTAGTGACCCTATATCCACCTCTCTAGCTTGAGCTCAGCTAGCTCCTCATGCATATGCCTATATGAGGGTAATCCCACATAAGGCCTCCAGATAATGTCCACTCCGGACAACCCCTCCAACAAATGCCGAAAATGGGCAACATCATATGTCGGCGTATCTGACCTCCACTCTCCTGTAACCAGCACACATCTCCTTTATCCCAACTACACAGATCTCACTGGGAATGCATCTGCTTTAGGCATCCCTATAGGTCAAACACAGACTATGTGCTCATAGGCCTAATAGTGTAGTATAAATGTACAACACAGACTAAACCTGCACTGCCGCCCATACACCCACAGCTCCCTATAAAGCTGCACCAAGAATGTTGGTGCCTAGGCGAAGCATGTCTCATGCACCATCATATCATGGAGCACCCCCATCAGTGATCAGGGAAAGTGTACACCCTCTACATCAGGAAGTGCATAGTAACACACTACCTCCATCAATAAAACTACTAGCCTCACCTCATCTGGATGGGCTAGGTACATCTTGCCATAGCTCAAACTGGTACTATGAAAGCTCAAATCCACTGCCCCCTTGCCAAATACTGTCCCGATCAACTCCTCTGAGGCCACAAAGGAGATAGAGTACACATGGGTCCTCAATATGGGTAACCTTAGAATTTGGAACATGTCCTCCAGGGTGATAGTCATCTCACTCATCAGAAGGTGGAACGTGTTGGTCATAGAGTCCCATCTATTGATGAGTGTGACCATCAAACTATGCTACCGAAAAACATGTCAGTAGTGCTGAATACCACTCAAGGCCACTGCCTCCACGTGCTACAGCTCCAAAGGAGTCGCTAGGCCTTGTAATGTCACCAGTAGTGGTGGAACCCTGTCTCGCATATGTAACAGTGACTGACCCTACATCCAACCAAAGCACAACTTTAATCTACCTTTACCATGACCTTATTCATCACTTATCATTACCCACCACCCTATTTTTACCTTACCCATCTCAACCACCTAACCTACATCATTTTTTTGGACCCTTGAGCCTAAAATCCTGACCGGTGCCAGATCAGCCTAACCGACTCCGTTCACCCTTAAACTGGCATCAGTCACCTATTTAGTGACTGATATCAGTTCAACTTGACTGACCATGGTTCCACGTAACTGGCATCAGTCACCTATTAGGTAACTGATCTCAGTTCTACCCGACCGATGCTGGCCAAGTTTGACCGATGCTGATCACTGTCACGGAAACATTTACACCTTCCCAAACCCCTTTTTTTTGTAAAACCCTCCCACCTATCCCTTTTACCCCACCTACAATGACCTACACTACCCCAAGACCCCTACCCACCCACCTATCAAATTTCCTACCCCGTTCTCTTTTTTTCCCATTTTTCCCCCCATACCCAATTTAACTTTTTTCCCACCCACAAAACTCTACAAATACCAATTATTACACCATCTACTCTATCTAATTAACATTAAAGAGTTAGGAGGGGTGGCTTACCTCGTCACAATGTCACCATCTAGGTGGCACGTCTAGCCACTCTGCTGGTGGTCCTCCTGATCCCTCTCCCGCCTCTACCATCACCAAATATCTACCCACACCCTCCGACCACTTGAATGCCTCACTAAGATCTCATGGACCCACTACTCACCAGCCTAACCACCGTCAACTCACATTGCTAGCTCACTGTCCCATTCCCTCCAGATAATTTTCTCACTTTTCTCTCTTTCTTGTCCTTTCTTCACTTCGCAAATCAAAAATGAATAATAAAAATGCGGCCTTTTTTTGTTTTTATACAAAACCCAAACTAACCGATGTCGGTTCCCCCAAGACCAGCATTGGTCTCATGCCCTACCTAACCATCGCCAGTTTTCCTATACTTACATCGGTTATCCATGACCGCCATTGGTCACCCTTACCTACACATTACCCTTACTTTGCCATTTTACCCCACCCTCTACCTTGCTCTTTACCCCATACCTTTACCCAACCCATTACCTTACCTTTCCTAACCTCATCATTTACTACCTCCATTTGTCCTCCTTTGGGGACTCATTATTTTGCCCTTACCTCGGCCTTACCCGTGCCATGACCTAGATATTTGGACCTGGACCATCACTAGTGACCTTTGACCTCATGTGTTCGCTATACCTTGCGGCACTGTTACCTGTGTTGATTGACCTAATGACCTTACCTAGCCTATTGTCCATGACTATTTATCCTAACCCTACCTTTGGTGTACCAGGAACATACCTAAACATTCCTGCACCTAACCTATGTTGTGTTTCCTGACCATATCCTCTACCTTGGATACCGAGATTCAATTCAACCTTGTTTGGATAAACCTATCAACCTTAGACAAATGTATATTTTTCCTACTCTTCAACCTGGTAGCGTGCTACAGTTTATACGTGTGTGTGCATTTGACTATTGCAACCTATGACCCTGACCCATTACCTAGATTTCCTAAGTAGACCTTTCAATCCTTTTTCCCTATACCCACTTGCCTTTTCTTCACATTTACCTTTTATCAAACCACTCACCGCTTCAGCCTGTTGCCTCGTTAGTTCCTGGTTTGAGGGGGATCACCTTCACCCTCACATGGGGCAACCACATCTTATTTTTGTTAGCATCACTTACCAATACAAGCTATGCAACAAAAAGGGGAAAAATGTAGACACTAAAATTAGGTCACACTCACCTTTTGTCACTCGACATATAAGCACCCTTTATTACATTTACCTAGCCATGACCCCCTTCACCCCACTAACATTAATTTAATTTATTTAATTAAATTAATGCTTTATCCTCACTATATTTATTATTTAAATATATTATTTAAATAATATCTTCACATATAGTTCACTTAGACATCTCACCAAGCTAGCTCAACCTAAGATCTATTCTTAGCAAGTTCCCATAACTAAATAATACTTACCCAAACCCTAAAAATCAATGCCTACATTCCCTCTAACCACATTTATGCATGCTCATAAGAAGTTTCGAGTCTAATCCATGGGATAATGACATGAGATCCAAGGAAATCAGGAGGATCTCCCTAGTTTATTAAACCTAGAAAATCCTACCTTGACCAACGTCGGTTACCCCTAACCGTCACCGGTAAGATGGACCGCCGTCGGTTACCCCTTTTAACCCAAAACAACCTTATTCTCAAGGTTGGAACTTGGAAGTTGGAAGCAAGAATGTTGATGAGAAAGAGCACATCTTAGAGAGATAACACATCTTCAGAGAGCCAATTCCAATGAAAACTCGCATCCAAGGAAGAAGATCGAGTATCTTCTCCTGCACAGCCATCCCAACCACAATCTATTCTATCCAAGCAAAGAGGAGTGTGCATACAACCCATGCAGAATCTTTTATCTAGTTGGTGATCACTTGCAGCCTTCAAACCCATCATCAGCACCTCCATCCTTCACACACAGACCTTCAGGAACAAAATCCAAGTAAGTATAACATCATACTTCTCTGGTTTATTTCATTTCATCACCCATTGTTTATCTTTCTCCCTATTGACCTTCTCCAACGTTTTCACCTCCTTAGACCCATTAAAACCTCACAAAATCCTACTCCAGCCACCCAATACCTTATCCCGACCAACCAAAATTCTTTGTGCAATCACAAAGGAGACCAAAACCCTGTTCTGTGGCCTTTCCAGATCTGACAGTAACTGGCATCGATTACACCTAACCACCATCGGTCACCCCTGACCGGCACCGGTCTCTGTGTTTGCCCACGTAGCCTAGAACAGAGACCTACCCACCTAATATTATCTCACCCTCTTTCACCTGTGATTTACCTGAGACCTTTGCCAAACTTGCAGGACCTAGAACCAATCATTTGACCTTTGGATTCTATTCTAGCTTAACCTGTTAGATTAGATTTATTTTCTTATTTTGTTTTTAAGTGAGATACCTAAATCATTTTAAAATAACAATAGGATTTATTTTGTTTACAACATTAATTTTTTTAAAACAGTGGACTGACAGCCATCTAGGAAGTATCATACTTCCCAGATCTAGCTCACGCTAGGCAATTCACTACCCATATTGTTTGATTCCTTCTGGTGGTCTTTTTTTCATTACAGGTAGTTCCTCCTAGCCAAAAGGAAGCTCTCATGATCAGATGTGGATTTTGAAGTCATACGTGCGTAACTACTCATCAAATGACATTTGAACAGGTATTCCTCCTACGCCTATTACCCTATCTGTTTCGTCAACACTTCTAAGAAAAAATCTAAGAAAAAGGTGAAAAAACTCTTACAAATATAAATGTGTATTTAGGAGTTCATTGTTTATATACTTTTGCTCTTGGATGGGAAATAAATGTTGAATAATTACATTATAGAAAATCCTTGTTTACTAGATTATTGAAATAAATTTCATTTAATAGTGGTTTATTTCACCTTATCCAAACTAGATGTGTAAAAGGATTAGGTATGATTGACTTATTAATAAAATCTCTACCTTGTGGAAAAATGATTTGATCAGAGTGAATGAGTGAACCACAACTAATTATACCTTTAAGATGGTTGTATAAATGAAATGGAAAGTGATAAGTTTTAAATCTTTAAAAATACACAATTGTGCAATACTATTTTCCTACGTGCATGTAAATCTTATCCATACAAATTTATAAATGTGAAATTTATCCATCCACATTATTTGCAATTTTCCAAATTGAATAGGAAAACTTAATTGCTAATTGAATGTGTATTATTAATATAGAATAGTTATATAATGATAATATACCAAGGATCATTTTCACAAGCCATAATATCATTATATGATTTTCATTAGATGTTATCTTTAGGAAATACTAAAAATCATGATTTAATGTTAAATATTAATATATATACATATATGTAGTAATATATATACATATGTTAGTTATTTATATATATAATAATAAGTGGTAGTGGTTGAAACTATTATTAAAATGCTAAAGCATTATATTCGGCTAGTGTAAAACTTTTGTTTTCTTAAATAAATAAAAAATATGTTTTTTTTGGCCATGTGTGGCCGGGGCCTCTCCTTGCGTAGGTTGGTAAATAAGAATGTGGTTGGGGAAGGGGGTGTCAACTTCACCCCCAACCCATATAATTTTATATGGGGTGTGGGGTGGGGTCGGTGCCCCTCCCCCAGTACTTTTGAACTCCAAAAAAATATATATAATACGCTTCCCCCCCCCCCCCCCCCCCCCCCCCCCTCCCACCACCCCCCCAAAAAAGTTTACAATCCACTTAACTTAAACAAAAATCCCACTATGTTATTAAAAAATGGCCATTCTAAGGAATATGTAGCCTGTGTAATCTTGTAACCACAGTTTAGTTTAATTTTACTCTGTGTTTTTCTTATGCGGGCCGTGTTTGTGTGTGTATATATACACACACACATACATACATATATACATACACACACACACACACATATATATATACATACATACATACATACATACATACATACATATATACATATGTATGTATGTATGTATGTATGTATGTATGTATCTTGTTTTTTTGAGTTTTTATAAATATATATATATATATATATATATATATATATATATATATATATATATATATATATATATACCTACATATGTGTGTGTAAGCATTTTTTTTAATTTGTAAAAAGAATAACTAGGGTTTGGGGGTTTTGCCTAAAAGGGTATACACACAAAGTATACACCTTGAGCCTACAAGTAAAAAAAAATAATTCTATTAAATATATACAAAAGAGAAAACAATACCCACAAAGGGGAAATGAATGGATCCAAGTCTTAAGCTTGAATTTAATCAAGGAAAGCTTCCATGCCCCTAATGGCCTCCATGGCTTTATTTTCTCCTCCCTTATTTTTTAACCTGCAAGTAAAAACAAAGGAAATGAGAGTTTTGATTTAGAAAATGAATATATGGCTTTCCATAAAGATATCTATGGTTACTTTTTCCTAACCTAAATCTAAGGGTTGAGAAGGATTAGATCCACGGGTGTAGGATGAACCCTACATCACTTAAGTGATGGGGTATTTAGGTGGGAATGTTTTTAAATAAAATATGTGTGTGTAATGTTAAATGGGGCCAAGGGATTAGAATAAGTTGTGCACTTGCCCCCTTTAGAATAGGGAATTTATTATTTATTGCATGCATTTAACAATACAAGTTTATTATCCTAGTATGATTTAATTTAAAATTATTTTTGTACCTTAATTAAAATTAATTTAAAAGGGATTAATGGAGTTATGTTTTGAAAGGTTAATGAAGATTATTTAACTAAAATATTGGAGCCTTGTTAGTGAAAGAATTAAATGTAATATTAATTTTGAAAAATTGGGGCAATATTAATTAATCGATAATTATTTTTCGATGCTTTGTAATTATCCAAAAAAACTATAATCTATATTTTTTTAAATCTTGGCTAATGCCATGTAACAGTTTTTTTAAAAAAATTATTCCATAATTTTCGTAGTTTGCTGTCAAGTTTATCGTTGGTTTGAGTGGGAAAAATGTGGGCATTACACTTGGTATCAGAGTCATGGGTTCAACGCTTGGACCCTGGGTTGAATTTGAAACCCGTAAACCAGTTAGCGAAATTTGAACCTCCATGATTAAAATAATAAATTTGTTCAAATTGTTGTACTCACCTAGTGGCATTTTGTCGAACCTGGGTAACTAAAAATGTTAAATTAAATTGGTATTCTTTAGAACTTCTAGTGTATCAGGAAACTCAGTTTTCTTGCTAAGATGTTGTTTGTTGAGCCTTAGCTCTTTGTTTTTAGTCGTGTGATGCGACAAACAAATTGAGACTCTTCCTTATTGGAGTGATAAATCTATATGGTGTGATTCTTTTGGTTTAGCATTAGTGGTTGTGTTCTGGGGTCAGATAGAATAAATTAGAAGTTGTTTTGTCACCTAAAGCTCCCTTTTTTCCTTTAGTGGTTAGATGAGCTAGTTTGGTTACTGCTTTGGCGACTTAATCCCTATATGAGTAAGTGGTTATTAGGTCTTGTGTCACTTTTGATCTAGATTTGTGTATGAATTCTTAGAATTGAGCTCGCGGTATAATAACCCTATTAGAAGCCATGAAGGGTTGCAAAGTGAATGGGATGTTGAATTTCTGTATTTTATATTTGTAAACTTGTGTTATTTTATTAAGGACCAACATCTTATTTTATGATTGGATTGAGAAGCTCTTAGGATCTTTTATTTATTTATGTTTTTGTGAGAATTTTCAAACATTGCAATGTGACTACTTACCCACTTTCCTTAATTGTCGATATTTCTTGGATTTTACTTTGATTGGTGACTCGGAGCTCGTTATCTATTGGCTACTTAGCTAAGTGTTATGTGATTAATTCTTTCATGTTGTTGAGATGGTTCTACACTGTTTGTATTGTGACATTCCGTCGTATGGGGAAACACCCTAGGTGCCTTGAATGTTTTCTTAGGTGCATTAAGTTATGTCTTGGTTTTAGAAAGACGGAACCTTGAGTGTGTCTAGGATATTGGAGTGACTCTTTCCTTACTTAGCCTTTCTAGAGAGAGATTTTGTTGTGTAGTACGATCTAGTTGGTAGTTTGATAGCGGTGGTGGTGATTCTCTTACAGCTTGGTAAGATATTTTATCCTCGTCAGAGTAGATGTGTTAGGGTAGGATTGATTCTTGGCTGACTATACATTTTAGTGGATAAGTGTTTGTTTGGTAGTGATGTTCCATGATGGCATGATAAGTTTTATCATGGTTTCCTTGTTTCTTTATAGAAAGTGTTGACTTGTGGATTGTATGTATCTTGGTAACTATGGTTATATTTAAGCCCATTTGGGAAATGTTTTTAATTAAGTGTGCTTGTTTTTATCTCATTAACCTGTATATAAGTCTACCCTTGTCTTAAATTGTTAAATTGTATGAATAACACTTTATGACCTATTAATCTTTGGGTTACGTGGAGAAAATTACGGATGCTTTTTCGGTCTTTTGGACCTTTCTCTTAGAGATGTTAGTTGGTAGATATTAATATTTTAATCTCAGTGGTGCTTATATTGTGCTTCTTATTTTAAAACTACAACTCTGAGTCATAAATTCCATGTTGAGTAAATTAGTTAATTGTCCTCTTACATTTGTTTTCTGTTAATGGGAAATGTGGCGTCTTTGGAGTAAAATTTTCCTTACCATCTTGTTGCTTGGTTGGTGATATCTTGTGGAAATAAGAGTGTTGATTGGAAAATTTTCTTTTCTTATTATGTGAGAAAAATATTGAAACTAAATAACAAACATTGTTAAACCTCTTAAATTCATAAAAGTAAAAATGCCTCTTTAGTGGGTCCTTTTCTTCATAACTTCTTTTGAGACTTGTGGAGACCCACTTGGAGTTTTAGTGATGCTTGTAATTATTTTGGTAAACCCTTGAAATCTTGGTGTGACTCATATTGGTGGATTGATTCCTAGTTCTTACAAAATTAATGATGTGTTTGCTATGTTGTGTTGGGGTTAGCATACCGGTTTTACAGACAATATATCAGATCTAAGCATACATGAAAATAAAAGTGGATATTCTACCAGAAGAAATATAATAAAACAAGAGACATAAATCAACACCAGATTTAACGTGGTTCACCCAGTGTGGGCTACGTCCACCAAGAAAGAAGTCAATCTATTATCCAAAGCTTTGACAAGATATACAATGAAGATTTACAATCTTCCACACCTCTCAGATGTATAGTACTTTCTTTCCCTTAATATTTTTCTTCATCACCAAGAATTATCTCTCTCACCAAATTTTTGCAAGTTCTTTATAATTCTTGTTAATAATCTTCTTTCTTACTTCTAAACCCTAGATTTTATGCTTATATAGTCATTTATAGACTTAGGGCACTTAGCCATGCAATTGCAATCAATAGAAATACTTTAATACTAAAAATAGATCTAATTCCTGAGAGTTAATTAAAACATCCTCACATAGGTAACCAACGCTGGTTAGCCCTAACTGTTGTTGGTTCCTTCCTTACTTGACCGATGCCTATCATACTTGACCGCTGCTGGTCCTAGGTGACTGATGTCTGTTACTATATTTTCCAACAAGTTTTCGTTGCATGCTAAACTGAAGTAATTGAGCTCCACAACTCAACAATATCCCACTTAGAGATTAATTACTGCACCATACCTGTACAACGTCATTCTTGGATTCTTCCTTAGCTTTTTTTATTCCTCTTCAAGTCTCAAACTCGAAGACCAAAATAAGTGGAGTGTAGCTCTAACTTCTCCTTTGTTAATTTCTTCGTTAGCATATCCACAGGGTTCTTACTCATATGAATCTTTTCCAGATTCAACTTTCCATCCTCTAATACCTGTTGTATGAAGTGATACCTCAACTGAATGTGTTTGGTTCTCAAATGAAATGATGATTTCTTTGCCAAATGAATTACACTGTGATTGTCATTGAATAGTTTACAATCACTTTTCTCCTTTCCCAACTCTTCCATAAACCTACTCATCCATATCATCTCATTTCTAGCCTTTGTAACTAAAACATACTCTGCTTCTATAATAGAAAAATCCACAACCTTCTACAATATTTAAATCGAGCTAACTATCATTTCACCTACTATGAAAATATATCCAGTAGTGCTCCTCCTACCATTTAGATCTCCAGCTATATCTGAATCAACGTAGCCATGTAATGAAATATCCAAACCTCCATAGCATAACAACATGCTATATGTCCCTTTCAAATACCTGAGTATCCATTAGATGTATCTTTCTTACTGAAAAACCCATGATTCCATTCTACAATCTAAAGAAAGAATAACATCATCTTGCATTACCTCTGATGTATAAATATTTACTTCTTTACCTTTGTTTGGTTATTAGTTCTCTTTGTCCTTTGACCAACAATATTTCTTTGCATGTCCTTTCTTTCCACATTTTCAACAATTAATTCCCGTACTTCTGGATTTAGATCTATTGTCCCTTGACTTTGATTTCCCATTACTCTTACCCTTGGATCTCTCCTTCTATCTGACCTTGCTTTCTACATTCAAAGAATTTCCAGATGATGATTCCTATGTACTCTTCCTACGAATTTATTCATTCAAGATTATACTAAGCACATCATCAAACTTCAAAATATTATTAGTAGATGTTGTATTACTAACAGTCATTACCATGTTTTCCTAACTATTAGGCAAAGAACATAAGAACAAAAGTTCTTTTACTTCATCATCAAATGGTATAACAACCGATTTTAACTGATTTACAATAGATCAGAAATCATTCAAATGACTAGCAGCAAATTCACCTTCATGCATCTTAGAACTAAATATTTTCTTCATCAAATAAACTTTACTTGAAGCACTATGTTTTTCATATAAATTAGCAAGATATTTCATTAAGTCTACCATAGAAGCCGCTTCTGTAATATTGGAAGCCACGGATGCTGTCAGGCTCAATCTTATAGATCCCAAAGCCTTTCTATCAATAACCTTTCATTCTTCATCAGTCATCTTCGTAGGTCTAGAATTCTCATCCAATAGTAAATACAAATCTCTTTGATACAAATAATCCTCAATATGCATCTTCCATAATTGATAATTTTGGTTGTCAAATTTCTCTACCTTGTATTTATTATCTTCTACCATTGTTGTAGCTCCCACTCAATCATAAAACCCTCTGTGATTAAATATGTCAACACACAAAACCCTCAAAAAAATATCTAATACCAGTTGTTGGGGTTAGCATACCAGTTGTACAAACAACATATCAGATCTAAGAATACATGCAAATAAAAGTGGATATTCTACTAGAATAAATATACAAAAAAAGAGACATATATCAACACCAGATTTATCGTGTTTCACCCAGTGTGGGCTATGTCCACCAAGAAACAAGCCAATATATTATCCAAAGCTTTCACTAGATATACAATGAAGATTTACAATCTTCCACACCTATTAGATGTACAGTACTTTCTTTCCCTCAATTTTTTGCTTCATTGCCAAGAATTCTCTCTCTCACCAACGTTTTGCAAGTTCTTTCTAATTCTTGTTAATCATCTTCTTTCTTACTTCTAAACCCTATATTTTATGCTTATATAGTCATTTATAGACTTAGGGTACTTAGCCATGCAATTACAATCAATAGAAATACTTTAATGCTAAAAATAGATATAATTCCTTAGAGTTAATTAAAACATCCTTGCACAGGTAACCGACGCCGGCTAGCCCTAACCGTTGTCGGTTCCTTCCTTGCTTGACCGATGTCGGTCATGCCTGACCGTTTCTGGTCCTAGATGACCAATGTTGGTTCCCCCTTAACCGATGTTGGTTACTGTATTTTCCAGCATGTTTCCATTACATGCTAAACTGAAGTAATTGAGCTCCACAACTCAACATGTTGAATGTCTCTTATTCCTTTAGAATTAAAAATGTGATGTGTTGATTTATCTCTCTCTTTCCCATAAAAGTAATAATGTGATATGTTTGACTCTCCCTTCTCATTAAGATCTATTTGATAAACTAGTTAAATTGAGTATAACAAAATGCTAATTTAGGCACTTGGGTTTTGAGGCTTAGCAAATAAAATGGAACATTAGGAAAAGGAAAATGGTGTCATGATATAACCTTGGTAGGCTAATAGAGTAAATGAAACTATGTGAGAAATAGAAACAAGACTTTGTCCAATTACCTTCCCTAGAGTAAAATAAATAATTTCCACCGCCTATATATAATGGCGAGATATCATTAGTGGTGCTCCTTGTTAACGCAATTATGTGATGCCATAATAGAAGGAAGATTCTAATTAAGAAAACTTGTAAGAAAAGAGTTAGAAAGTGAAACTATAACTTTTGACTTAATAGTTGGTTTATAAAATGAGTAAGATTTATGTGTTTTGAGTGCAATGTATAATTGAACCCTTAGTGTTTCCGCCTACCTAGATTTTTGAAACACCTTGTTGTTAGTGATGTCTTCTAATTGTGTAGTATTCCCATGTTCACAGATGTATGTGCTCTTCCCTTGTAGGATTTGGGTCGTCAGATGATTTTTGCCTCGTAGCTCAACGAGTGTGAGTTGTGGCCTTTAGGATTGGGTCTTATCTCTTGTTTGTTTAAAGAAAATAAAGGCCTCCTTTTGTTTTGATTTAGTCCCTCGTGACCTAGATTATTGTAATTTTAAGCCAACATATGTTAAGAATATGAAATAACTTTAGGAAGTCCTCCTTTATTCTTATTTTCTTGAGACACTTTGTTGTTAGTTTCTCCCTTTTTCCCTTGGGAAGGGAAAGTAAAAGTTATTTCCGTAAGATATGTTACTCGCATGTTTTGGTACATGTTTGCACTTCTGATATTGTAGTTGCGAACCCCCCTCTTGTTACTTGTTTCTCCTCTCTAGCTCACTTGAGTGCTCTTTGGTGTTACGATTTATGCATGTACTCTCTTTAATGATTATTTCGAGACTTGAGCTAGGATTTAAGATAAATAAATCCCATTGTGTTATGTAGAGTGAGTGGCGCTTTCTTGTATTGATATGTTAGTTTCTCATGGAAATATGTATTCTAAATGTTTTACATTTTTAAATTAGGTTAGTGTTGCGTGTTTGATCTTGGGTGAAAAATCAAGCTATAGAAAATGTTGTGGTCGTGATTTTTCCTAGTATTACCATTAAAATTTAATTGAATGATTCCCTTTCGAGTTATAGGAATGCTTCCCATGAATAGAATTATTGATTGCAAATGTTTTGGATAACTTAAGTGATCCTTCCTTTTCTTCAAACCTCAGCTTGTGTGATCTCAAAATTGTGAGACCTTTGAGTAGACATGTTTTCTCGTATAAATTTTTGGTCCATGGTTGATATTATTCTAGCCTTGTCTAAATAACGAACATTGAAAGTGTAACCCAACATAAGTGGAAGTCCTTACATTATGTAATTGCAGTATGTTGTGATCCTTGGAGTGACTATTGTTCCTTTGTGGATCTATGTTTCTTTGTTGAGTAATATCTTGTTGAAGGTTATTTACTGTGAGTACTGGATACACTTTCCATAGTCTTATTATGTGAAAAAAAATTGAAACTAAATAACAAACATGAGTGGGGGTCTAGGGGTGCAACCCTCTTAAATTCATAAAATTGGCCTTAAAACTATGCCTGTTATAATGGGTAATGTGTTCTTCGTAGATTCTTGGTGAGACTTGTGGAGACCCGTAGGTTTCTGAGGTGGTTTCGTGCCCATGCTTGTAATATCCACAGTTTTGGTAAAAATGCTTGAGAATGTTGGTGTGAATCATGTTGGTTTTATTGCATACGGTAGTTCTAATGTACAAAATTGCATGATGTGTTTTGAGTTCGAGTGGTGAATGTCTCTAGACTTTGTTTAGCATAGCTCCAAACAAATGTGGGTATTGTATTAAGAGAGTGATGGCTCTGTATATAAATGTAATGATGTGATATGTTGACTCTTCCTTCTCATTAAGATATATTCGAAAAATTTATTTGATTGACGAATAATAAAAATCCTGTCTCTTTGAGCCCAGTTATTTTGAGACTTAACAAATAAAATGGAGCATCAGGAAAAGGAAAATGGTTTATGAATATAAGTCTTCTGTATGCTAATAGAGGAAATGAAACTATGTGAGGGAATAGAAATGCAGACTTTTATCTCATTTACCTTCCCTAGAGTAACTATATGGTAAATTCAAGTTCACCTAAATTTCTGGTGAGATATCATGCCTTTACTTGAGTGGTGCTCCTTATATTGCAAACTTATGTGATGCCACAATAGAAGGAAGATTTTAATAGTTATGTTTATAGAATGAGCTAAAATTGATCATGTATTTGAGTTACAATGTATAATTAAATCTTTAGTTCTAGCTACCTACCTAGATTTGTGATACACCTTGTTGTTAGTGACTGTTCCTAATAGTTTCAATAACCACTCCTCTTGTTGAACCATACATATGTGTTTTCCCATTTTAGAAGTTTGGGTTCTGTCATACCCACATTGTGTGCCTCGTAACTCAATGAGTGTGAGTTGTGGCCTTTACGATTGAATCTTGATCTCTCATTTCTTAAGAATTATTAACCTACTTATGTGTTGATTTAGTCCTTAGTGACTTCTGGGAGGTTATTGTAAATTTTAGGGGAGGGGGATGTAATGCCCATATGTCTTAGAATACTAAAATGAACCATGGGAAGTACTCCTTTCTTCAAATTATTTAATAATTGATACACCTTGTTGTTGTTGCCCCTTATTCCAGTTGGGAAGGAAAGTGAAAGTTATTTCTGTAAGATCATGACTCCATTGTGTTTTTTTTATTACATATGCACTTTGATGATATGTCATACTGTGAACCCCTGACGGGTTAATTTAAGGATTCCCCTCTATAGCTAGAATGGTTGCATTGCTCTTTGGTAGATTACAGTGAGATGCATGTACTCTCTTTAAGAATATTTCGAGCTTGATCTGTATTTAAGATAAATAAATCCCATTTGTGTCAGGAGTGAGTGGACACTTCTTGTACATGTATTACCAGTAGTTATCTAATGGAAATATTGACATTAACACATTGTGATGACGGAAATTAACTAGGTTAGACATTGTGTGTTCGATCTTGAGTGACTAAATAAAGTCTGATAGACATTCAACCTATGTGAAGAAAATGATGTGTTACTTATAGTACATATATAAAATGTTGATATTTCGAATCCTTTTCAAGTTATAAAAAGGTCTTCCCATGAATAGATTTATTTATTGTAAATGTTTGGCCTAACTCAAGTGTCTTCCTTTTTGGATGTAAAACTCATCTTGCGTGATCCGCGTTAAATATTATGAGATCTTTGAGTAGACATATTTTACTCATACAAATTTATTTGAGATCATGGTAATGATTTTCTGCATAGCCTTATTTAAATAAAGAACATTGAATTGTTAACCCAACCTAATTGAAAGATTATTACGCATTATTATTGAAGTATGTTGTGTCCATGAGTGACTATGTGGTGATTACGAGTTGCATGGACTTCTCCCCGATACTCTTTTACTTTGCTGGTTATTTCTTGAGACTTCCATTGGACCATTTCGTGTTATTGATACTATGTGTCGTAGCTTGGTTGAGTCACATAGAGTTACTCTGTAGAATTAAATGCTTTGCAACCTTACTTGAAGAAATTTTAGGAATCCACCCCTTTGCAACCTCCCTTCTTCTTGTTTTGAATTGCATTGGACCAGACTTGTGATTCTATAGACACACACTTGTTTGAAGCAAAGTAAATTCCACACAAGGGTGTGATCCTATTTCTTTTCCATTGTTCCCTAACTATTTCTCTGTGACTTCCGAGCAGGAAGTCAAATCTAAGGGGAGAAGGATGTAATGCCCACTCCTCTTCTACTCTATTTTAACCATGATTACTGATTTCGAATCGATTTATAATCTGTAAAACTTGTTGCTTATTTTTCTAATTAGCATACTAATAAGATCTGTGGGACATTATGATTACTATTGTGTGTTGGTTACCAGTATTTTGACTGATATGGTCGTATTGTGGACCCTAATGGATAATTTAAGGATAAGACAATTAGCTAGAATGGTTTCCTTGTTATAAATTGATTGTTATATCATTACTCTTTGATAGTGTTTTGTTATATTTAATCTAACACTATGACTAGGACTCATAGACACTCATTGCTGCATTATAACTAGCAAATATTAATAGATGAAATGGCATTCACACATTGTGATATGGAAATAGAAGGATATACATTACTATAGCCGAACTGATTAACTCTTGATATAAATTCAATATTGAATATAAATGATATATTGTCAGATGTAGATATTTGTTGATATTTCAAATAATTTTCGTATTAATTTTATATATAATTTTAAAAGTTATATTTTGTGACTTCTTTTTTATTAAAGAATTTCAGGAAAAATTTTGAACAAGTGAAAATATTGCTTAAATTAGACGATTCAAATGGGTTATGATCTTAGTTACAAACTGATGTATGAGTAGAATTAAAATGTTTAAAAATTGGAGTAATTGTTGAATTACTTGGTCTTAGAAATAGTAGTTATGATATTTGATGTTTAAATTGATATTTAGATATAAGCGTTTTATTATTTCGACATCATTAATATGGCCATGAGGCCAGAGGGGTATTGTGTGATTTTTGTAGGTAATTATATCACAAAAACAAACTACGGGGGATAGGAGACCAACAATGAAGGAATGTTGGGTATTTGCCACTGGTCACCATGGAAATTTGTATAACGTTGTTGTGCTTTTTATTTGTTGTTATGAGGTTCTCATGTGAGGAGATGACACACAATTGTGATCAAAGGTTTGTGTGTAGTTATTTTCTTTTCTTTTATTTAATTTTGGTGTATGTGATTTAATTTGTCATGTAATTCCCCATTTATCATTAATTAGTTTATATGTCTTAATTGATAGTGAACTAATCATATTAATAATCTAATTTTGGATGTGACAAAAATGGATTCATTTATTAGATTTGTTGGGTTTTTGTTTCTTATGTTGTATTAGTTGATTGTATGTGATTTTGATTGTTGTACACTCTACCCTACTAGGGAAACTCAGTATTTGGGCTCAAAGGCCCATTTTTGGAGCCTTGTGGACAAGTTAAACTTGTCCCACACCCCTAAATTTCTTATTACCAACCCTACCTATGGGTTCGGGGGTAAAAAATAGACCCCATTGTGTGTTTTTGGAAGGAAAAAAGTGAGATTTAGATTTTGACACATTTTTTACATGTGTTTAAGTCTTTGTCCTTAAAAGGTATGGGATGGAGTGGTGTGTGTTAGAGGTTTATCATACATCTCAACCACACATGTATTATGCCTTGGGTATTGTGGGTTTGACTATGAGGTGATATGGGATGAATAAGAAATGATATGGCATCCTAGATGGAGCCACATCACCTCCCTCTCCCTGTTTTTTACATATTGAGATTTTTTTTGCAAAGGATTTGGGGTTACTTACTTTCATTTATTTTATGGAAATTCTTAGAATTTTTGAGATATTTGATTGAGAATGGAGCTTAGAGTGGAGAGTGGGTTTCTTAGGATTTCGGAAGGTTTAGAATCTTGTTGTCTAATGACAGTCTTCATTTGTGAGGCAGATCTCCAACCTTGTTTTGATACCTTACCATTTTTGTTGTGATCTTATCTGTAGATGTTGATTGTTATATTGGTTGTGATTATTGGTAATAGAATTTCTTCTTTAGGTTATGGGAGAAAATGGAAATGAGGGGGTAAAAACTTAAGGGAGGCATAAGAGAAATGTTATTGAGTAATTTGAGGAGGGATTTGGGTTGGGATGTCCAACTTGTTGATAAATATTTTTTGTGTTTATCTTGTTATTTTCTTGAGGGATGCATAAGAATGAGGGAGGCATAAGAGTGGGTTGATTTCTTGAGGGAGGCATAAGAGTGGTGTATCTTCTTGGAGGGATACATAAGAGTGTTGTGTGTAGTGTGATGGAGTTTTTGGAGGCTCTATAGGTGGACACCCAAGCCCTTGGGAGGCATAAGAAGAATGCCCATGTTCCTTTCTCCTCCATGGATCCTTAGCATGAAGCCTTTTTGTTTTGATATTCGGTTGGTTGGTTATAATTAGAATTTGGTATTGTTTTATTTCATTAGTTGTCTTGATTGAATGTGTGTATGGAAGAAAATTTTGATTTGCCATGGTTGTCTAAATTGCCCTCATTGTTTTCCTTGTTGGGGCTAGGCGGCCAATAAGGAAGAAGGCTTCTCTCCCTCATTGGATATTTTTGTTGGGTGGAGAGTGTTGCCTACTCCCCCATTTTGTTGTTGTGCATGTGGCTTGATGAATATGGTGGAGCTCATTGGAGATGAAGTGCTCTTCTTTGGAGAAAGACATGTAGAGTTGAATCTTGTGTTATTATGATCATACTACTTATAGATTGTATCAATAATTTATTGAATGTAATCTCATTCATTCTTGGAAATAGTTTATTGTGAATTACAATACTTCATAGGAATGTGAACTTTGAAATGATCTTGTAATAGAAATTAAGCTCTCAAAAATCTAAATGTGAATTTACGATTTCATTATTTATATATTTCTGCTCTTGGATGGGAAATAAATGTTGAATAATTCCATTATGGACAATCCTCTTTTACTAGAAAATTGAAATAAATTTCATTTAATAGTGGTTTGTTTCACCTTATCCAAACTAGACGTGTAAAAGGATTAGGCATGATTGACTTATTAATAAAATATCTACCTTGTAGAAATAGGATTTGATCAAAGTGAATGAATCAACCACAACTAATTATACTTTTAAGATGGTTGTATAAACGAAATGGAAAGTGATAAGTTTTAATTCTTTAAAAATACACAATTGTGCACTTCTATTTGCCTAGGTGCATGTAAATCTTATCCATACAAATTTATAAATGTGACATTTATCCATCCACATTATTTGCAATTTTCCAAATTTAATAGGAAAACTTAATTACTAAATGAATGTGTATTATTAGTATACAATATTTATATAATTATAATATACAAGGATCATTTTCACAAGCCATAATATCATTATATGATTTTCATTACATGTTATCTTTAGCAAATACTAATAATCATAATTTAATGTAAAATATTAATAGATGTGTGTGTGTGTGTGTACACACACACACACATGTAGTAATATATATATATATATATATATATATATATATATATATATATATATATATATATATATATATATATATATATATGTTAGTTATTTATATATATAATAATAAGTGTTAGTGGTTGAAACTATTATTAAAATGCTAAAACATTATATTCGGCTAGAGTAAAATTGTTTCTTTTTTAAATAAATAAAAAATATGTTTTTTTGGCCATGTGGCCGCAGCCTCTCCTTGCACAGGTTGTTAAATAAAAATGCAGTTGGGTGGAGGGGCACCGACCCCACCCCCAACCCATGTACTTGTATATGGGTGGGGGTGGGGTTGCTGCCCCTTCCCCCAATACTTTTGAACTCCAAACAATATATATAATACACCTCCCCCCCCTAAAAAAAAAAAAAAAAGTTTACAATCCACTTAACTTAAACAAAAACCCCACTATGTTATTAAAAAGCATCCAAGGAATATGCAACCTGTGTAATCTTGTAACCACAGTTTGTTTTTATTTGCCTATGTGTTTCTCTTACGCGGCCTTATATTTGTGTGTGTGTGTGTGTGTGTGTGTGTGTGTGCGCGCGCGCGCGTGTGTGTGTGTGTGTGTGTGTTCTGACTCTTGTTTTTTTGAGTTTTAATATATAAATTTACAAGCATTTTTTTTTAATTTGTAAAAATAATACTTAGGGTTTGGGGGTTTTTCCTATAAAAGGGTATACACACAAAGTATACACCTTGAGCCTGCAAGTAAAAAAAACTACTATTAAATAAATACAAAAGAGAAAACAATACCCACAAAGGGGAAATGAATAGATCCAAGTCTTAAGCCTGAATTTCATCAAGGAAAGCTTTCATGCCTTTAATGGCCTCCATGGCTCTATTTTCACCTCCCTTCTTTCTTAACCTATAAGTGAAAACAAAGGAAATGAGATTTTTTATTTAGAAAATGAATATATGGCTTTCCATAAAGATATCTAGGGTTACTTTTTCCCAACCTAATTCTAAGGGTTGAGAAAGATTAGATCCAAGGGTGTAGGATGAACCCTACATCACTTAAGTGATGGAGTATTTAGGTGGGAATGTTTTTAAATAAAATATGAGTGTGTGTAATTTTAAATGGGGCCAAGGGATTAGACTAAGTTGTGCACTTGCCCCCTTTAGAATAGGTAATTTATTATTTGTTGCATGCATTTAACAATGTAAGATTATTATCATAGTATGATATAATTTAAAATTTACTTTGTACCTTAAATATTGGAGCCTTGTTAGTCAAAGAATTAAACAAAATATTGATATTTAAAAATTGGGGCAATCTTAATTATTTAATAATTGTTTTCCGATGCCTTGTAATTGTACAAAATTTTATAATCCGGATTTGATTAAATCTCAGCTAATGCCATGTAACCTTTTTTTAAAAATTATTCCATAATTTTTGTAGTTTTTTGTCAGGTTTATCATGGGTTTGAGTGGGAAAAATGTGGGTGTTACACAAATGGAGAATTGGATTTGAGTGTTGATAAAAAGTGCACCCAAAAATTTCTTAGCATTCCCTTTCAAGTCTCCCTCACACCTTTGGGTTGGGATCACTAATAATAAATATACAATATGATAGACAACGCTAAAGGGAAATTCAAGGTAGCATTTGATTCCCCATGGGCATTCATGGAAAGTTTAGGTCACGACCAGGGAGTGTAAGACACTTTTGTTTGGGTCCACAGTCAATTGATTTGTGGTAACCTTGTCAAACACGTCAAGAAGAATAAGAAATCAAGGAATGTATTGACGAAAGGAAAATAAAATTCATATCATGAACATTACATTTATATTTTTTCTTGAATTTCACAAATTCCTTTAAACTCAATTAAATTTAGAACTGATAAGATATTCATTAATTACCCTTGGGGAGATTAATCATGAAATACTCATTATCCCGTGATTGAAAACTTATTATATTCAGATGTCCAAAAAGAATCCATGGCAAGAAATTCTGTCATTGTTGTGCTCTTCCTCCTCCCTGTGTATCAATCTATCAAATCTCAAACTACCTTCATCAACAACCGATCTAATTTCTCTTTACTGAATCTGTTTGGGAACATGGAAATAATCCCTGATGTGGGCATCTGCCTCATTGATAAAACAAAATTCTCTATGGGTAGTGTGTTTTATGCACAACATTTGCTAATTTTGAAGTTAATCAACATTTTTTGTGTATAAAAAATATATGTTTATCTTCAATGTGTTGTTGCAGATTCAATTCCAAGAGAACAAAGTCTCCCTAGAGATGGACCACCTCTAGACTCTATTATGACATTAAGGGGATTCTCTTTGCAATTTTTCCTGAGAGCTAGCTTCACCATCTCGGTGCTCCTCGCCACATGGCCATGGTGGTCATCACAATCATTCTCAATGATGTTCGTTTAGCCAGAATTGGTGCTCACCTTGCCCTCAACATCGAAGGGGTCCCCTACTCATTAGCCTGGGTGGGTTCATCAACTACCCCCGAGATGCACACACTAGATGGATAGAATATTCCCCTGCTACCATTGCAGCCTTTTGACAAGCCCCCCACCTCTCTCTCACCATCCCCACTTAGGAGGAGGTGGAAAAAAAGAAGAAAATACCACTGGCTGGGACATTCTGGATTTCAAAAAGGACCTCCTGCAGTGTAGCTGGCTGAATGACCATGATCCTATTACTTCAAATTATTCACCACTGCTACTTAATTTTGTGTTCTGTTAGTCTCCTAGGTGTTGCCTATTTTATTGTTCTCCTAGAATCAACCTAATTTTCTTGTTTTTGGTTTTGGGGCGTGCTCTCATCTTATTACATTAATATAATAAAAGATATATTTTCATCAAAAAATAGCGGGTATGTGGAGGAGATTATGTCATTTAGCACTACCTTCATATTCACCATAATTCCTCCTCCATATGTTTTGAAAACCACTACGGATGGAATGATATTTATCATAACGGCTAACAAAGCTGAAAATAAATTCTTACTCGTGAAGTATCTTGGTTTGTTCAACCATTTAATGAGCATGGGAAGGCTTGAGAATAATTTTTTTGGGATCGAGTTCGACATGGTAAAGAACCAAGAGTTCGGTGACATAAAAGACAATCACATTGCCATGGATCTCAAATCTCTCAGTTCTATAGAGAGTAAATCTACAGGATAGTGGGTTGCCAACCAATTCATAGATCTAGATTTGAAAAGTGGAGATAATATTCAAGCTTGGATTAATTATGACCATCTTCAAAAGGAGCTCAAAATAGTCATAGCACCAACTGGTTCCCTTCACCCGAAGAAGCCACTGATATCCATGAAATATATGAGTATGTTTGGAATTTTTGAAGAAAACATGTATATTGGTTACTGAGCAGGTATATGACTATTCATTGAAGCACCTTACATCCTCACCTGAGCTTCAGTACAAACTTTTTTCCTAATCCTCACGCACATTCTTAGGGCTTGATTTTAGATGGCGGGGGGATAAATTTATCAAAATAATGTGTGCAGTGCATTGGTGGGACCTATTCCTGTTTTTCTAGCCACTCAGGTTCCATTTTGGCCAACTCCCTCATGAACATATGTGAGGGATAAGACCTTCCCAGTACAAATGGAATAACACCCGTCTTGAATACATCTATACTTTCATCACCTTCACACACAAAACCCAAATCCAAGAAATTACCACTAATAGCTTGCATTGTTACAACTTAAGAAGCATACAAACATTGTTGAAGAATGGGTGATAGAGTATTGGCCTCACAGATTCAGGTACAGAGACCTGCATATTGTAACCAAGAGGTTAGGAGACGATCAAATCATAGGTCGCAAGGGTTTCGACAAGGTTTACAAAGGATTCCTTGCTGCTAATGGCCTTGAAGTAGTTGTAAAATGTATCCTTAGAGAATCCATAAAAGGTTTGAAGGAATTCATTGTAGAGATTTCAAGCCTTGGGTGATTACAACACCAGAATCTGATTCTTATAAGAGGGTATTGCAGACGGGGGATAACATTATTCATAGTTTATGACTACATGCCAAATGGAAGCCTGGAAAAGATGATATTTGAGAATCCATGGAGAGTTCTAGAATGGGGTCAGAGGTACAGGATTCTAAAAGATGTGGCAGCGGGATTACTATATCTTTATGAGGAGTGGGACAGAGGGTTGTACACAGAGAAATCAAGTCCATATGTTTTGTTAGATTCAGATCTTCATAGAAAGGTGGGTGATTTCAGACTTTCTCATTTGTATGCTCATGAAAACAACTCCAAAACAACTCATGTGGCGGGGACACTAGGGTACATCACACCAAATTGGCACACACAGGAAAAGAAACTCCATGCACAGACATATTTAGCTTTGGGGTTTTTATATTGGAGGTTACGTGTGGAAGGTGTCTAGTGAATACTTTGGGTGTTACTCCTAGATGCCAACGACAAACTTATGGATGCAGCTGATCCAAAGTTGGATGGTGAATTTGATGATAATGAGATGGATATTGTGCTGAAATTGGATGTTATTTGTTGTAGTATTGTTACTGAAACGAGACCTGATATGAGACATGTGATGTAAATTCCTGAAGGGGGATTTTCCATTCTAGGATTTGAGCTTAAACTATCATTCGAGAATGAGATGAGTACACCAAATAGTGTGGTGAAGAGTTCTTCATCACAGTACGGATACATTCTTCTTGGTGTTGATAGAGGCATGTTAGGGATGTGGGCACCATGCAGGTAACGGGTCAGGGTATTTAGTTCAGTAACTCACGTGAACTTGGCATTAAATATGTGGTGAATATCTATAATTACTGGCTACTTGGGTGAATATTACATGTAATTACTAGCTCACTGAACATGTAATTACTAGGTTGAGATAATAACAAATAAGTGGAACTTATTATCTTGTCGTAGGAAAATTGTATAATTACAAATTTATTTTTCTTATATTGTCAAGTTAATCACAAAGATATATTTTTTTAAGTTTCAAAACATTTAACTTAATTTTTCATTGATTGAAGTATTTTTATAACTATCTTATATTTGTTTTTTAAAATAACTATTTTTACATTTTTCACATTAATAAAAATCAGGGTTTCTCAATTTTTTGTTTTTCATATAGTTTAAATATTGAAATATATTAGTATTAAGTAATAAATAAATCTAGAAATTAATGAATTGAAGTGCTCAATAGTGATCATGAATATATTGGTTGTGGCATTTATTTGGCATGTGAACTAGGTGCTAGATGTTTTTTATGAGCATGTGCATTTTTCTTTGTTTTAATCTTGTATAGATTAGTTCTGTTATTGAGACTTGTAACGTGCATTGTTTGACATTCGAGAGCAAAGAGTTGCAAATGGTTATGGTGGTATTTTTTCCATGAGCATACCCTATTAGAGCTTTCCAATTAAGGTCTATCGCAACTAGTATTTGTAATGCTTTTATTATCTTTATTGGTGTAACGCCCATAAAATTCTACTCTCAAAACAAAATAGAACTAATAAATTAATAATCAAAATTACGGCAATTTTTTTGTTTTAAGAAGAGTTTTGCAAGGTTAGACATTATCCACAATTAATAAATTTCCTGATTAAAGTATTTATACACAAGCTTGTAAAAGTGGGAATTAAATTGATGATTATATATTATTAATTTACTTCTTAAAATATATTTATGGTTTAAAATGATACATTTACCAAGTTCCATAAGTTTAATTAATTATCATGCACCAAGATTCCTTTATTTTCTAACACAAAATTTTAATTATTTTTCCTAACCACTAAGTGGCCACATACACCCCATTACTCATGCACTTTTTTTAATTAAAATTCATTCCCACAAAAATACCTTCCACTTAAGTGAGGTAGGGTTTAATTTGAGCCATTAGATTGAATTTATCCTAGCCCTTAGATTTGGGTTACCCTAAATATCCTTATGGGTTTCTTTTTATTTCTATTTACCCCAAAAACAACCTCATTTGTTCATTCTTATTTTACAGGTTTAGAAGAGGAGGAGGAGAAGCCATGAGAGCAAGAAGTGCAACCATGGAGAATTTTTCCTGGTTTTAGTTATAAAGGGTTTACTATTGGAAGATTTCCCATTTGCTTAATGTAGAGATACAATAGATATCCCACCATGGATCTGCTTTTGTTATTTAATGTAAACATTTTTTAGTTCAACAATTGGGGAAAAACACCATTTACTTAAATCTATGAATTTTACATATTTGGGTGTCCATAAGAAGATTTATAATCTTAAACAATCAAAGTTTCTTGATTACTAGTTGTTGGTAGTTTCATTTTCAAGGTTTAAATCTTAAATTTTAATTACAATTCAATATGAGTTTTCCCATTTAGGATTTTTTAGATTTCAGTCAAAAGTGACGAAACCACTACCCTATGCATATCGAAGGTCTTGTGACCACCACCCTGCCTAGGGGATGGCTCATCGACTACTGCTCTATACTAGGTAGTGGTTCTGAAACCACCACTCTACACAGAGCGGTGATTCTGTTACCCAAAAATAGAACCTTAAGTATATACATTTTTCAATAGTTTTTCTACTTAGGTTGGTGTTTCATGCAATATTAACTTTAATTAAGGTTCCTTCCATTCATTGGTTAATAGATTGACATCATCTCTTAGTTTCATAACTCAAAATTTTCAATTGCATAGATTTTCCATTCAAACATACAACCTTCAACAATATGAAATGTAAATTTTCTTTTATTAACCATACTTTAGAATTTTTCTTTGTAACCATACAATACAAATATGAAAACTACAAGTTGCAATAACATTCTTTTGCAATTCAAGAACTTCTAATCTATTTCTATTCTTCATAAAAAATCTTACAACAAAACAAGGAAGAACTCGCTAATAATTTCTTTGGAAAGAAACTTTCTTTTTTCAATATACATCTTTCCTACAACCTTGAGTAACATACAAGTGTAGGAGAGTTTTATTTCAACCAATGTGTAATTTAACTTTTCTTCTTTCACTATAATACTTCAAATTGGGGTAAATGAATGTACAAGCTTTCCTTTAAATATACAAGAGTTAAAATCTTCCACTCTAAGTGGGAACAATAATATGATTTACAACATGGAGGTTCTTCCAAAAAATTCAAAACAAAAAATTTTCTTTCAAGGTCATCTCTCAACTTTTAGCTTTCAACTAGCATTCTTCAACTCTTCAAAACCTTGGATCACAATACAAATAAAGGGGTATAAGTGATGCTCTGTACCCAAACTATAATCCAATAAAAAGAGAAACCATCCCCTTATTGGCCGTTGATCCCAAATAAAATAAAAATGAGGGGTATTGAGCAACATTTGACAACTTTTACAAGAGGCTTGCCTAAAACATACAACACATTCAAATGGACATACTCAATAATATTGACAACTTTCCAAACAACACATCTTACCTCTCCATTAAGCTTCCAAAAATCTTCACTCCAACAAGCTTTCAACACCTTCAAACAGAGCACAATCCAAAATGAAACTCCAAAAAAGGCTCCAAGCATGCGATACAAGACCCAATTTCAAAAGTGCAAGAGAAGAAAATAAGAAAAGTAACCAAAAATCCTTCAAATTCAATCAATAAATATAAATGGGATGTGAGGATGATGAGTTGGATCCATATAGGATGCCACTTCATCATTCCTCTTGTTGGTACCCAAATTAATTATCCTTCAAATTCTGAGCAGCATCACAGGTTTGGCAAGAAGCTTAGAGATAGATAGATCATAGTGATTCATTTTGTATCCGGGGATGGGATCTAACTAGACCTCTGTCACTCAGATGTGGAGAAATGGATAAAACCCTCAAGAGGATTTGATCTATCCTCACTACTTTATGGCTTTGCTTTTCAACCAGGGTGAGAGAACCCTTTTGTAACCTATTATTTATGTAGGAGATGGGAAATTCTATTGGGCCCCTAGAATGTTTGATAAGTACAAAAAGCACGTATGCGTGTAGGTCCAAATTGAAGAGAGGCACATAAGGATAGAGAGCGTAGGGCAGGGTTTAAGAAAATGGTTTAAGGAAGCTCGTGGCATACGCGGCGTGCACGGACAAAAACAAGGGTCCAAGACTTAGCCAAATTGGGTGTTCAGGATAGAACACGTGAAAAGCATGACCGGACTATGCATGCTATGCGGATAAGGTGCCATCCTGGTGACAGGTTGGCCCAGGAAGGAGCATGTCTGTGGTAGAAAATTCTAGAACCACATCATGCTAAAAAGTGGAAAGCTGAGGCCTAGGAGAGCATGCTTGCATGGAGGACCACATTCAAACACTTGGCATCAGATCTGAGGGTGTTGGAGGATGAGTTGGCAACCCAGAAAAGCTACAAATACTAGCACCTACAGATTAAATGAAGGAGAACTAGAGAATGAGTGGAGCTATGTAAAAATACTGCAAGAACTCTATTAGTGGGTAATTGCACTCGGGAAAGGATGTATTGGGTATGTAGATTGTAATTTTTCTTTTTGTTAGCCTAGCTACTTTAGTCTAGTTGTAATGCATGATTGAGGTCTGCTTCTTTGTGACATTCTGTAATGGCTCCATGGATGTAATGAGGTTACCAGTTTATATATATGACTATCAATGGTTATGATACATAAATATTTTTCATAGGTTCTCTTTCATTTATGTTTGTTCTAGGTATGTATGTTTGTATACTTCTTTCTGTTATGATACAAGTCATACAGTCTGTTAAGTACTATTTTTCTGGAATGACTGCAAGGATCTAGAGGCCTTTCTAAGATCTATGGTTCTTTTATGTCATAAATCCTCTTTAAATCTCTTAGACAAAAATCATAGATGATGTTTCCCACTTAAATCACATAAAAGAGAGACTTGGTACCCGCACGTGCCTCGAGTGATCACCTAGCATCCACTGGGTGATAGGTCAGCATGCATGGGGTACCTTTATTTTGTGATAAGGGTAAGAATGACTACATCTTGGTTCCATTGGTGGGACCTCTTTTCGAAGTTTTTATGGGAAATAATATACATCATGATCTGTGTAGTGAGTAATGACAGAGTGGTTAATGTTGGAAGGTGTTGAATCATGGTTCAAGAGCATGGAGGATGAATTTTCTCAGAGATTCAACATTGGACCTAAGTTTGATGCACATAGATGGGTAGAAGAGAACCTCTACCATGATCTGTATGAATTTTTTTTCTGCTACTTCCTACTAGAACAGTATGAATGGCTATCAGCCTATGTGTCTAGATCAAGTTGGCATTATGAATCATGTGTGTGTACCCAAGAAGAATACTAGAGACTACAAGATGTAGATCTGACGTGGACCCATGCTGTGGATCATTGGTGGAAAGGAGTACTAGCTAGTTACACGTTGGAATACGCCATTTCCACAAATTCTTGTACGAAGGTTGCTGAGTTTGAGTTTCTACAAGAGCTCAAAGGATCATTTCTATGTTTTTTCCCTCTGGATATGAAGATCTTGATGGTTACCATGAGTTTAGAGGCATTCCCAATGGCCGGCTAAACCATTCTAATCACTAGGCAAGGAAGCTAGGGTAGACGAAGATGGCATATATTATGACAGAGAAGGAAAGGGAGGAGAGACGGCTCAAGTATAGTGAAGTACGTGAAAGGGAGATTGCTAGACGACATGAGGCTGTAAGTGTGATGGATCTATGGAGGTAGATGTTGTAAGAAGGAGTCGAGATTCATGCAAAGGACATGGAACCTGAGCAGTCTATGCTACCCCATCTTGGCAAGCGCGTAAGAGATACCCCTTTGGATTCTAGTGAGAGTTCTTCATGCGAAGAAAGAAGAGTCATTGGCAGGTATTTGACCCCACCTAGTGACCAAACCCTGGTGCTTGGTTTTCCAGAACCAGGAAGGAGTATGATTGACCCAATTGATATTAGTTGAAGTGACAAACCTGCACCTAGGAGGTATAATGTTTTGGTTCCCACTTCTATGGCTACGCATATTCTAGTATTCGAAGGATTCTTTGGATAAGGAGCTAGTATACAAGCCCTTAGTATCACGTCTAGGAGTGGCACGGGGTATAATAGTGGTAGTGGGGCATTATCACAAACCATCGATACACAGTTCAGTGGAACCATCAGGACTCTTGGCATAACTACTATAGGACTTGGTGGATTAGGGGGCATAGGACCGGGTGGACATAGTGGTTCTAGTGGATCTGGTGGCTCAGGAGGCACAAGACCTAGTGGACCTGGTGGATCCAGCGGCAGAGGAAACACCAGAGGAAACCAAGGCTCTAACTCAGGAGGACAAGGGTCCTAGCCACCCCCTTAAGTTTTTTCTTGAGATGTAATTGCACTTACCAGATTATAGAGGTATTGAGGATGCTATAGAACATGTTCACAAGTGTGAACTACTATGGCATGCAAAGGGTATCACAACCCCAGAACGAAAGGCTAGTCAGTTTACAACCATGTTGCAAGGGAGTGTGCATATCTGGTATAGGAAATATGACCCTTATCAAACAGTGGTGGACTATACTGCTTTAAAGAATGCATTCTTGGCAGAATTCCACATCCCTGAGTTTGAACAAAAGAGCATTAGCTCTTTTAAGGAGATTAAACAAGGAATGATAGAGTGTGTGGGAGTATGATGTGCACTTTAAAACTCTCTTATCTAAGTTGTCATATGATATTCACCCTTCATAGCATGCTCAGTGGTTTGTTGGAGGAATGATCACACCCTTTAGAAGGGTCTTATCTCATAAAACTTTTACAGACTTGCGTGAGGCATTGGAAGTTGCTCTATGCGCCGAGGTTGTTGGTAGTGTTGATATTGGCGTTAGCCTATTTTTGGAGGCTCAGATTACTGCTATAGACAAACAGCTGGAAAAAATTTCTACGAACTAAGCCTATGAGACTCGCAGTGGTTTATGGTGCACATACTATGAAGTAGAGAGGAATGTTAAGGATAATTTCCCCCAGAGGACAATACTCACCATGGTTGTAGGCTGTGAAATTTGTCATAGGGATCATGATGTAAGTAGATGCCCCTTATTATAGTGCAATCTGGAAGAATGTGTCTTCCTACTATAAGATTTACACCTCTACAAACCATAATACTAAGAAATGTAGGCTCACTGATCAGATCCATGAGGACATTGATCATGGGGTACGCCAAACTTGTATTGCCAGTAGTTCCAAGTGTGATGATCACTGTTATGAGGAGTGCACAAACAGAGGTGCATGCAGAAGGGGTTTTTGAGGAGGATTTTGTGGTCGTGGTAACCGTGGGGAAGGAAGGATGGAGTTCCCGCAAGGAACATGTTTCAATTTTAGGTCTATAGAGCATTACAAATGAGAATTCCTAGACTTGTTGTAGTTCTCATGGTGCGGAAAGAAGCAAAAATATGAGGAGTGCCCAGAGTTGTTTGAGCACATGAGTCAGTAGCACCGGAAAGACAAATGCACTGTAATGATCAACATTAAAAAGACAGACACGTAATGGATGCCATGGGTAACATGGGATGTAGGTTTGGAACCATTTTTTGTAACAACAAGAGCATAAGTTACACGTGCATAAGAGATACCAAGGCAGAAGAACTTGATTTCATGGGAGGAAGTAGTTCATGGAAAGTACCCAGACCCTGCACGTCAAAAAGAGGTATATCAAGACACTATGGATGTCATTAAAAGTTTACAAGGGGAAATCTAGTGTCTAAAGGAGTAGTCCAGGAGTGAGGAACAAGGAAGGAGAGTCGATGTGCCGAAGGATGACCTGGATGAGGTCAAGGAGGTGTGTAAAATTCTAAGGCAAGAAAATATTATTCCCTTACTAGGATCATGGTTGAGACAAAAGGTACCACGCACCAGAGGAGAGCATGAGAGGCAAGTCTTGCATGCAAACCTTACCGCACATAACCTTGATTATGATAAGGAGATCACATTGAATGCATTTATAGATGGATGGATCCTTAGTAATATCCTCATTGACATAGGCACGGAGGTCAATGTTCTAACTCTAGATGCATGTAATCAGATGGTAAGACCCACATTACAACCATCTTCAAATGTACTGTATATGGAAAAAAATGCTAAGGAAATTACCATCAGTGGTCCTAAAGGATGAAACTATCACTATCCAAGGAGCTAAGTTTACTAGAGACTGTCTTGGCACTCAT
>CM034152.1:668889642-668982774 GCA_019776745.2 Taxus chinensis | reverse complement strand
ACAACCAATTACAAGGTTTACCCAAACTTACTTGATGGAGTCCTTTGTAATCAAAAGCGAATAGGTGTATGTACCTTCGAAAGAGCTGGAGGTAGGATTCCTTCTCACTCTCCATCACAGCATCACCAATCTTTATTTGTTGGAGACGATCATCAACTTCTTCTTCAGATAATTTTATGGGGTCATGAGTTGGTGTGACTGGAAGGATATCCATGACTGAAACATCCACCTCGCTTTTTTCATCTTCAGTCTCCACTTCATGCATGACTGAAAGATCTATCTTGGAATAAACCGATGCTCCATGCATTTGATCAAATAAATCATCAATTCTAGGAAGTGGGTATCTATTCTTGATTGTTGCCTTATTTAACATCCGATAATCAATACACAATCTAAGTGTCCCGTCTTTCTTTTTCACAAATATCACTGGTGCTCCCCAAGGTGAAACACTTGGTCTTAATCAAACCTTTAGACAAAATTTCTTACAATTGAGCCTTAAGCTTGACTAACTCTGTAGTAGTCATCCGATAAGGTGCTTTAGAAATAGGCTTCGTCCCTGGCTTGATTTCAATGGTGAAGTCAAATTCCCTTTTGGGGTGGTAAAACCTCGTAATTCCTCTAGAAATACATCCTTGAAACTCTATAACAATGGGTATCATTTCATGAAATCACCGTCTTCTTCTATAGATTTAGATATCTTTACTGCATATAAGGTACATCCTTTATTTTTAGCCTTTTTAAGTTGCATAGCTAACAGTTTCCTAACTGAAATTTCTTGTTTTACATCTTGAATCTCTGTTGTTTTCTGTAAATCATCTAAACATCTTATATATTTTTCAAAGTAGTCCACTTTTTCTTTATGATCAGATAACCAATTAATGTTCAATGACAATGTCGTAGGATCCCAAAGGTGCAATATAGAGATCAACTTCTGTGGAAAATTTAGGTAAGTCAAGGACTGCCCCAAAAAGACACATACTAACTGTATGAACAAAGTTATTACCATACTGTACAGTCCATGATTTATCCATTTTTCCAGCTTTTCTTTTAAGGTTTGAAGTGAGTTTACTAGAAATAAAACATTCAGTAGCTCTTGTATCAAAAAAGAATAGTTACATGTATGCCAAATAACTCACCAGTAACTTCTATAGGTGTCACTTGCCTTTGAGCTTGCTTGTCTACTACTACAACATGTATCTTATGCTACTGATTACGATCATCCTTCTTCAAAGGGCATTGGTTTGCGTAGTGATCTTTGCCACAATTATAGCAGCCTCCTATAGGTCCCTTTTTAGGCTCAAAATTACTCCCAGCCTTAAAATTATCACGTTAGCCTCCATAGGACTTCTGCCCATTATTATAATTTCTTGGCAAAAACTATCCCTTACATTTCTAGTAGGCTTATTCGTTGTCCATTTTCTTATTATTATCCACTGAAAACTTATTTTTGTTGCCAAAACTTTTTTCATGGTCCCCTTCTTGGGTGCAAGAGAAAGTTGAAGAAGGGTTTGGAATCTTCTTCCGCACTTCCTCTTTATGAGCAGAAATAGCCTTTAATTTATGTTCCTGCCTTATAGATTTTTTCAACAACCCCTTCCATAGTGGTTGGGCCTATGAACATCAACCTCTCCTCCAATCATGGGATTCAGTCCCATGATGAATTTTTCGTATTCTGAACTTCTTGTCAGTTTGATACTGCGGTATGTACTTGAGGAGTTTCGTAAACCGCTCCCAGTACTTAGTTACAATTAGCTTCCCTTGAACTAAGTTCTAGAATTTTGTAATTTTCTGATCATAGAAAAGTTGTGGCAGCCAACGTTGCCTAAAATAGCCTTTAAATTGATCCCAAGTGATGTTAGTTTTTGTCAATATTTAGCTCAGCCTTATGGTTATCCCACCATGAAGATGCTTCATGGGGAAAGTTGATATGCTCCCCAGATAGCTTTGGTTTCCTCTGAGAAGTTTCTTATTACAAATTGCTTCTCCATTTCGCTGAGCCATTTCTCATCTCCATCTCCTAATGTGGTGCCATCAAATTTATGTGGACTTATCCTTTTTATATCATTAGTGAGTTCCGCTGCCAACCTGGCCTTTTTGTTTTTCTAGCTGGACAGGTAAATTTCCATTGTTATTAGTAACACCCATAACGGGGTTGTCCTCAAGAGGTGGTTAAATTATTGTTACGAGCTTCATCCTCCTCCTCATTTTCCCATCACTTACTGTTCAAGTACAGGCCAAATGATCTCTTGTGTCCAATAGGGCAACAAGGATCTCATCAAGTTTTTTGGGTTGTTACTTTCCCCCTTCCTCAGGTGGAGCATTATTCGCAATGTTTCCCCTTGTTCTAATCATTTTCTGTTACAAGAAAATTTAGGTTTTCATCAGATTATGGACACAATAGGTCCAAGAGCTGCAACCTTCAGCTCTGATACCAAGATGTAACATCCTCAATTTAATACCTTAGAACAAGATTTTTTTTTTTTTCATAAATTTTCTTCTTGTTCTAAATACATAATTTAGAACACACATATCATAACAATCATTCTTATAACAAATAATCATATGCAGCTATAATGACTCATTATACCACCGATCTATTCATTCCATGACTCGGTGAACTACCGATCTATTCATTCCATGACTTGGTGAACTACCGATCTATTCATGCCGTAATTTTGAGATTGAAGTTTTCAACTAAACACTTCATTCTCGTGGTTCTCTTCCCTAATCTGGGTTCTGAGTGCTCTATCCAAGGAACCTAACTAAATAATTGTTACTATTATTCATCGGCATCATGATCCTTAAACTAGGTGACATAGGACAAACGCAATCACCAGCTTGCGATACTTTGGCCAAAGGTTTGAAACATATTGTTCATATTACTTATTCATTGACGACATACTTGTTAATCTCAAATACGTCCCTTCACCCCACTCTAATGTTATATAGAACATCTTATACTGACCTAATTCAGTCCCCCTTGTCCTTAGTTTTCACTCTGGATCAGGTTAATATCATAATTCAATGTGATAAGGATGCTCTTGAAGAGTAGGGGTAAGTTGACATACTAGGTCAACCAATGTTAACCTCGTGTGTCAAGATACCTAGAGTCTCAAGGGGCTACCTCATAACCTATCCATGATCCTAACAAGTCCCGAAGGGAAATATTTATCAAGTCTCGGTGTGTAAATCTTAACGATCAATGTTGAAGGGTGTTGCCATATGTCATCTGCATTTTTGTATCCTCGAGAAGATCCTAATATTCTCAAAGGTACAACCTTGCAGTTGACATGTGTCAACATCCTACGAAACAGCCTCGGAAAGATGTACATACCTCCAAGAATTTACTTATGTTAAGTTATATTTGGATTACAGGCCTACCTTGTTAGGTAGTCTTCCCTAACCTGAGTCCAACACTCCTTGAGTTACCTTTTGTAATTAGGTTCAGTTTCACAAAAGGGTTTTAATTAGATTTAAGATTGTTTCAAAGTTTTCGATTGGTACCTAACAACCTTGTATCCACAAAATAGGACAATAACCCTTAAGTTTTCCCCATTAGGAAAATAACTAATCCAGCAAGGGTATGTAACAACCTTAGAGACTGAAACATAACAGACTTAATACCATTAAGTCATGGTGATTTATAACCATCAATATATTGCTTTTGAATTATAACATTAAGAGATTATTAGGATTTTCTTCTAGTTATAGCTACATTTTAGGGCATAGTTTCACTCTCAACTTTCCCTAATCATGACAATGGTCTAATTTCCAATTTAACCATAATCATAAGATATAAGAATTACTAACCAGAAATATGTAGTATTTAGCCACATAATTAAATAAGGCTTACTTAGGGAATCCATCTGGAATCCATTGCATAGAACAATAAGAATGCACACTCATTCATACAGGTAATAGGAAGATCAATCCAACAAATAAGTAACACAATCCACATAATTAATATCTCTCCGTTTCGTTTATTTCCAAATCTATACAATTACAATCTATGCACTTTGACATACATTAAGACAATAGCCTTCAACAAAAGAGTAACTTTCTTCAATATTATAATTTGAAAAACAAGTCGGAATTCTTCATAAGAACCATAATAAAATAGTCATTGCATCATATCAGATTTTTGTTTGCCTTTACCACTTACGATGACCATATGCAAAAATTGCTAGCACGAGTCAGTTCAGTGAACTGAGCATGATAAGCACTAATCCTTAAAACAATTGCATTCCACCAATTGTTTTCATTAAACAATCTTGTTTAAATGACATCAGTTCTATCAAATCCAAAATCATGATTCACACTAGTTTTCCTTTTTCCAATGACTTTAAATCGTAACTCAAATCACAGGCATAATTTCAACTTAGTCTATTTCAGATGATTTGTTTAATACAAGAAAAGAAGAAAGGACATTCTATATCATAAGTACCTAACCGTCCGCAAATCCGAGAACAGTGTCAATCATGTTTTAATCACTCCAATTAAAAGAATGAAACCTTTTTAAGGTATGCATCCAACAGGTTTTGTATAAAAGCAATTTGAGTAAAGAATAGATTACTGCCTCATGCAAGTTCATCTAGCAAATTGCCTTTAACTCTATTATATCAAATTTCAATCATTGATAAGTATCTAAAACATTAACTACAAGGCTACCTTTATACAAGTAGATAACAAACTGAGTTCTAAATCAGGATAATAATACTGCTAATAAAGGAAAGGAGTCTTCTAAGTTAAGATCTCACCACTTACCATTTCTTTCCACTTAATTTTAACAGTCCTATCATCTCATAACCATACTATAGAGTTCTTTATAGAATTCTATAGAAGAGCTCACTATTATTTCAAGAGAGAGTATAAATACCTTCGTATTTCGAAATCCTATAATTTCTTTCCTTCATAACTTAGAGGAAGGAGCAGAGAAAATCATAACTTTATTTTAATCAAGTTCAGAACTATACTAACTTCCAAGAAGTAATATACATTCTCTAGTCAAATCAGGGAAGAAGAAGGCAAGTAAAACAACACTTAAGTTTAACCAATAACTCAGGTCAGGTAGAGCCACCTTAAGAATTGCCAATGGATCCCTACAGTCTTACAGCTATACATTAAACAAAAGCCAATAACGTTTTCTTTACATAAAAACGTTATAAACAATCTAATCTCATACCACAATCCTACTCTAAAGTAAACAGTCCTACATTTCATCCATTACTCGAACCATTTTGGTCTAAGAGTTAGGGTAACTTTCCCATTACCATTAATTACCAATGGATCGAAACTAAATTATTCCAACCGTTGCAACTATTAGGTTGTTATATCATTCCAAGATACCAAACAAAAAATGCATGTACAGAGTTAATAGTCGAATTCTAAATACAGATTTCCAAATCACCTCTGGTAACATCAAACACAGTCCTATCTTAACCAAACAATAAACATAATTTCCATTCATGCAGATCTAGGATCAACCACGAATTGCCACAGGAGCAGAGTTCATCCAAGTATGTTTCCTCTTGAACATATCCGTGTTCCTAATATCCATGTAAAATCACAAAAACAACAGTTAAACCAAATACTTCCTTACAGAACTTGTATTCATAAGAACATTCAAACCCCTTTGAAATAAAAAGTACAGGCTTAGACTTCAAACAACATTTCCAACTCACACAACTAAAACAGTCAATTTTCACTGAATAAACTAACATTCCAACCACAAAATCAATTACTTACTTTCCTGAACATGGACCAGTAATAGTTAGAGTTCATACGGCGAAGAAAACAATCAATTAATCCAATCATATTCAAAATAACAAATAATTACCATGGTGTTTTCAAACATGTAATCATTAAGCACACATTATTTCATGGAGGCAGTTCTTATCAAATACCCCAGTTAGATAAATAAAACTTACAACACCTCCAAATAGATAGCAAAACTCCATATTGAATTTACAGCATGGAAACAAGAATAATGAAGCAGATTTCATCCAGGATCCAAATACAATCCAGAACCCCAAATCAACATAAAACCCAAATCATTGTTACCATCCAAGCCAAAATGTGCATACATTATCTGAACAGACTTGTTCTAATGAAAAATTTTAAACGAAAGCAAAGATTTTAACAGTTAGGGCCTATCATGCCTGATAGTGTTGCTAAAAAGTCGAAGAAGACCTCTGAATGCACTCGCCCCTTCTCTTCTTCTTCCACGAAAGATTAAACAACAAAATATTGTTACCTCCATGCCTTATATACTCCCCATGATAGAGAAGTAAATTTGAAACTTTCAAAATTGCCATGCAATGAAGAGTAGATGGCTGGTTCGAAGTACCAGTGCTCATGCAGAGTGAAAAATGGAATGCATGAAAAACAAGACAACCAAGAAAAATTCCACTTACAAGCCTTCCCAAGAAATCCACGCTCGAGACCCTATGCAAATTATTTGCATTTAATTTCATTCTCCCGCCTATTCTCCATTGCCACCGACTACCAAATTTGGCGAATGCTAAAAAAAAATAAACAAAAGTTCCCATTCTTAGAGATGCTGCCACGTAAGACCCTCTTAACAAATTTAACCTCCACTAAACCTTGCAGCACTCCCTGTCCTTCATCCTTATCCCTTCCTTAAATTCCATGGAAACCATCACCCAAGACTTACGACCCTCCTTAGGTCCCCCTTCATAGCATTAGTTTAGGATAGGTTAGTGACTAAGGTTAGATCATAGGTAGACTTAGTCTTGTTTCCATAGGATATAACATTAGTCACCCTCATTAGTGATAGGTTTAGTTAGCCCTTAGAAGTATCAAGCACATAGTTTAGGACTAGGTTAGATTAACTAACCTTGCAACATTAGGTTATAGTTTAGGTTAAAACTAATAACCTTACTGATTCTAGTCTAGGTCCCCCTAGATAGGATTAATCAGTAATAGAACTCAAACAGAATAAAACATTCCTGGTTCAGATTCTGATTTGCATTAAGTAATTAAGCTTTAGATAGAAAACTTACACATCTTACCTAGCTTAAGGTCCAAGTCCTTTCTGATGCTATGATGACTGAAACCAGATTCTGATTACAATGATCAGCTAGAGTTATCCTCTGGAACCCTACAAAACTATTCTCTATGGACATACATATATATATATATATATATATATATATTCTTTTTTATATATAAGGAGTTTTAAAAGAACTTGAACATTCAAAGTTCAGTCAGACTTAGTAACTCAGAAATGTTAATAAAAATTGTTCATCCTGAATAAAATTAAAACATTTCTTGGATCAATGCAACTGATCCAAGGTTGATTCATAACGGTGGATAATCCACAATCTTCCAGGAAATCAGATTGCACTCAAATATGAAGGATGAAAGAACAAAAGAGTCCAGAGCATATTCTGGTTCAATCAAAGATCTTAAGAGCAGAAAAAAGATATAATCCAAATCAAGCATGACTTCCCAAAACCAAAGGAACATGTCCTTATATAGGAGAAATCATATATCAACACTTGAATGCTCAAGAGAAAGTAAACAATAGTTCAGGGTATTACAGGTTAAACTGAGGGCATCTCCCAATGTACAGGATATGGGCAAATGGGAATGGATGGGTGAATAGGCTAATTACAAAATCTCGTCATAGGTGAGAGAATTGCGGGGCACCTAAAACAGATGCTTCTAATGTCTACATCTTGTCCATGATTAACTTGATAATGTCGTTGTTGGGTTGTGAAGATTGGGTACCCCCCAGAACAAAAGGAGGATTTTTGTGGGACATATGAAGAATAGGACATTCCAAAATATGGTGGTGTCGAATAAGGAAGTAGGAATTGAGAGAAAGACATAGAGGGTATATATCTAGATTGAATGACTGATGAAATAGGGGGGGTGGCTAGTAGTAGGTCCTGTGAGGGTGGGACAATCATAGTGACCCTAGTAGAGATGGGAGGTAGAGATTGGGGGAATAGAAAGGGTGACGTTTTGAAATGGGGTAGTAAAGGTTACCGAAACCATGGGTGGGTAGCGTTGCAACCGGTATTTATGAGACAACAGGTGTGGAGGATGTTTATATTTTTTGGTGGTGGATGAAGGTTATGGTGGAAATTACGAGTGAAATAGTGGTGGTTGATACGACGGTCCAAAGCTGGTGGTGGGACCTACTTGGGACAAAACAAGGGATAAAATGGGTGAGGTCACCATGGTAGGAGGTGGAGCCGATGTGGAAGCGATCATTCGGGATTGAGATAAGGATACGAGCATGCCATAGATCAATTGACCCATGGAATATCGATTGGAGGCATGGGTGAGGTAGTGGCTCAAAGCAGTGGGATTCTGATCTAGGAGTTGTATAAACTCCATGTCACCTGTAGGAATGGTGATAGGTTGATTTGGATTCATGGATGAGGAGATGGAAGGTGGTGAAGGACTAGGTGACGAAGGGCTAGGTGGTAGTGGTAGTTGACTAGCGTTAAATATCAGGGTGCTCACCTGACTATGGGTTAGCACCATTTGGGTAGGAACTAATTTGATGAGACTGTATTATGTCTGAATGACACAGAACACAACATAACTAGGAAAATGGTCAACGGTGAATGAATTAGGTCAGCTGGTGAGCTGTAAAACAACACAAGGTGACCAATGCCAGTTTGGGTAAACCGATGTTGGTTGGGCTTAACCGATGCTCGTCACTATGAAAAACCAACAATTTGTTAAATGATGGTCTCAAACTGAGAATTTCCACACAGGATGAGACCGTAAGGTGACTGTGTTTGAAGTAATGATAATATGAAAAGTGATAGGAGCCCTGTTACAACTTAGAAAGTGAAATGGGTGTCTTTTGGATAAGTATCCAAGAAGACTTTAGACCGATGCTAGTTGGGTTAAACCAATCCCAGTTAAAGATAGTTGTAGCTGGTTACTGTGAAATTGAAACAAAGAATAAGAAAAATGGTTGTGATTTAAACATCTGGTGTTGAATTAAACCCAGAAGTTTGAGAATGATATAGATGTGGTCTAGGCACACCCAGATGAAGTTAGAATACAACGAATATGATTGGGAGTATGCAAGGAAAGACAAAAATGATGATCGAAATCTCTCACCTCAAAACGCAAATCAAGCAGAACACTAAGAAAGAACGTTCCTAGAGTGCCTATTGTATTACGTTTGTTCAGCTTATGCTATTTGTATGGACTGAATGTTATGAACATAACAATAGAATTTCTTTATGAGGAAGGCTTCCTATGGAGAAAGAATTATAAAGGGTGAGGTTTCAGGAATGTTATGGTGGGGGCGGGCTTCTCTCTGAAGTATGACTCGACAAAGCAGTGAGCTGGGTGCCCACTGTACCGTGATCATGTGATCACCTACAGCTTCTTCCAGGTAAGAGAATATTTAAGAATGTATGTATTTTGAATTTTTGTTTGGTTTGGTAGGACTCAGAGAAAGAGAAAAGGATAGAAGTGCTTTGCTACAATTCATTTGTCAACCATCATATGGTCATGACTTCTAGTGTATAGGTTGCCCTCAATTAATGTGAGCTAATGAGCTAAATCAGAATGCAGTGCACTTGTTTTAAACCCAAATCGAAAGTATGATATTTGATGACAACAATAGATGAACAGGAAGAGGGATGTTCTTTCACTAAAATATAGAAAATAATAATAACAAGGTTCTTTTCAAATACACCAAAAGAAATGTGTCTTTCGGAGCAAGTAGAAAGAAGAGAATGTTACCACGGAGAAAGTCTTAATGTGAATGCTACTTAGAAGAGAAACAAACACACATAATTTTTCATCTAGGAATGAAGAAAGATGCAAGGAACCTCAAATGTGTCCCACCGGGTGTGCCAAAATGTTTCACCTAATTTCTTAGTTTTTCTGAGAAGTACTTGACGAAATAGATAAGGTAAAGGTGGTAAGAGGAATACCTGGTTTAAGATGGTTGAAAGTTGTATGCGTGCGTATCTAAATTTTGAATCAAAGTGATTGTGAGATATTCCTTTTGGCTAGGAGGAACTACCTATATAAGAACCAAAACAAGACCAAAAAATTGAGTTAAACAATATATGCAGTGGACTGCCTAGCATGTGCTAGATCCTGGAAGTGCGATACTTCCTAGATGGCTGTCAATCCACTATTTAAAACAATTCAATGCTGAAACAAAGTAAATATTGTCCTATTGTAGTTTAATATGATTTAGGCATCTCATACAAAAAAGAATAAGCTAGATCTAAACTAACAAGCTAGGCTAGAAGGGGATCTAGAGGTCAAGTAGGTTGGTTGTAGGTGAATCTGAGCTAACAGGCTAGGTTAGATACAGATCTGAAGGTCAAATAGGTGTTTAGGTAGGTATATGTTAGAAACAAGTTATTATTCTAGCATAAATTAGGCGACATAGAGACCAACCATGGTTTTATGAAACCGATGACAGTTGGAATGTAACCGGCGATGGTTAGAGAGAACCGATGGTGGTTAAGTCAGGGGTTGGTGGACTCACACAATCTGGGTTTTTGGAGTTTTGGGGCAAAATTGGAGTGGATAGAAGATGGGGATTGATCAAAGAGGGTGTGTAGATATATTGTGAAGGTCTGAGACTACTGAGGAGGTCAAATAGGAAATTAGGCCAAGTGTTAAGATGATTGGGTATGGAAGGTGGCTGTAAGTGGAGAGAGGGGAATGGACAGAGAGTAAAAGACTAGGTTCCTTTACCCCAAAAGACTATAGCTGATGATAAGAAAATGAAGCGGATGGAAGGAGGATAATTACTCTTCTGTGAGGTATAGGTCTGAAGAATAATGAAGAATTTTCTGCGTTAGAGGATGCTAGGAAGAAATTATCATTGTTATGCCAGTGTATTTGGTTGCCTTTGTTGATCAAAAATCAATCTTCATTTTATTGTCACGTCTAAAGAGATCAAATTTGAGATTGAAATTTCTCACAAAACCAACCCATATAACAAAGCTATAAATGGATCTAAATAGACCATTTGGTCCATTCCGGTATAATCAGTGTTGGTTTAGGGTAAACTGGCATCGGTTTAGGGTGAAGTGACATTGGTTTGGGTGAGATATCTCAAGTTGTTCAAAAGTTGCCTAGGAAGTTGTTCTGCCATTTGATAAGGGTCTCTTCTTTTCCTCAGGGTGAAAACTGACCTTAGGAGGCTTTTTAAATGTGAGGTGAGGGTATGGGTCTAATGTTAGGTTTTTATTTAGGACATTGGTGTAGGGTTTAGGTTAATGGGTCAAATAATGGGGGTGATTAGGTGAGGTACATTTAATAAACGCAAATATATTAAATAGATGTGTGAGGGTGGTGAATTAATTTAATGTAAATAATTAAATTAATATGTGTGTGGGAAAAATGATATTAAATTAATTAAAGTAATGTGTATGGAGGTAAATGGCATTAATGTAATTAAAGTAATTAAATTAAAATGTGTGGGTTGCAGGAGATAGGTGATAAGGTGTTGAGGATGAGGAAGTGATTATAGGGCTCTGCTAGCGGACCAAGGTGATTACAAAACAATTTTTGTGTCTACAATTTGATCAATAAATGATTCCAAAATCATTCTATCACCTATCATGTTATTTCTGGTGCTAGAGTCAATCAACCAAACATTTTTTGATGGTTGCAAAGTTTGGGAGACTAGAAAAATAATTTTATATGTGTCATAATTTTTCGATTATGGTATTTCCTCATTTGATTCATCCTCTTATTAAGCCATGCCATTTACTTTTTACATCCTATAGTGATGATAATGTCTCATTTTTTCTGAACCACTACAACATGATAACATTTATTTTATAGAATTACGCTATGTGAGTCCATTATATCAATAAATAAAATTTTCTGGTTATATTTGTAGTGTGGATGTTATACCTTTGACTCACTTTATGAGGCTTATTCTATTTTGGTTTCTTCTAGGGATGCTTCTGTTAATGCTTCTCTTATTGACACTTATGAGAATTTTGACTCTTCTATTGTATCAAGATCAATTTTTTATCTTCGAAATCCTCATGTAATGTCCAGATGACTTCTTCCTGAAGAAGAAAATTCAGTAGTTATGTAAAGGTAAACCTCTTGTTTTTTGATGCTCAATGTTATGATGAAGGTCCTAAACTTAGAAGAAATAGCTCTCAGTGAGAGAGGGAGTAGTAGATTTTCTTCTAGCTTTTCTATGAGTGTTACAAGACTTTTTGGTAGTTCTTCCATATGACACAAGGATTCCTCTAATTTCTCGCTATCTTTTCATACCAAGGGTATGAATATTTCAACTATAGATGGAGGATTTTCATCAGGTTCTTCACTTTAAATATTTTGGAGAGAGCATCGAAGGAAACATTTAATGTTTTTTGCATCTCGTATGTATGGTTGAACCTCATTAGAATTTTTGAGAGTGATCAACATCAAGGAGTTTACATTAGCCTTCTTGTACTTTGTTTTCTCATCTATGTCAGTGGGATGAACTATATTTCTAGTGATAATTTCCTAGCCTTCTTCAATTATATAATAGTTAGCATATTCGTCTTCCAGGTAGCATAATTTTTTTCTTTAAGTAGTTGTGCATCTAACAAAAATAATTTGGGGGTTGACATGATGCCAACTTAACCTCTTTTAGATCAATAAATGATCCATGTGCCAATAATAACATGATAATGGGGAAACATCTACATTGATAGGGCCAAATTTCATGCTCCTTTACACAAAAAATGAGAGATCATAAACAAAACATGAAGTAAAATATTACTCCTGCATAGGTTATGATATTGGAGATAATAGATATCAAAATAATTCTTATTTTTTTTCACTTAATCTAAAATTGTGGAATGGCTTAGACTATTTTTATTTCATAGAAGGAATTTGTGATAACAAATGAGGTTGCATGCCACTCTTTTTTTACACCATATGATGAAGCTAGTCATGTAGGATCTTCTTGCTCCAGCTTATCAACTGTAATCAAGCCACCAAATACTACACAAATGGGGTTTTTCTTACAAAAAGGTCTATTTTCTCATCTCTTGGTCGATGCTAATTGTTTTTCATATAAACAAAAAAATTCCTCCTTTAGATAGCATGTCTCCACACTCCTTTTCTCCACATTTTAGGATTGGTGTTTCTTTTATTTGGCACACTCTTGTGCTAAAAAAATAATTATAATAATGCACTTTTAATTTCCATGAAGCCTTTGGATGCCTTGATATACTTGCTCTATGCAAAACCAAGTCTTCATATTTCTCCAGTCTGTAGAAGATGCCACACACACATTTTTCACTCTGATACAGCTACCACTCTATGCCAAAAATGATAGGAAAAAAATCTAGTTTCTCTTTTAAAATGCCAAATTATAGGGTCAATCCAAAAATAGCTACCAGATATCTTCTATGTAGGTTAAGGATAGAAGCTTTTGATACCTATAATAAATAAAATAGATAGCATAAAATGAATTGATTTATGAAGTACAAAATGGACCACTATATACATGTGGAATGATAGTTCCAAGGAGAGGAATTTAGTTACATAAACTAAATCCTATGTAGAGACAACCAACCAACCAACGATATAAAAATGCAATGTAATTACTATTATGCTAACACTTCTTCATCCCCATCTGATTGGAATTTCATCTCCATAGTACTATAAAACTATGTGAATTTCCACAAGGGATTGTAACCACTACACACCTAAGACTGTCAAAAGTTTTTTGTATGCCCCAACACATAGAAATCATCATGCATCATGTGACTACCAAGTGACACCTCTAACTATTGAATTTTCATGGTGCAAGGATTATTAGATCTATCAACTACCATAACATTAAACCCATCAAAGGTCTATGTTTTTCAATCATCTTTTGAATACCAATAAATCCTTTGTGAAACTATGGGTTTCTAACTATAAATTAGCATTGTGATCTTTTTTACCATGCAACACTCCATGAACCTTTGAAAGGATGATACTATGGTGTACCTAAAAGTGAAGCAAACTATCTCACATAAATAAGAGTGCTTAGGGTACCTCCTAACCTACCTCCTTCCTTTTTTATTTTTTGGTTCAGGTTCCTCTACTTTTGTCACATAATCTGACATTACCTCTATGTAGTGTACATTAGCCCATTCAAGACATCTATTATTTTATCCCATGGATCCTTTCTAGTAAAAAAAAATTCTTCCCTCTAAACTCATTGTTTGTCATGATATACCTCCCTAATCTCAGGGGAGGCTATTTTTATGAATTACTTACTTTTTGAAATGGATTTCTTTATTACCCATTTGGAGGTGTTTTTTACTTTTCTATAGAGGATAACTCTTTTTTTCATTAGGTAATAATTTTTGCTACATAATCATTGTTCTCTTTTCTTTTCTAAGGATAAAAACTTTTCTTTTTGAGATGACACATCCATATCTAAAGAATTTTTTATGGATTCTTGAAGAGAAGTAAAGTTGGAGTATTTAACTAATTCTCTAAGTGGTTCAATTAAACCATCAATAAATAATACCAAAATCTTCCTTTCTATGACATATTGTACCTTTATTGATAGCTTCTTAAAATCAACCACATAGTCATGTATAGAATTGATTTGTTTGAGTTTAGCTAACTCCCAAAAAATAATTTATGGATCAATTCTACCAAATCTCTCCATTAACCTAGTACTAAACTCGCCATATATAAGTAGATGTTATTATTTCCTTGTGTAATTAGTCCATGGTGCCACCAATTGAATATGATATTTGATCAAGATGAAGTTTAGTAAATTTGATGGCTTAATCTTCCATCATTGGCCTAAGTGATAGGATAGTGTCCAAAGTTTGCATCTGAAAGTGAGATTTAGACTTATTGGATCCATCAAAGCTGGTACATATCAAATTCCCTAATGTATATTGAAGGTATCTATGATTTATTTGTGGCCTTTTTTCATATCTTGTCTCACATTTATTATTCTTAAAATTCATGAAATTAGTGAGAGATATATCTTTTCTAATTTCACTTAGAAGGACCTTATACTCGTTATAAATTGGCTACAGTATCTTCATCTATAAAGTATTTAATTTACACTCCTATAATAACCTCTTCCCTAAGGAGGAAGTTAATCTAGAAGGGTATGGAAATAGAGACAGTGGTTTTCCTTTTAGTGGCATGATTATTGTTCACCCTTGAAAAACTCCCTTAGCTATTATGAGTTCTTTACATATTTTTGTTCTCCATCATGTTAGCTAACATTTCCTTTCCTTGCACAAGCCTATCAATACATTCCTCATCTAGATCTTTGTTACTAGTACCCATACCTTATTTTTATTTTCTATAACCATCAATAACTTGTTATTCTAACCTATCCTTTAGCTAATATGGGCCCTTTCTCCTCTCTCTTTCTAGTAATACTTGAATTCCTTGTCACTTTTGTGTATGAAGTTGACTCTGAATATTTTTATCACCCAAAAGTTGGAAGGAAAATTGGCTCTTATACCAATATAATATTCATATCATAAAAATAAATATTCTATTTTTGTAATTTTTTAAAAGTCTCAATGTTGATATAAACCCTTAATAATAATAAATCCCAAAATATACAAAACTTAACATGCCAATTGTAATATTTATTCAAATATCCTGAATATAAATTTATTAGATCAAACCTTGTACTAAAACTACATAGAAAGCATGAAAACATAACTTTCTCTTAAAATCTAGTTGAAAGAAGAATTCTAGAAGTATGGAACCCTATTGGAAGGTACAATAGACCCTTGGAAGGAAAAATAAATCCTTGTGAGTGTGATGTTAGCACCGATACCACTTTAGTGTCCCCTTTCATAAATTAATTATATCAGAGGAACAAAAACCTATTTTTAATCCCCAAAGGCTAAGGGGGGTTTAAAATGGGAAATAATATATTAACAATTCATTAAGTTGTCTAATAAGGTACTCTAAGTTATAACTTGAAAAAAAGACACTTAGTGTATTATTATTAAAAGGGGGAAAAAACAAAAACCAATTACATTGCTATAAGTAATTAATAATGGTTAGGATGGAAAAGGGTGAATATCTAATTAAAATTGATTTTAATTAATTTTAGAGTTTTGGATGAAAAAGAGATTATTAAATGAATTGATTGGAAAGTTTGAATCATTTAAACAATTTCACAAATGGTTGTTTTACAAGTTTGGGGTAGTAGCTCTTCACGTATTACAATGATTCATATTATTAGTGACCTTCCAAGTCATGCATGAATGTTTGGTTTCCATGGCTTGTATTTATATGCCTCTTTTCACATTGAATAATCACTCAACACAATATTCTTCATTGCTCTAAAAACATTGGTATCATAGTAGTGTGAAGCCATGGTTTGGTTTTACATGTTCTTATATTTTGGCGCATTTAATTTTTTTGTTGTTTTGATGTTTCAAACATGTTTTCTCTATTTTAGAAATGTGCAATAATTCCTATCACATTGGAATTAAAATACCCCATGTAGAAACACATATAGAATTTTTTTGGCATTTACCTGTTGTGATGTCTATTTTTTAAATTTTTTGTGTTTCTTTGTAATCAACTACACATTGGAGTTTTAATGTTTTGTTTTTTTATGAAGACCAAAGGAGGAAATCTCAGGTAGTGACCAATTAGAAATCTTGTGTTTAAGTGTTATCTCTGATGGAGGTATTTTTGGTAGAAACCAAGAATAAATTCATCTTCATGTAGATAATTGTGCTATCTTAAGCATAGAACAAAAATAATCTTTTAGTGTTCTACTGTAGACATGCATGGATTAGAAAACCCTTGTATTTTTTTATCAGAAAGGATTATGTGTAGAAATTTAGTCTTTTGGCATTTGAACTTGTGTGGAGCACTCTCCTTCAGTAAATTTTTTGTCTACTTTGTTGCAAACTAACTTGCAAGAAAAGATTTACAAGGCCTAGAGAATTAGAGACCAACATTGGAAACCATAATAAAAAAACTCACTTCATTGGAACCAAATGTATCTTAGACTTAACTTGAGATAATTTTTACATCCTATCCCTCACATCTAGAAGAAGATAATTATAAGCGATATCCACTCTAAAATTGTTTTTATCTGATGCCTAACTCTTGAAAGGGAAAAACTATTATACATAGAAATAAAGATGTGAAAAATTATCAAGTTTAAGGAGACATTGGAAATTGTCAGTGGCACAGTGATGCATCTAAATGGAGTTGATGATAGAATGAAACATGAAAAATATGATGCCAAATCCTTGATGTTGATCACTCTTGACATCATTAACAAGTTTCAACCACATGTTAAGGATGCGACGACATAAAATGTAGAATGGGATGTTCTATCCACCATCTACAAGTAAATGAACTAGAAAAATATCCTCCATCTCCAGTTAAATATTCATAAACTTAGTATGAAATAAGGTGAGAAATCAGAGGAATTATTGCATTGTGTGGTAGAACTATGAATAGAGATTGAAGTGCTTAGACATAAGGTGAAGGAGAAACTATTGATCTGATCATATTGAAACATTTTCCCTCCTAGTTTAGAAATTTTATCATAGTAATGAACATCACAAAATAAGTGGTTTCATTTGATGAACTGGTAAATATGCTCCAGCAGGAAAAATCCATCCATAAAGTTCATGAGGAGTTTAAAGAAAAGGAATTTAATCTTTGGGACAAAATAAATGAACTGGTAAATATGCTCCAGCAGGAAAAATCCATCCATAAAGTTCATGAGGAGTTTAAAGAAAAGGAATTTAATCTTTGAGACAAAATAAGTGTCAAAAGTATTGAAAGGTAAAGTAATATAAGTCATAGAATTAACCACAACATAAAATGTCTCAGAAAATATATCATTGGTATCACATCTACACTACAAATAAGGATGACACTGCGAGTTATTATTATAATGGATGGAATCAATGCAATTCTGGAAAAGAGCACACATATGATTGCAGTGATTCACATTAATCTAAAATTAATCCTCACCACAAGAAGTGGAAAGGACATGTCAAGACTCAGCAAGATGACTAATTAGAGGAAAAAGTACCATATATGGAAAATTATAACACACATCAAAACATTGTTCTAGTATCCCAAACATCGGAGCCATCACAAAAAAAATTATTTATTGACTCAAGTGCCACTAATCATATGATGAGAGATAGAAATATTTTTGATTCATTAACTGATCAAACCACAAAATATCAAGTTCACATTATAGATAAAAAGGAGTACATCGTAGAATGGATTGGAACTATCACCATTCCACTAACGGACAAGAAGTTATACACCCACAAAGCTTCTCTATGTCTCTATATTGAAAAATAATCTCATGTCTATCTCTCATCTTTGGAATCACAAGATCAAGGTGGAGTTCATGGTCAAGAAAGGCATCAAATATTTTTTGATCTCATGGGAATGTATGATACTTGAAAGATATTTTTTGAAGGATCATTTATTTACACTAGATGAAGGTTCATCTTTTACAATTTCTTTATCTACCACTACGGTGGAGTCTATTACACTCTCACATTATCAATATGGGAACCTCTCTGTCTGCTTCACATATCAGCTAAGAGCTAAGGAGATAGTACGAGGACTTCCTCAACTCTCTCACGCATTACCTAGTTGTTCTTGATGTCTAGTAGGAAAATAACATCAAAATTCATTCGATAAGAGTAAATTCCATTCCAAGAACCATATTGAGGTCGTGCATACTGATCTATGTAGACCCCTACCTAATTCCTTTAAGGGATTACATTACTTCCATTTTTTGATAAAATAATTTTCTCACAAGACATGGGTGTTGTTTTTCTAGAGTAAAATTAAAGAATATGCCCATTTTTAGGCATTCTACTAGTAAGTTATACAAACTGGGAAGGCCCTTCTTGTCCTCCACTCAGATTGAGGGGGAAATCAACATCAAATAAATACTTGGCATTCCTAAAGGAGGATGGTCTCACACATAACTTGAATACCCCTATATATAATATCAAAATGGCATTTTAAAATTGTCATAAATAGAATATCATGGAGATGGCTCATTGCATACTTTCCAAGTACCAAGTTGGAGAGAATATCTTTGGAAGAAGTAGTCTAGTAGAACTAGATATCTTATGAACTAGAAAGCTACAAATATTTTGCATGAAAAGACACCAAAAGAGGTATAAAGTAATGAGGAACCTTAAATATCCATCTTAGAGTGTATAGTTTTACAACATAAATGCATGTCTCAGACACAAATAGGAAGGAGACCATTCCAAAGAAACTCTAATGTATACTTTTGAGGTAAAATACTACCTCAAAGGCATATCATCTAGTGGATGATGATAAATAGAATATATATGATAGTCGATTTTTGGTTTGTGATGATTCATCATATGACTCATTCCCACACAAAGAAGAGTCAGTATAGACCTCCTCTCACATATTTCTCACACGGTCAGATGATGAGAAACAATAATCTTCACACAAATAAAATGAGCTACGTGGAGAATTATTTTTTGATAATTTTCTTGTACAAAATCATTATTCACACCAAAAGTAGTAACATGTGAAACATGTCAAAAGAACCATCAAGGACTTTGATTTGAACTCTCTTCCAAATTCTTCATCATGAGTCAGAATGAGAAGACATGTCAGAAATGAGGTAAATATCACACTCATGAGTTTATTTGTTTACATCACCAAACCTGATATAGTTCGAGAGGAAATCCATCAACCGAAGTGGTAGAAATCCAAGGATGTTTAATATGTCTCCCTAATTAACAATTAGACATGGGAGATTATCGATATGATTACAAGAAAGAAATCCATTAGATTGGATGCAGGGGAGTGCACAGTTACACATGTGGGACAAGGTTCCACCTCTGTTGGTGATGTTGAGTGGCTTAGGGACCCCTTTGGAGATGCAACACGTGGAGGTAGCGGGATTGAGTGGGATTCAGTGCTACTGACACATTTTTCGGCATCCCATCTTGATGGTCGCACTCATCGATAGATGGGACTCCGTGACCAACACGTTCTACCTTCCGACGAGTGAGATGACTATCACCCTAGAGGACATGTTTTGGATTTTTTGGCTACCCATATTGATGCCCAAGTTTACTTTATCTCCTCCGAGGTATCAAAGGAGCTGATTGGGATAGTTTTTAGTGAGGGGGCAGTGGATCTGAGATTCCATAGTGCATGTTTGAGCTATGGCGAGATGTACCTAGCCCGTCTGGATGAGACAAGGCTAGTGGTTTTATTGATAGAGGCAGTGTGCTGCTATGCACTGCTAGATGTAGAGGGTGGATGATTTCCCTGATCACTGATGGGTGTGCTCCATGATATGATGGTAGAGGAGACCAAGTTTGCCTGGGCACCAACATTATTGGTGCAGCTATACCAAGAGTTGTAGGCATATGGGCGGTTGTGCAAATTTACCCTGTGTTGTACATTTATACTACACTGCTAGGCCTATAAGCACATAGTCTATGTTTGGCCTATAGGGATGCCTCAAGCAGATGCATTCCCAATGAGATTTGTGTAGGTGGAATATAGGAGATGGGTGCTACTTGTAGGAGAGTGGAGATTTGATAGGTCGACATATGATGTGGCCCATTTTTGGTAGTTATTGGAGAGGTTGTCCAGAGTGGAGACTATCTGGAGGCCATATGTGGGATTCCCCTCATATAGGAACATGCATGCAGAGCTAGCTAAGCTCTAACTAGAGAGGTGGATACAAGGTCGCCGTGCCGGGGAGGATGAGATGATCCTAGTAGATAGGGTCTGACGGAAGTTCGGGCTTGTACAAGATATTCCTCCGTCCTTCCCACAGTATCGGAGAGATGACGTGGAGAGGCCTCTACCTCTACCATAGCCTACAGTGCCTACTAGGGAGGAGGAGGAGGAACCAATGGATCAACAGGTAGATGACACTAGATGTATAAATAGGTACAGGCAGTGGTGGGCAGCTCAGTTATGAGCCATACCACCTAGACCAGGGCAGCCAGACTTAACTACCATCACAATGCAGAGAGATGCCCTACAGGGGTAGGTAGCAACACTAATTACCCAGATAGGTATACTTAGACACAGCTATAAGGGGTCAGAGGTAGAGGTAGCAAAGCTATGAGTAAAGGTGGCCAGTCTGTAGGCTTAGATGACAGAGGGAGAGGATGAAGGAGATGGAGGAGATGGAGATAGAGATGGTCAGGTGACAGCCTTATTGGCTCAGGTGGAAGGTTTACAGGGCTTAGTTGGCCATAGCCTAGGCACAGATTAGGGCCTTACAGGCCCAAATATAGGCACAGGGGCAGTGGGTACCACCAAAGACATAGTGGAGTTGGTCCTAGTTCACAGGCTGGCACAGGGCAGGTTGTTACAAGACAGGTCACTACAGGGCAGGTACAGGGGCCGAGACCTATGGGACCACCATAGACTATGGCTGTATCTAGGTTATGGGATGCCCTAGGTGAGGTGAGATATTATCAAGATCAGCTCATGGTGTCTGGGATAAACTTCTTATCCTACAAAGAGTACAAGGCACAGCAGGTGTCCAATGAGAGGATGAGATCCCTCATGCATAGTGTGGAGAGCACAAGAAGTCAGTGAGCTCTAAGGCCCAATCAGGGAGAGGCCACTAGTGCATGGTGACCAGTGCTAGGTGATGTGTTTAGTAGGGAAATAAGAGGCTGAGGGTGTAGGTGACACAGAGATGGAGGACATCCGGTGAGATGCCTGAGATACGGTCACCTGATTTTTGATGTATACTAGTGATTTTTTGATATATATGTTAGCCTGTGTGCTGAAGATAGTTGTATTTTTTTATCCCATACCGGCCTGTGTGCCGAAGACAGTGAGGATGTATGAGTGATTTTTGTATATTTTGAGCATATACCGGCCTGCATGTACTTGAAGAGATTTTGTATTGATTCATTCATTCTTTTTGTATATAGTGAGACTGGTCCTACATGCCGATGACATTTTTTACTATTATATATCATGGCCTATATATCGTGCTGCTTACATATTTTTAGAGATGATAGACATGATGAGGTAGACATGTATATTGAGATACACATTTATTGATTTATATGATCGAGATACATGGTATTTTGTGATGTGTTGATGTGTGTATGAGACATTGGTTTATGGTTTGTGTTAGATGAGATATGGATTTGTTACTTTGATGTAGATTGAAATTAGGTGAGTTAGGCATGATGGAGTTAGGTTGGTTTAGGCATGGATCGAGTCAGGTTTGGTAGGCATGGATTGAGTCAGGTTATAGGAATGGATCGAGTCAGGTTAGGCATGGATTGAGTTAGGTTAGTCGGGTTAGGCATGGTTGAAGTCAAGTTATAGGCATGGTTGAGTTTAAGGTATGGTTTAGTTATGATTCATTATTTTGGCAATGAATGATACTATGGGTCATATGTGAAATTTTGTATAATCTATGCATAGTGATGATAGAGAGATGGTAGGTGTAATAAATGTATGTTGTGGTAAGAAACTTGTTATGTATGTGGCTTAATTTCCAATTTTGTTATAAAAGGGGAACTAAGTGAAATGTGATGTAAATGGTGAGTTAGGCATGGTTGATGAATTGTTTTAGGGTAGAAAATGGCCGAGCTAACCTCCAAGGGCCCCATGCCCTTGGAGTGCTACCTACATAGTCCTGGTGAAAAAGGGACCTCAGGCTGATGTAGTTCTCCCATGAGCTAGGGAAGAATATGAAAATGAGTTGGTAGGTTTTTGGGCATGTTGTGGGTTTAGGTTTAATAGGTGTAGGTAAATTAAAGGTAAAATGATGTAGGTGAAGGTGATTATGGTGAAAGGGGAGGATTACCTAAAAGGTAAGTGTCGAGGACGAAAGTCCTATATAAGGTAATCAAAATGTAAACAAAGATGGTTAAAAGATAAGAGGGGGGTAATAAAGCCTACCTGATTGGGTAGGATCATACCGAGTAGATCATACCTTGGAGGGGGTGATGAACATAAGACCCCGAAAGGCATTTCATGATTAACTATTCTATGATGAAGGTAGTCACAGGATCACCAAATGTCTAAATTCCAAGATGTCCCTTAGAGGAAATTGAGACAATGAGAGTGGAAATTGTAAGGAGAGTGAAAGGTAGTTAATTTTATATGTTTTGAGTGACATGGCTTTTAGGCAAGGGGTCCTAGGTCACAATGGGCAAGTCCATGACTAATTTTTTTTTTGTTTTGATAGAATGATTGATGTGGGAAGTCTATATGGGATAAATAATATGGTACTCCTTGAGGTCTTCGTGAAGCTGATCGATGCGGGAAGCTTCGGTTTCTCTCATTTTTTTTTTTTTCTTGGTAAAAGCTTCACATAGTTGTCCTTTGAGGGAGCAGTCTACTTATAGCAGCAATTTTGTCGAGAGGAAGATGTCCTTTTGAGGGAGTCATCTTTTATTAGAAGTTTGACTCAAGGAGTTTGGTCCCATGTGAGGTCTTTGAAATCATGGACAAGACCAAGGTGGAAGATAGGACTCTTATTCAAAAGGCAAGGTGGAATGACCATGGGATCTCATCTAAAGGTAGATGAAAAGTATCCATGAGAATCATGCTATGTGCAGCATGTCATGGTACACATATTCAAGAGGAGATAACAAGTGACAGGTACTCACATGATTCTTGTTTAATCATTGGGGAGGTGTATGGAGTGGGTAGCACTCAAGGGACGAGCCTAGAAAGAGACAAAGGGTGAGGTAGGACGATGAGTCAACAATAGAATGGTCAAAGATGTAATGCATTAAGGGGCTCAGGTTTGAGGTTTACCATCAAGTGAAGATAAACAATAGGCACTTGATCCATAGGTATGAGTTACGATGTATGGTCCAAGCCAATTAGGAGCAAATTTTCCCCGTTTACTTTTTTCTGCTTTAGTTACGTGTTGATTTTCTTTCAAGACAAGGTCACCGATTTGGAAGGTTTGTTCATGAACATGTTTTTCATAAGCATATTTGATACGTTGTTGGTAAACTTGAAGGTGATCCAGAGCATTAAGATGACGTTCATCTAATAACTCTAGTTGTGCTAAGCGGTTCTGACGAAAGTCATCATCAGTGAGCATGTCATGGAGAGAAATGTGGAGTGAGGGCATCTAGACTTTGAGAGGCAGAACAACCTCTGTACCATAGACTAGAGAAAATGGTGTGGCCGTAGTGGAAGTGTGAATACTAGTGCGGTATGCCCACAAGGAAAAAGGAATGTGCGTATGTCAATCCTTCCCAGTATCGTCAACCACTTTCATGAGAATTTTTTTGAGGGTTTTGTTAGTGGATTTGGCTTGGCTGTTGGTTTGTGGGTAATAAGGTGATGAGAAACTAAGCTGAATGCCAAAGGCATCGTAGATTTTTTGCAATGTTTTGTTTTTGAATTGTTTTCCATTATCAGTGATGAGGCGATGAGGAACACCAAAGTGACAAATGATGTGATGGTTAATGAACTCACATATTTTCTTGGCTTTTGTGGAGATGAGTGGTATGGCTTCCATCCTTTTGTGTAGTATGGAATTGAAGTGATTCTTTGATGAGAAGAGCAATGATTGTATTTTCAACATATTTTGTCTTGATAGGTTTGGACCGATTGGGAATGGTTATGTGTCTTTTGGACCACTATGGTAGGGTAAGTACTTGGCTGTCTATCGTAAGACCAAATGAAAGTATGGCTATGATCTCGGATGAATTACAGGTGATGGATCATGATTCAGTATCATCTAAAGATTGTCAGGAATATTAAGAGTGTGAAGGGTCATCACTGAGTACTGAATAAGATCAATAGTTGATTCATTCAAATGGTTTACATCTCAGAGTTTATGATCAATGAATATATGAGTCTTCTGCACCAAGGTAGGTGAGTATGGATTCATCATCCTGACATTGAATGACATTAATTGTAGGTGTGTCGTCATTGATCATTTTAGGATATATGAATGGAAGAGTGGAAGGGGCCTCACCTTCACGTTGATAAGTCAAAGGCCCCAAGGAAATGGTGTTTACAAAAAAAAAAGTTAGGAGGGATAGATTTAGGATCCATCGACTCCGTCGTGAGGGTGGTAATGAAGTTGGATGTGGAGAAGGGCTAGGGTCCTCAATGAGTTCAATGTGGGCCTATTTGGTAGGAGGTTTGGGGAAGCCAATACCACTATGGTCAGTTATGTTTGTCATGTGGTACATGGAATAATGGTATGGTGGCCTTGCTCGTAAAATCCAAAACCAAAACCCTTCCATGCACAGTGGTGCAGGAAGGTGTGGGCGAAATGGTTATTGGTAAGTGATTGGAAGTAAGTGGAAAATGGGTAGGTTTGTGATGGTGGTTCAGGTGTGTAAGTGGTAGTATCAAGTCCCCCATAGGTGAGACTAGTACGAAGATGAGGAGGACCATAAAGGAGGCATTCTCCTATACAGTGATCATAGCAAGGGTGTTGGTGAAGGCTTCCATACTCCTACAGAGTAAGGAATGTGTTGACACTATATAGGTGGTACTCCCCCAGAGTGAGGTGTTGAAAAACACCTTCCAAGGGATCAGTGGTTGGTATGTAGGTAGCTGGAATGGATGATGTGTCGGAGGTTGATGCGGAGGTGGAGTTAACGGATTGGGAAGCTAATGGGTCAGTCATGGAGGTTATAGCAATGGTAGGAATGGAGGAGGTATGTGCAGTGAAAGAAGTGGCATGTACTGGTAGGTGGAGGTGTAGGTGAAGTGGTAGTGGTTGCGGAGGTAGATGGCTTGATAGGTATGAGCACATCATTGGGTTGGTAAAGCATGTTGCATGTTTTGAAAGGTGATGGGTCAGCCGGAATGGTATAAGTGTGTCCTTCATGTTCAAACTTTACACAACGATGCAAAGTGGAATGAATACAACCCATGACATGGATCCAGGGTCTACCAAGCAACAAGTTATATTGGAATTCCCCCTCCAAAATGTAAAACAATTATGGAATAGTACGGGGGCCCACGCGAACATGGAAGGATGACAGTGCCTAGTGTGGAGGTGATAGTGTCATTTGAATGAACACAACATGACCGGATGTTTATGCATGTAATTGTCAGGTATGCACATTTGAGAAAATGCATGGGATGAAATGATGTTAATGCTAGCACCTCCATCAATCATCACATGGCGTACCCGTATGTCATCAATGTGGACAAAGATGAAGAGGGTTGGGTCCGGGTCATCGTTTTGGTGTGGCGTGATCTCTTCCTCTGAGAAGCTAAGGGAGGCCACTTGGTGAACAAGGATGGGGTGAAGATGAAGGTGGTAATTTGGTGAGAGAGGCTACATGATGGGGTGTGATAATTGAGGCTATGGGTGTAGATTCGTTAGGTAAAACCTCAATAGATTGAAGAACCTCCATGAGAGCTTGACAGGATGGGATTCTAAGGTTTGGATGAGGTCGTATAAGGACATTTTGAGGGGAGATTGGTGTAATTGTTTGAGCATGGTGTGATGTGTGATGCCATTAGAGATGGGGTACGTGGGGCCATGGATAGTTATTTTAGGTATGGGTGCAGATGGTATGTTGGGTATAGGATTGGTTGGTAGGTCAGTTACCTTTTATTTTCCCTTCTGCACACATGTGTAGTGATGTGTATCATGTTGATTTGAGGGGAGTTGGAAAATGGAGAAGGTGTAGGGTGAGTGGTGTAACGACATGAAGGGAAAAAACCTACTAGAGGAGAAAAGCCTTGTGAGGTGAGATGGGTGCAATGACATTGGGGTGGTGGCATGGAAAGTATCTCTGATGTGAACCATGTTAATTTCAAATCTTGAGGGTGACTCTAGGAGTGGTGAGGGTGGAGGTTGTGGTTGTTGAGTGGGTAGTGTGGGAATGGGTGTCAGTGAAACAAGATCCTTGTCAAGAAGGTTGTCATCAACAAAAATGGTTTCTGGTGGACACAATTCGATAAGGATGGTTTTCAAGGCCTTGTATTTCTCCACATCATGCCCTGGCACATGATGGTATGCACAAATTTCAGTATTGTCAAACCCTTTTGGCTTGGGTTTGAGGGGGTCGTAAGGTTAGAGTGGCGGTAATGTGATAACAGAAGTCTCGAGGAGGTTGGTTAAAATTTTGGCATAGGAATCTGCTAGTGGATCACAATGGGAAGTGAATGTGGGTTTGGGTGTAGGTGTGGTTGATTGTCAAGGAACTATTTTTGGAAGAGTAGGAATGGGTCGAGTTACGGTTTTAGGTGTCGATGTGGTTTTAGGTATCGGTCGTGTTATTTTGGGTAGGGGTATAGTAGATGGATGGGTAGGAGGGTGTGTGGTTGTTTTGACTACCTTATTGTGGGGTAGTGGGGTTTTGTTTTTGGGTTGTACCTTCTTGGGTAAAGGTGATGTGGGTGTATGAGGTCTAGAAGGAAAAGTAGATGGAGGAAGAGGGCGAGTTACCCATATGGGATAACGGGGGTGCTGTGAAGGTAGATGACATGGGTTGTGCTCGGGGTGTGAGGGATAATGACTGAAGTGTAGTGGGTAGTGAAGCAATAGCTAAGGGTATTGGAGGTATTGGTGGTAAAGAGACTAATAGGTGCGGGTGTAAGTCATGTTGTGTGCCTGGGTAGGTTAGAGGTTTGTGAGGAAGGAATGGGTTGTTGTGTTATTTGTTTATGGATGGGTGAAGGTTGTTTGACCATGTTGGGCAGCTGAGGTCTTATTGACAGTATGAGGTGGTGAATGGTGTGGTCGGGGTATGAGGTCGATGAGTTTTATTCTTTGGTTTGGGTGTCAGAGTAGGTGTGGTATTGACGTTGGAGGATGTAGATAAATCTAGTTTAATAGGTGGATGAATAAGGCTAGTGGTTAGGGTCAACCCATAAAGTGGTAATAGGTTTAGTTTAGGCAAATTTTGTGGGTGTATGTTTTGGTTTAGATGTAGGTTGGGTTTTGGGTAAGGGTGTAGTTTGATTGCTAACAGGTATCATGGAAGGGGTTATGACTTAGGTGGTTATATTTTGTTTGGCTCGTAGAAATGTGTTTGGGGTAGATAATGGAGGTATCAGCGAGGGATTTATACATCTGTGTTGAGACAGGGAGTAAGAGGTGCCCCCATAGTAAAGCCCTATCCACATAATCTAAATGATTGGCCTATTGTGAGAATGGCACGTCTATAGGTGGAGTTGGTGAGGGCATAATGGAAATTCCTATAAAATGTGTCTTAGAGATGAGGAATTAGCTAGCTTCAACATTCATGGGTAAGAGAGCCAAAATTAGGTCTGCAGGATTCTGGGTAGCTGATAGAGAATGCTCGCCAAGAGGAAAAGATATTTCAACTGGGTCTATGATAGGTGGAGGAGATGATGGGAGCTCCTCTATACTACTGAATAGGAAGCCATCACTTCTTTTCTCTGATATCATAACCATGCTTTCACTTGGTCTTATTCAGACATGCACGGTATTGACCGCACCATAGTGGTCCACAATATCGTAACAGTTCCCGATGCAAAACCTATCAAATAAAAGCTGAGGAAAATGCACCCTCGCATTGCTCTTCTTGTCAAAGAAGAACTTCAATGCCATACTACAAAAAATGGGTGGAAGCCATACCACTCATCTCCACGAAAGCTAAGAAAATATGTGAGTTCATTAACCATCACATCATTTGTCGCTTCGGTGTTCCTCATCACCTCATCACTGACAATGGAAAATAATTCAAAACAAAAACATTGCAAAAACTCTGCGACACCTTCGGCATTCATCTTAGTTTCTCATCACCTTATTACCCACAAACCAATGGCCAAGCTGAATCCACTAACAAAACCCTCAACAAAATTCTCATGAAAGTGGTTGACAATACTGGGAAGGATTGGCATACGCACATTCCTTTTTCCCTATGGGCATACCGCACTAGTATTCACACCTCCACTACAACCACACCATTTTCTTTGGTCTACGGTACAAAGACTGTTCTGCCTCTCGAATTCCGGATCCCCTCACTCCACATTTCTCTCCATGACATGCTCATAGATGATGAATTTTGTCAGGACTTCTTAGTATAGCTAGAGTTATTAGATGAACATCTTCTTAACACTCTAGATCACATTCAAGTTTACCAAAAACATATCAAATGCACTTATGAAAAACGTGTTCATGAATGAACCTTCCAAGTTGGTGACCTTGTCTTGAAAGAAAATCAACACCTAACTAAAGCAAAAAAAGTAAACGGGGAAAATTTGCTCCTAATTGGCTTGGACCATACATCATAATTCATACCTATGGATCAGGCGCCTATTGTTTATCTTCACTTGATGGTAAACCCAAACCTAAGCCCCTTAACGCATTGCATCTTTGACCATTCTATTGTTGAATCTTCATCCTACCTCACCCTTTGTCTCTTTACAGGCTCATCCCTTGACTGCTACCCACTCCATACACCTCCCCAATGATTAAACAAGAATCATGTGAGTACCCTTCACTTATTATCTCTTCTTGAATATGTGTACCATGGTGCTGCACATAGCATGATTCTCATGGATACTTTTCATCTACCTTTAGATGAGATCCCATGGTCATTCCACCTTGCCTTTTGAACAAGATTCCTATCCTCCACCTTGGTCTTGTCCATGATTTCAAAGACCTCACATGGGACCAAACTTCTTGAGTCATACTTCTAATAAAATATGACTCCCCTCACAAGGACATTTTCCTCTCGATAAAATTGTTGCTATAAATAGACTGCTCCCTCGAAGGAAAGCTATGTAAAGCTTTAAAAAAAATGAGAGAAAAAGAACCTTCTTGCATCGATCAGCTTCACGAAGACCTCAAGGAGTACTATATTATTTATCCCATATGGACTTCCCGCATCGATCAATCTATCAAAACAAAAAAAAATTTAGTCATTGGACTTGCCCATTTTGACCTAGGACCCCCTTGCCCAAAAGCCCTGTCACTCAAAACATATAAAATTAACTACCTTTCACCCTCCTTACAAATTCCACTCTCATTGTATCAATTACCACAAGGGACATCTTGGAATTTAGACATTTGGTGATCCTATGACTACCTTCATCATAGAACAGTTAATCGTGCAATACCTTTCAGGTCTTATGTTCATCACCCCCCTCCCAAGGTATGATCTACTCGGTATAATCGTACCCAATCAGGTGGCTCTATTTCCCCCCTCTTATCTTTTAACCATCATTTTTTACATTTTGATTACCTTATACAGGACTTGGTCCTCGATGCTTACATTTTAGGTAATCCTCCCCTATCGCCATAATTGTCTTCACCTACATCATTTTACCTATAATCTACCTACACCTATTAAACCTAAACCCATAACATGCCCAAAAAACCTACCAACTCATTTTCATATTCTTCCCTAGCTCATGGGAGAACTACATCAGCCTAAGGTTCCTTTTTCGCTGAGACTATGTAGGCAACAATCCGAGGGGCATGGGCCCCTTGGAGGTTAGTTTGGTCATTTTCTACCCTAAAACAATTCATCAACCAAGCCTAACTCACCATTTACATCACATTTCACTTTGTTCCCCTTTTAAAACAAAATTGGAAATCAAGCCACATACATAACAAGTTGCTTACCACAACATACATTTATTACACCTACCATCTCTCTATCATCACTATGCATAGATTATACCAACATTTCACATATGACCCATAGTATCATTCATTGCCAAAATAATGAATCATAACTAAACCTACTTTCAACTCGGCCATGCCTATAACCTGACTTGATCCATGCCTAAACCAACCTAACTCCATCATGCCTAACTCACATAATTTCAATCCACATTAAAGTAACAAATCCATATCTTATCTAACACAAGCCATAAAATAATGTCTCATAAACACATCCACACATCAAAAAATACCATGTATCTCATCATATAAATCAATAAATGTGTGTCTCAATATACATGTCTACCTCATCATGTCTATCATCTCACAAAAGTAGGCACGCAAGCCAATATACAATACAAAATGTCATCGACACGCAGGCCAATCTCATATATACAAAAAGAATGAAAGAATCACATACAAAATCTCTTCGAGCACGTAGGCCAGTATATGCTCAAAATATACAAAAATCACTCATACATCCTCACTGTCTTCGGCATGTAGGCCGGTATGGGATCAAAAATACAACTATCTTTAGCACACAGGCCGACATATATATACAAAAATCACTAGTATACATAAAAAATCAGGTGACCACATCTCAGGCATCTCGTCAAATGTCCTCCATCTCTATGTCACCTGTACCCTTGGCCTCCTGTTTCCTTTTTGGGACATCACCTAGCTCTGGTCTCCATTCACTGGTGGCCTCTCCCTGATCGGGCCTCGGAGCTTGCTAACCTCCTATACTCTCCACACTATGCGTGCAGGATCTCATCATCTCACTGGATGCCTGTTGTACCTTGTACTCTCTGTAAGATAGGAATTATATCCCAGATTCCATTAGTTAGTCTTGATAATATCACACCTTACCTAGGGCATCCCGTAACCTAGATATAGGCAGGGTCTGTGATGGTCCTATAGGTCTCAGCCCCTGTATCTACGCTGCAACGACCTATCCTTATAGTAACCTACCCTGCATTGGCCTGTGAACTGGGACAAGATTTTTGTGCCTTTGGTGGAGCCCCCTACCCCTATGCCTATATCTGGGCCTATAAGGCCCCAATTTGTGCCTGGGTTGTGGGCCAACTGGCCCTGTAAACCTGCCCACCTGACCCAGTAAGGATGTCACCTAACCATATCTTTCTCCATCTCCTCCATCACCTCTATCCTCTCCCTCTTCCATCTAGGCCTACAGATTGGCCACCTGTACTCATATTTATGCTACCTCTGCCTCCAAACCCTCTAACTATGTCTACAATATACCTATCTAGGTAATCAGCATCGCTACCTACCCTTGTAGGGTGTCTCTCTACACTGTGATGGTAGCTAAGTCTATCTGCCCCGATCTACATGGTATGGCTTCTAACTGAGCTGACCACCACTGCTTGTACCTATCTGTAAATATGGCATCATCTATCTGTCCGATCCACTAGCTCCTCCTCCTCCCATGTATGCTCTGAAGGCTGTGGTAGAGGTAGAGGCCCTCTCCATGTCATCTCTCCGATACTATGGGAAGGACAAAGAAATATCTTGTACAAGCTTGAACTGCCATCACACCCTGTCTACCGGGATCATCTCATCCTCACTGGCACGGTGACCCTGTATCCACCTCTCTAGCTGGAGCTCAGCTAGGTCCTCATGCATGTGCTTATATGAGGGGAATCCCACATATGGCCTCTAGATAATGTCCACTCTATACAACCCCTCCAATAACTACCAAAAATGGGCCACATCATATGTTGGCCTATCCGATCTCCACTCTCCTACAACTAACATCCATCTCTTGTATCCCACCCACACAGATCTCACTAGGAATGCATATGTTCAGGGTATCCCTATAGGTTGAATGCACACTATGTGTTCATACACCTAGCAGTGTAGTATAAATGTACAACATAGGCTAAACCTACACAACCGCCCATATGCCCATAGCTCTCGGTATAACTGCACCAAAAATGCTGGTAACCAGGAAAACTGGGTCTCCTCTACCATCATATCATTAACCACCCCCCATCAGTGATCAAGGAAAGTGTCCACCCTCTACATCTGGTAGTGCATGACAACACACTGCCTCCATCAATAGAACCACTAGCATTGTCTCATCTAGATGGGGTAGGTACATCTCGCCATAGCTCAAACTGGCACTATGGAATCTTTCCATAGGTACATCTCGCCACCCAATCCCTCTCTAGCCTCTGCCATCACTAAATAGCTACTCGTAACCTCCAACCAATCGAATCTCTTTCCCTGATCCCATGGACCCGCTGCTCACCAACCAAACCCTTGTTAAATCACACTGCCAGCTCACTATCCCGTTTCCTTTGGACACTTTTCTCTCTTTTATCTCTTTTTTGTCGCTTTCTCACTTTGCAAATAACAAATGAATAACAATAAAATGTGGTTTTTTTTTATCACCAACCCAACCTTATTGACATTGATTACAATTGACTGGCATCAGTTGCGTGCCCTACCTAACTGTCGTCAATTTCCCTATACCAACGTTGGTTATACATGACCGGCATCGGTCACCTTCACCTGCACATTGCCCTTACTTTGCCCTTTTACCCCACCCTTTACCCTAATCCTTAACCCCACCCCACCTATACCCAACCTATTTATCTTCACTTTCCAGACCTCCTCACTTGCCTGCCTACTCTTGTCCTCCTTTGGGGACTCATTATTTTACCCATACCTTGGCCTTACCCATGCCATGACCTAGATATTTGGACTTGGACCCTCGCTAGTGACCTTTGACCTCATGTGTTCACTTTACCTTGTTGCACTGTTACCTGTGTTGATTGACCTAATGAACCTACCTAGCCTATTTTCGTGACCATTTATCCTAACCCTATCTTTGGTATACTGGAACATACCTAAATGTTCCTGTACCTAACCTATGTTGTGTTTCCTGACCATATCCTATACCTTAGATACCATATTCACTTCAATCTTGTTTGAATAAACCTATCGAACTTAGACGACATAGAGTTTGCCCTGCTCTTCAACCTGCTAGCATGCTACAGTTTATCCATGTGCATGCGTTTGACTATTTCTACCTTTGACCTTGACCAATTACCTCAATTTCCCGAGTATACCTTTTACCCTTTTTCACCCTGTGCCCTCCTTCCTTTTCTTCACATTTATCTTTTTATCAAACCACTCACTGCTTCAGCCTGCTGCCTCATTAGTTCCTAGTTTGAGGGGGATCACCTTCACCCAAACATGGGGCAAACACATCTTTTTTTTGTTAGTGTTGCTTACTAATACAAGCTATGCAACAACAAGGGGCAAAATGTAGACACTAAAATTAGGTCACACTCCCCTTTCGTACCTCAACCAATAAGCACCTTTTATTACATTTACCTAGCCATGACCCCCTTTACCCCACTAATATTAATTTAATTTAATTAATTCATTATCCTCACCATATTTATTATTTAAATATCTTAATTTAAATAATATCCACACATACACTTCACTTAGACACATCATCAAACCAACTCAACCTAAGACCTATTATTAGTAAGTTGCCATAACTAACTAAGACTTACCCAAACCCTAAAAATCAATGCCTACATTCCCTCTAACCACATTTCTGCATGCTCAAAGAAGCTCTCAGTCTAATCCATAGGATAACAACACAAGATCCAAGGAAATCAAGAGGATCACCCTAGTTTAGTAAACCTAGGAAATCCTACCTTGACTGATGTTGGTTACCCCTAACCGTCGCCAGTTAAGTCAGACTGCCATCGGTTACCCTTTTAACCCCTAAACTAATTTATTCTCAAGGTTGGAAAACATTGAGAGAAGGTGAATGAGAAAGAACACATCTAAGAGAGATAACACATCTTTATAGAGAAAATTCTAGTGAAAACCCAAGCAGAGGAAGGATATTGAGCAACAGCCATCCCATTGAGAGAGGAGTGTACATGCAATGCATAAGCTTTGTTTAGTTGGTGAAAGCCTTCAAACCCCTCATCAGCACCTCCATCCCTCACATGCAATAAGGAAGTATAACATCATACTTTCCTGATATTTCATCATCATTTTATCATCTATTGTTTACTTTTCCCCCTAGACCTTGTCCAATGTTTTCACCTCCATTCTTAAAACTTCACAAAAGCCTGTCACCCAATACCCATCTCGACTCACCAAAGTCAATCACAAAGGAGACCACAACTTGTTTTGTGATATTTCCAGATCTCACAATAACATTACTGTTAGGAAATATTTAATTAGTGCTCCATTAGTAAACAATAATTACGTGAAGTAATTATTATGTTATAAGTATGTGTTAATAAATTGTTATTAGTTCTTATATAAAACAACAATAACAATTATATTTGGTTGGTATGTTAGAAACAACTCACGTAAGTTGTGAGTTGTTATAAACTACTTCCTATTATTTAGGAAGTATATTTCCTATGTATGTGTAATCAATCTCATAGGAATACAATGCATTATTATTGTGCTTTTATTTGGTAACAGAGCGATCAATGATCTATTAAATCTGTGAAGGGGCTATTATGCAAATCCATGCTTGCCCCGAGTTATGAGATTCTTTGAGAAGTAATTATTTTAGTTATAGAAGAGATAGGTGTGTGTAAAATCCTACGAGTAAGGTTTTAGAGAAATAAACTGATAAGTAAAGGAAGCTGTCAGAGATCTTGAAGTCCGTGATTTTATTATTTTCTATTAGTACATATATATAGCATATTTTGTTCTACCTACTTGAGTCTTCAGCTTGATTCGCTACATTCTGATAAGCTGATCTCTATGTTCTATGAGCCACCATTTCTATAAATATTTGAATGTATTCTGCAGTGGGAGGTGTACAGATTTCTTTAATCGATAGGCCAAGGAAGCAGTCGTACTTGAATCCAAATAACCGAGCGCGTTGAGAACATGTTGATTGGTTGACAGAACTTTGTATTACAAGACTTCTTCTGGAAGTGTTGTTTGCTATCAAGACAATTCTTTAAGACAAAAGGCACCATTGATCATTACAATTGATGTGGATCAAAGCTAAGGTATTGACCTCTATTGATGATTTTCAATCAACTTTCTAGTAACATTACAGTTTGAACAACTCGAATTAAGAAAATAGGGGATTTGCAATGGGTTCTCCATTCAATGACGAGGTTGTGGATATCAAGCTCTAAGAATAATGCAGATCCAATTATTATTATAGTTCATTGTGCTAACAGGATTGGTCTCACTTGTGACTTGGCTGGCATAATTTTTGATTATGGGTTGCCTGTGGTCAGGGGAGATGTTTTTACCAATGGAAAATGGTGCTATTTGGTATTTTGGGTCCTGCCACGCCCTGGATCACCTCGGTGATTCCCTTGGGCAATGCTCAAGAATAACCTTATATCTGTTTGTCCCCCTAATCCCGATCAGCTTTTCTTCGCAATCAATCCAGATCCAAAGCCCGCAAATGTCTATGTTTTGCAGATCTATTCATTGGATCGGGCAGGTCTTCTAAATGACATGTCTCAAGTGCTATGGGACCTCGAATTTTCATTGTGTCCTCTTGTCTAAGTCGTAAAAATAGGTTCCACTAGAAGTTCAAGTCTTTTTTTATTTAATTATATATCTTATATTTTTATAGTCCTGTAATTTGATTGAGTCTCCACGTATAGCCTCCGTTTATTTGTCCATCAAAAAATGTCATTTATTTCATTGAGAAAGTCCAATACAATACTTTAGTTATTGTGTCATATGTCCATCAAGATAGAAAGTCATATTTAGTTAATGTCTATTTATGTAAATCCAATATTTAAGTCGATGTTGTTAGAGTCAGTATGTATATATGGTAAGTTATTTTTGTGTCATATTTGTCTGGAGTCAAAATATTGAGAATTAATAATTTAAAGTTGTAAAATGTACGAGAGTCAATTTTTGTATAGTCGTCAAAAGTTCATTGTGGGTCAATACTATTATAAAAAGTGTCCTTCCAAAGTTTGAAAAATAAAATTTTTTTTGCCCGCATTTCAATTTTGGACGCATTTTCCTTGTACGCGACGTCCAAATTATTGAAGGTATTTTTTTTGAGCTTCATGATCACATCCGGCTCTAGCAGCATGATACTGGAGGCAAGAGGAAAACGGAGGTTGCATTCAGCGACCTCTCGTCAGTCAACGACGGGGGCCGCACAGATGGTTTGGTGACATTTTTGTGGTGTAGCTTTTAATAGAGTGTTCCTGTTTACAGTGTTCCTTGAATAAGTGGAAATTTCACATTGAGGGGGGGGAACATGATCCAATTTCATTTCCATTATGTCACTATGTATGTATGAGCAGAAAATGTCAGTAGAATTTCCTATGTTATTCCCTACAGTGAGATGTGATGAGGGTTGATAATAGTACTTGGCATCATGATGTGGTTGTAGGTAAACCACTTGAAAACCTTCATTTGTGGTTTGTGGTAAACCAATAGCAAAACCACCATTCTTGGTTGTTGGTAATCCATTTACAAAACCATCACTTTGTGGTTTGTGGTAAACCAATTGCAAAACCACCATTCTCGGTTTGTGGTCAACCGTTTGGAGGTTTGTGATCATCCTGTGAAAATCACCAGATCATGAGCAGGTGCAAGTAGGCATGTTTTCCCCATGTTCGCACTAAGGGGGGGAATGTTAGGAAATATTTAATTAGTGCTCCATTAGTAAACAATAATTACATGAAGTAATTATTATGTTATAAGTATGTGTTAATAAATTGTTATTAGATATAAAACAACAATAACAATTATATTTGGTTAGTATGTTAGAAATAGCTCACGTAAGTTGTGAGTTGTTATAAACTACTTCCTATTATTTAGGAAGTATATTTCCTATATATGTGTAATCAATCTCACAATACAATTTACTTTGTTTATAGCATTGAATTTTTTTAAAATAGTGGACTGACATCCATCTAGGAACTATCACACTTCCTGGATCTAGCATATGCTAGGCAGTTCACTGCCCATATTATTTAATTCCTTCTAGTGGTCTTATTTTGCATTATAGGTAGTTCCTCCTAGCCAAAAGGAAGCTCTCACAATCATCTATGGATTTGGAAGTCATACATGCACAACAACCCATCAACCAACATTTGAACAGGTATTCCTCCTACACCCATTACCTTATCTATTTCATCAACGCTTCAAAGAAATGATCTAAGAATCAGGTGAAACAATAAATTTATTTTCAAAACAAAATATAGGGAAGATGTATCTATCGATAAGTAAAATTAATAGCTAGTTGAAAAAGAATATTCTCAGCAAGAAGTATTGACTATGAGGAGACAATTGCAACCACTGCAAATATCAAGACTATCAGAGTTATTTTTGCACTAATGGTAAAAAAAGATGGAAACTTTAATGAATGGACGTAAAAAGTGATTTATTGAATGGTGATATCAAAGGAGAAGTATACATGTCCTACCCAAAAGTAGCTGTCAATGAATGGTATCCTAATAATGTATATCATCTAATTATGTGTCTTTATGGACTTAAATAAGCACTAAGGGAAAGGTATTTTAAGATAGATTATCACCTATTGCAGAATGGATTCACCCATAGCCACCTCAAATTAATTTTTTTATATTAAAATGGTAGTCACAAAGATTTTCATTATTTTTTTATATGTGGATGATCTTTTGATCACATGGAGATCACAAAATATCATCGAAGATATAAATAATGATATAAATAAATCCTTCCACATGAGAGATTTGGGGTTATTTCATTACTTTCCTAGGTTGGAAATATGTTAGAATAAGAATACAAAATTTATCTTACAGATAAAATATGCCAAGAAACTCCTAGAAAATCATGGAATGTCTAATTGTAAACATATTTCTACTCCAATCGAGAAAAATTTGAAACTTTATAGATTCAAGGATTCACACCAAGTAGATGTTACTTACTATAGGCAGTGTGTTGTGAGTCTCATTTACTTGATTTAAACCAAACTAGACCTATACTTTGATGTAATATACCTTTTCAGATTCATGCAAGAAGTAAAGAAATATCACCTGGGTAACAATGAAGCATGTTTTGAGATGCGTCTAAGGTATAGTTGATTATGGCATGGAATATCGTAAGAACTCTCAATTATTCTTATATGGATATACCGACTCAGACTATGTTTGATATTTTGATGATTGGAAATCAACTATAGGATATGTTTTTCATCTTAGATCTATACATATCTCATCAATTAGCAAGAAGTAAATTTTATCACACCACATGAGGAGATTTGTGTGAATTGATTTGGTTACATAAAATTATATATTATATGGAAATTCCTAAAGAAAAACCACCTACCATCCATGGCAACAATCAGGGTGTGTTTAAGCTTGTGAAGAATATAGTTTTTTCATGAATGAACAAAGTACATGGAGGTCTAATTTACTTTCATTGGAGAAATAGTCTTGAACCACAACATCTTACTCCAGTACTTCCCAAAACCTCTCAAGTAGATGACATACTCACCAAGTCTCTTGGGAAGGTATAATTTGAGTTGTTTTGGGGGTAAGTTTGTAAAAATAATGTAATAAGGCAGGAATGTTAACATATTACATTGATTCCTTTGACTGGTAACCTTCTAGGTCATGCACAATTGTTTTGTTCCCATGGCTTGTATTCATAAGCCTCTTTTCACATTGAATGATCATCCAATACAATATTCTTCATTTCTTTGAAAATAGTAGCTTAGATTTTAACATAAAAATGAAAACCCTCATATGTCAATGTTTGGAGGAAAAACCCATCACACCCATTTAGTAATTCCATCTAGGGATTACAATAGAGCTTTTAGATTTGGAGGAAATCCATCACAAATGTATAGACATGGTGATTTGTGTATTTTTATGGGTTTGGAAATAGTCTAGAAAATTAAAACAATATTATCTAGAAGTGACATTTCATCCTAATGTCACTATTCATGGCATCATTATTCACAATGTTACTATTCATATCACTATTCACTAGTGTACCTACATTTATAATATGGTGTACCTAATGGAAACAAAAGACAATATTTTTTGGAATACATTACACAATGTAATAATATAATACACACACATAGGATATGTGGTTGAGAGCATGTGGTTACAGACCATACTGCATACATGGAGGAAACCAAAAGATAACCACCCTTACAATATAATATGCATTATTTTTTACTATCATTCCCCCTTATAACAATTTTTTTACAAATGTACCCCTGAATAATTATCATCTTCTTCAGATTAACCATATTATTGATTTGCGACGTGTCCTTTCTATAAAAAGAATGTCATCTATATTTCTATAAATTCAATATAGTCATCACAAACACCTTTCTCATCTTCATCCATTCCAATAATACCTTCATTGAGCCTTACATTATCATGCAACACACTATAATCCTTGACAATCCTAGCCTCATCAAGCACGTACTTGAGGATAACATCAACTATGTCATCTTAATAGTATCTACGTCCAACTAGGATGATGTCACCAGTAGTGATCTATACCTTCTTATGCATCTTTCCATGAATATGATAGATATGTTTGGTTCCACTAATGCAGAGGGCATCACAACATGGCCCATTAACAATCATTTGAATAAATTGGTAATACTCTTACCCGTCTTCCTTGAAGAACAACTCCCTCTTTTAATCGTTAACCTCATTTTGACCCTTTTTATTTGGTATATATTTTTGGATTGCTACACCTACTTACCATCTCAAATTATAGATGTATAGGTTTTGGAAAATACACCTATCTGTTACCTTTTTCTACTTACTACAGATGAAATAAAATAAAAAATATAACTAATGGAAGTATTATGTGTGAACATTAAATAGAGGGAAGCATAATAAATCTCAAATGTAGTGCAGGTTGTGGATGATGAATTTCTTGAGGTAGGCTAGTAATTTGTGCATATCTTTGGAGGGTTGGAATGGTGTTTCAAAGGGTCTTTAATATGAATAATCCAAAAATAGGTATCCACGCATGTGCCAAAATAATTTTATCCTCATCACTGTTATGATGTGCAGCTCTCATTTCTTGTCACTTTAATACCGCTGATGGAAACAAAAGAGTGTAAAAATGTTTGAATACATTTCACAATGTAATAATACAATATTTACATGGAGGTGATGAAGTTGAGGGTAGGTGGTTATAGACATGACTTCTTGGTGTTGTCATTGATGTAAAATCCCATTATTGACAAATAGGATGATAGATTGGAGTCATATGATGCTTGGTATGATGACGACATGATGATTCAAGTGTGTTCTTCGTTACATAAGGAGATTCCATGAGAATGGCTTGTTCTAGCAAGATCAATCAGGTGACCTAACTAGCCTAGATGATTGTGCTTGATGTTTGGAGCTTCTTAGTGGCTTGAGGAACATAATGACAATGTGGAGAGAATTATTTGAGAGTGTCTAGGAACTTAAATGAGTTTCAAGGTGTAGATACAGGTGGATGCGTAAGTTGTAGGTGCTTATCTAGATGAAGTCTAGGTGTTAAGAGGCATGATGTTGAGGTGAAGAGCTAAGTAAGCTTATGGAATCATGCAACATTATATTTTACATGCACTCATAGTTTATTATTTAGGATTTTTAGTTATTATTTCTTGGTATTCAATGCATCTTACACAAGATCCACCTAGGGCACGATTCAACACACATGCAAAAATACATGGAGTTTGAAATGTAGTTCAACCCCTAAATTGTAAGCTCACTCGGTTCGGTTACAATCGAGGTCAGTGTGACTCCCCATTTACGTATTTTTATTTTTGGTATTTTATGTTTATTTGGGGTTTTGTAGGTTCTCTTTCTCTTTGCAGGTTCCAGGAAAATTTTGTGGGCATAATATGACACATAGGTGATCAACAAGGAAAAGAAGTGACATAAAAGTGACATATAATAAATCAATTTCCTTCCATTTTCATATTCATGGGTGCCTAGAAGTAGTCTGCAATGCTCATGCACCCCTAACCTGATCCAGGTGCCCCAGTCCACACATTTATGATAGTTATGCATTTTTCTGGGTTTGTTTGCGTTACTCTCCTCCTCATGTTTATTAGTTTTCTAGTCTAGCACAACTCAAGATCAATTGTAAAATCATATAAGTATTCATTCCCTTCTCTTTCACTTGGGATTATAATTTTAACTAGCTTATTTCTTAGGTTATATCTATACAAATATTGTATTATCATTTCATTATGACTCTAGAATTAGGGTTTTACAAATTCCACTATTTTTTAAATCATTTTGTAAACCCATCTCATTTGAACACTTTTGGATCCTCATTTTTTAATTCTCTTAAGGATTATAAGGTCTCTTAATTCTATTTGCTTCAATTTCTTTAAATTCACCCATCTTGAAAAAATAATCTCCAAAAAACCCTCGACACTTTGTATTTCCCTATCAACATGTTTCCTTCACAGGTCATGTCCATCTTCGATCTTCTTCCATTCAATATATTTTCACGTCTATTCAAACTTTACATTATTTATTTCAAGATAAATTTCAGGCTATGGAATCCATGATTACATATCCTAAATATGAAATCCAACATCTTAAGGATGCTTCTCAGGCTCATGCTAGTTCTTCTTCTCAACACCATTCTATGTCTTATACATGTGCTCATATCAGTGAACCCCAAGTATTGCCACTCCCTGTAACTCTAAAGTTTGATCTCAATACTAAACAATAAGATATTCTTCCATAACTCCTCACTCATCAATTAATCAAATTGTCATCTACTCATTTCTATCCTCCTTATAGGCTTGCAAAATATCAATGTCATCCATGTTGTAATAATCATCAAATCAATGGAAAATAAAGACAATGATTGTTATGCTCTTCAAAAACAAATTGGCCACCTTAATCATTATGGTCTCATATCATTTTCTACACAAAATGATCCTACATGTTAATATCAATTTGATACATCTCATTGGGTTCCTAAATATGATTCATCTATGTCTAATGAGCGTCATGCCATCACTTATAGTGTTTCTTGTTCTATCACTTAGACAATACGTATGCAATCCACTTATCCTCTTAAAATCTATCTCATTCCTCATCTCAAGTCATGTACAACATAACCAACTCAAACTACACAACCACCTCTCAAAATTAGTCTTCCCTCTTCTCATATCAAGTCTTATACAGTGTCACCAATCCCACATAATCTCTAACTAATCACTTTCATCAAAGAAACTACTCCTTATGCTAATGGAAAAGACACATTTCAAACTCCGTGACCATGGCATAGTCCTACTGTTTCTTTTTCCTACCATTGTATTTTCTGTCTTATCATGACATAGATAATTCTCTCCTAAAATAGCATGGTATCTCTCATGTCATCAATAGATCTCAATCATTGGCACACTTGGGGGCATTGTTGCTTATTCTCCCCCCTCTTAGCATTATTAGGTGTCTCACATTTTCTACTATTACGCTTTGTGCTTCACATATAGTCTTTCTCATACATTATACACACAACTTTCATCGTCATTACCCTATTATGAACTCTTGTGTTATGGTTCACACTTAAATGTTTAGGGCCCACTACATTCATGAACCTCATGTCATAAAACCTACACATTTCATGCTCGACTCATTCATGAAATATCTTTCTAGAAAAAAATCATCACAACACACTACTAGATGACACACTCTAGTTACATGGTTCATACTCAGCTGTTGAGGGTATAAATATGAAATTAAACTCATCACACTCACTCACTATCTACTCTCTATGCTTTATCAATCATATCTTACTAGTGCACAATTCAAACCATTTCCTAATGACACACTCTTGTTCTATGGTTCATTCTTTACTATTTAGGAGACATTTAAAAATGAACCTCATCTCATACATATTAATCCACATATGCTAGAGGGCATGTTACTACTATCACATTCACTTTGCATTCCAGTCCATTCACATTCACACCATATTTCATATCTTGGTTACGCATTGTTCTTTATTACTTATACTCACATATGCATGATGCTCAATATGTTAGATATATATTTTGTATGTCATTACCTTTTATATATACACTTACACATTCAATTTCCTTCTAGTTGTGAATGTATCCTCTATAAAGATTTTTACATGTAACACAGATGCTTGGCACTATACATCTTACCAGTCTCACAATAGCTCCTGGGGGCATCTACATTCGTACACACTACAGGTGTCATTGTTTCATTTTATACTATTTCCTACTCTAACTGGCACACTATTTTATATCAAATCATACACGCTTTGACACACTTTTTCATCTTTCTAATATGCTAAAGGTTGCTTCATGTACAACATTTGTATTTCAAGAGCTATTTTCCACCATGGTTTTCTGAAATTTTTCTTGCTACTATTTATCAATCTTATATTGTATTACATTGATTGTGGACTATGCCCTTTGTCTTGTGTGCATAGTGTATGATTTTTTCCACTTTGGCCTTGATTATTTTGCAACATTGTGAGTGATGTCCCATGTTTCAAAACATCCTTTCATGGTCTACATTTTCTTCTTGCTTGATAGATTACACATTGTTTTCTATATGTGTATTTGTTTTTTTCGTACTAACACATGTTTCCAGCCACTTTGTTTTCATGTTCCTTGGTTTCTACCAAGCACATTCCCTCCCTAGTATAGGGCATGAGTTTCAAATCAATGTTTGGTCCTCTCCTTTGGACCAAATTCTCCTAGTAACATCACATGCACCCCAAATGAGGGGATGCATACATTGGGTGAGTCAGTCACCCCATTCAACAGTACACATTCATAGTTCAAAATTTCATAGTACAGGAACAACATAGTTTTTAGTTACAACTACGACCCAGAATTAGACTTATATTTTCATCACAACACATACTCTAGTGCCCAGATACAGACATGAGATTTTGGTCACCCCTGAACGTTCCTAAGCACCTAATACTAGGGGCTAGTTACAGTTATTTTCTCATATCATCACAATTTTTAGTAGTTTATGGAATACTTTTCACATAATAGGAACAATCCTCCAACAATCAGAATTCATTCTATCTCCTTTTTCCTATTTACATTTGATCAAACTAGATCAAACTTAAACAAGATAGGATTGCACCATCTGTAGTGGTGTATAAAATTTGGGAAGTAGTCAAAGTATGGAGAATAACACTAGACCTTTCTCCCTAAACTCTTATGTTGTGGCGTGAGATCACCCAAAAAACTTGCACTTGACATGAGTTTACCCAAAAAAATTCATTCTTGGCATGAGATATTCAAAAAAACTCATTTTTCTATAACATTTTCAAGATCCTTTCAATCTTTTTTACTCATCAAGGATTAGGTGCACATGTTCCTTTTCACATTTTTTACATACTTCGATCAAATTTTTTATATACACGACTTTGAATATTATTATTCTCCTCTTTTGTAGGTCCATCCTTATGGGAAGCAACACTCACATCATCGAACACATAAAAAGGAAAATGATAATAGGTACAACACGACATATACACATATGCTTTCACTTGTAAGGTCACTTCCTCTTCTCTAGCTTCCACGGTTCATTTTTATCACTCCACACTTTTTCTTGTCTCCTCAGCATGCTTCCACCATCGATCTACAAGGTTATTAGATATGCATCTCTTATCTACTTTATGTTATCGATAATTCACTCAACAAAATAAAGTGGGAGAAAATGCAGACACAAAATCACGCACTCAGGTATATTTATAGTTCTTAATCACATACTTGCATTCATATGATTCCTAAGCAAGGAAAGTACTAATTAACCACTGTCTTTTGCCTATTTACTTTCTTTATAGTTTCCTTCTTGGCCTTACACACCCTATTACCCATTTTGAATTTTGATACTTTAGATTTTCTGAATTTGGACACCAAAGCCTAGCTAGGACACCTACACCTAGGTACCCTCGTCTCCTCTACGCGCCCCCAAACCTATTTGTATCTTTCTCACCTCTTTTAGGCCTCTTCTAGTGATTAGAAATCTTGTTTTATTATGGTTCGTAGTTTTATATTTTATTTACAAAATTCATACAAGGGAATCATATAAATACAATGTTATGTGATCAAACTAAAAGATCAAGCTCTAAACATCTATTACTATCACCTAATGTTACATCCAAAGGCATTTCAAGAGCATCAAAGTATCCATCTAGCTTCATTCAAGGGACAAGGGACTGCATAATTTTTCATACACTTCATAGGAGGGGAATCTCATATTGACATCCACACATCTACTTACATTTCTACATCTATCTATTTCTCACTATTTAATACATCTTACACAAGAGCCAACTAGGACACGATTCTACACACACATACGAAGAACTGCATGGAGTATGAAATGTAGTGTAATGCCCATATCATAAGCTCACTCAATCGAGTGACCATGAGGGTCAGTCTGAATCACCATTTTCATATTTTTTATTTTTAGGATTTGATGTGTTTTGGATTTTTACATGTGCTCTTTCTCTTTATAGGTCACAGATGAATCCTGGGGGCATAGTGTGACACATAGGTGATCAACAATGACATAGAAGTGAGACAGAATAAATCACTTTCTGGCCATTTTCACAGTCACGAGTTCCCAGAAGCATTCTACAGCTCCTAAGCACCCCTGACTTGATCCATGCATCCATGGGGGGTTCATTTCTAGGTAATATCCTAGCACATTCATTTATATTGAGGTAATTAAAATTGATAAAATAAAATAAAATATAATGATAGACATGACAGGGTGAAAGGATTTAATTTATTAATATTTTGAATCAATTGTTTGGGGTGGGTTAGAAAGGTGGGCCAAAGGATAGGAAAATTTAATTTTAATATAAAACTAAAACATTTGAACCCTAGTTTTTATTACTAAATACCTTAAAATTGTAAAAGGAGTGTGATCATAAAGTTAAATTATAATCTCTTTTTGAATAATGAAATCTAAATTAAGAGATTATTAATTAAATAATAATAAGATGGTAGAAAACTAGGATTGAGTATGTTTTTCAACACAAGTTATATTATTTTATCATCTTAATTATTTAAATAATTATTGATAAATGATTAAATCTTAACATTTATAAGGTAATTTGTAATATGTCTTGAATGACTTCAAACTCTATTTTAAGATAAAATGCGTATTAATAAAATAATAATTGAGTGAGAAACATGATATACATTCTATTTGATATATTAGGGTAGAAATAAAAAGGGGTTGATAAAATTATAATGGAAAAATGGGTTATTAAGGTACATGGAAAAAATAAGGGGGTATTTTATTTCTAATAATATAATGGGAGGGGGTATTATAAAATGAATAGTTAGAGGTTAAAACTAGCATTAAGGCTAGCATTAAGGCTATTATTTTAATACTCTTCGAATGAACGTGATATACCATACTTTTACTAAGTGAACCCCCCATGTAGGTGCCCCAATCCAAACATTTCTGATAGTTCTACATTTTTTCTACATTTTTTTGGGTTCATTTGCAACACTCTCCTCCTGTTTATCAATTCTCTAGTGTGGCACATCTCAGGATCAATTGTGAAATCAACTAAGCATTCATTTCATTCTCTTGCACTTAGGGTTTTAGTTTTAGCTAGCTTATTTCTTAGGTAAAATATGCACTTTATTGCATTAACATTGTGTTGTGACTTTGCAATTAGGTTTTTACAAATTCTAATATTTGTTAAATCAAATTCATGTTTTACAAGACAATAGAAGACCGATGACGGAAAGTTTAGTTTCCAAGATAATTATGCAAATCGAGACCATGCAAAACTATGTATTCTTTCTAATATTTCAAGTATGATAGACCTGAAGGTCATTTGTAACTTGTTAAAAAACATTACTTATACCACATCACCTTTAGACAAGTGAATAAGGAAAATAGTTAATTTGTGAAATAAACTGAAGAATTACCTATAGAGGAATTATGTGACATATGGCTACCATGAGTTGGAATACATTGAAGTAATAAATAAATGATAGTGGTTTCTAATCCATGCATGGAATTAATAATGAACCAATAGAAGAACAATGGATATATAGAAAAAACTAGCATGAAATCGTGGCTATTCCTCTTAATTCAATAATCAAAAAGGAATTAAAGTTCAAATGTAACAAAACTAGATTTTTGGATGTTTATTCAGACAATGCCATATTTGAAAAATATGCCAAGGAAGGTAAAATTAATGATTTCGCATCAATTGTTTGAAAAAAATTCTACACAAAAGTTAGTCTCTCGGTCTAGAATGGTTTTAGGGTATGTTCAAAATGGGAGAATAGAGAATGGTTGCCAACAGTTTGACAAAATTCCTAAGTGAAATGCGATCTCTTGGATAGTTATGTTATATTGGTATCTCTGGAGCGAGAATATTGAGGAAGTGAACTATGGGATATAGGTCTATCATAATCAAGTAATATTATAATTGTTCAATAAAAATAATATTATTATATTTAAAAATCAACTGTAAATTTGTACCTTCAGGAAAGGGACTCCCTAAGAGAAGATAAAGGATTTCTACTCATTTCAATAACCTTATCCTCTTGTCAGTCTATATAGGAAGTAGATATGTGATACACAAGTTGTATTGGAATTTTTCAATGAAATGAAATTATTTATAATTAAAAAAATTAATAAATTAAACCTCCATGTAATGTTGTGGTACATCCACCAATATATAAATATGGTGATCTTTGTTATAAGACTATTGTAGGTATTTGTAAGTAGTAGACCTATCATTATCAGAATATATAATAGAAATCTTTAAATGTAAAAAAAATGATTTTCAAATTACAAAATTCACTATAAACTTATATCCTTTTGGTTTGTGAATAGAGGTCAATGGATGTATACTCATTGAAGAATGCCAAGTTATCTCGTGGGCCTTGTCCAAATCCACATTTATTTCATATTGTGTTGAAGAAAAAAAATGAGAGCCACACGATGTGAAGGTATCAAATATCTTTTTAAATAGATTATGTCTTCAGTAAAAAAAATATAAATTATATAATGTGTTGATTTCATGATATGTACAACCTATGTTGTAAAAAACAACAATACAAATGGATTCAATAGGAAAAATTGTGAATTCCAAAATCTATTCACGTTGAAGTATTTTTTCTTGGAAATGGGATACCATGAATTTTTTTTTTTGAATTTTTGAATTTATTTTCTTTGTTTAATATTTTGTTGACCTTTGAATAATTTATTTCCTACATACTATACAATTTCTCATGATGTTTACATAATCCACCCTCATTTTTACACAATTTATCATAGGGATTTTAGAATTTATCCTACAATTTCCATAATTAATCCTTGGATTATAGAATTCATTTACAATTTCAATATTTTTTTTTCAAAATATACCCTACATTTTACACAATTTCTCCTAGGGTTTACACAATCCATTCCATAGTTTACATAATTTATATCAAGATTTTAATAATTTAATTAGGGTTTAAAATATTTCCCTTGAAATCTATCTTATGTTAAATACACAATTTTTCCTCAAATTGTTTTTTTACTTTCAAGTATTTAGAAACAAAATATTAACAAAAATCGGATAAAAATCTACGTAACTATAAATTAGAAGTTGTTATGTACTCTTCTTCTTCATGTAGAGGATTTTCTTGCCTTGAAGGTTTTTGTTTTGCTCCATGACTCTGTCAATATGCTATTTATTCTTTATTGTCCTTTGTGATGTCATTTTCCTTTAATGCTCTTCATTTTTGTTGTTTTTATAAAAATATTTCCTCTTCCTTTTTGTTGTATTTTTTTTCTTCTACTATTTATCCTCTCCTATTCCTTTTTATTTCTTCTTTTCCTTTCTCATTTCCTCTTGTCACAATTAAAATGATATGAAACAAAAGGGGAGGGCTTTTTAATATCTCACTTTATGTTTTTCAAAAGTCAAGTGTTGTTGTGGCTCATCTCCTTTTATGTATTAAGTTAGAGGTGACTATGTTGCACTTACGATGTGATAATAGTTCCGCAAACGTGACACAAAAGTGATGCAAATATGGCATCCTTTTTTGTCACCTTTGTAGCATAATTATTATGTCATAATTACATCCAATTTTCCATCTAAAATAGGAAAATAATTTAAAATAGAAAATAATAAGAATTTGACAGAAACTGTGATGTTGTTTGCAATATATGTAATAATATAGTAATATTTAAATGGAAAATATTATTAATATTTACAAATAGATAAAACTTTAATGGAATTGAAAATAACATTTCATATAGTAAGATTCGGGAGAGTGTTTAGTATGCCCCTTTATAATACAATAAAATTAAATAATCAATGACACATGTATAACAAATCATACGTGAAAGAAATATGTAATACAATAATTTTATTAATGTTAAGTGTTATTAATGCTATGCATATAATTTCTATATATGCATACAAGTGACAGAAGAAAATATGAGGAACAAACATGTAAAATTCATCCAATAAGTGACCAAAACAAGAAAGAAATACCACCACAATATTTAGAGGTGGTGTAATGACTTCAAAAAATGGAGTGCTTCTTACTAACTACTTTATATTCAAATCATTTGGCATGCATACTTTCGGTTTCAATGTTTTTTCAGATCAGAAAAACAAGGGGAAAAATAAATTTGGATTTCATAAATGAAAAGATAAGTACGATGGGTAGAAAAAATGTTCTGAATTCTTAGGAATTAGTATTTTTTTTATATATCAATAAGGTTTTTTAGATTAGGGGGTATTTCCTTGTGATGTTTTGGATCAATATTCAGGTGTGCTTATACATATCACAATCAATATAGCTTATAGATTTATTAGTAAATGATGGAAATTCAAGAGAAAAATTACACCAAAATTCCATAGAATAGAAAAAAATACTAATTTATTGGCAAAACGGTTCGAATTGTGATTGAACTACTAGGGTAGAAGAAAATTGATCTTAGATAAATCCCCATTTCTTTGGCAAGAAAAATTGTGGTTGCAGAAGTCTTTGTTTAGAGACAGGAAGATCACATCAGGGAATTTGGATAAGTAATTTGTGACTGAGCTTGTAAGAATCCAAGGCCCTTAAAATTATGAAAACCTATTGTTGTCTAAATTTCTCATTTGTTAATCAAATTAATGCACTTGCTAGTAAAAAAATTAGCAACTCAGAAAGGATAGAGGGTTTACGTTACCTCAAATGCGTGATACTTGATACATGCACTAAATGATGAATTATTGTTGTTACCAAACATGCAAATAAGACTAGAAAAATATTTCATTAGATAGACTAGGGCAGGGGTTTTCTGACAAAGTGGACCCGAGAAGCGTTAACTTCCTTAGTGGATGTCAACCCTCATTGTTAGATAAAAGAGATGTAATCAAAAGGATATACTAATAATATGCAGAGACTGAAAAAATAAAGAATCTAAAAGTAATATTGGTTTATTTAGATATTGATCTGATTAAAAAAATGAAAAATAAATGTACCTAGTCTTTGTTGATAGAAACCATGACTATGCAAAGGTAGGTCGACGGCGAATTGGGAGGCTAGATAAGAAAGAAGAGGAAAATATGTAGACTATGTAGGATTTGAGTGCAGTTAGGTAGTTGCAATAGTTTGAAGATGTTGGGGTCTTTCTGTAGAAAACATTTGAAGAAATAGAAACTAGGAGAAACAACATAAAACAAGGTTTATGGGGAAATATTGAGAGCATGACCTTAGTCGATGGCGACTAGGATACAAGTAGGCTGATTTTTCTGTAACATAGGAGCTAGATGAGGGATTAGAAGACTAAAACAAAGACTAAGCACATGAAAAGGCTGAAGATAGACCTAGAACAGAAGGCAAGGGATATTGAGGCTGAGTTAACGATGACCTAACATGGTTGACGATGACTATGATAGGGATTGATGAAGTTGAAGCAAGGCAAGCCAGATGATCAACCAGTAAGAACGGGTTTACAAAAAGAAGTTGATAAATAATTTGTGAGATATGTTGTTGATGATGTAGACCTACAAAAGGTTAGATGTGAGAAATACAAGATAATATGATAAAATTGATTAAAATTATGTACAATAATGACAATCTTACAAAAAATCTAATCTTGATTAACACATGCACGTTGCAAGGAGGTCTGGGAGGTCTGTAATGGCTTCAAAATTGTTCATGCACGAAATATTTTTTTCAGGATACAAGGAGAGATTTGGATTTGCATGCACTTGATAGAGAATAGAAATAAATCACTTTGCTTTATAGGGTCGACAGTGACTAGGCTAGGTCACTGCCATTCGTGAGGAAAGTTTCCCCAATGGTAAGATTTTCCATATTTTGGTGTGATCACTTGTCTTTTTGGAGCTAGCTAAATTTTGTAAATCATTAGGTAGGAAGGGGGTTTTGGGGGATGAGATGTAGGTGAGTTGGCAATGGAGATAGGTTAGAAAAAGAGTAGGGAAAAGTAGGGGTGTAGATTTGGAATGAAAGCATTCCAAAATGGGAAGTTAGTTAGGTCATGATTAATTAATTGATCAATGTTGATTAAATAGGATTTTAAAGATGATGGGAATTTAATTAATTAGTGAGAATGAATTAATTAAATCGGAAGAGGGCATTTGATTAAGTAAGGGGGATAAATGGAATAATATATGCGCATGCAGGAGATAAGGGAATAGATACCGAAATTAGGCATCTTCATTTTTCCCCTTTTGGATTAGTGACTTAGGCCAATAAGCTGTTAGAAAAAACTAAAAAAATGGTTTCATGAGGATAAAGAATTGATGATGAGCTCCCCCTAAAATGGGGGATCGATGATACTAAGGGAAAATCAATGATGCATTTGATAAAGGTAGATGATGAAGGGCAGGTGGGTAATGAAAATATGGGTGAAAGCATAACCAAGGAAAGATGCCCCACACAAAAAGGATTGTAATAATGATGGAAAACTATGACGGTGACTCCAATATCATATCGGTAGGGGAAAATTGTGGTCTCAACTGAGACAGACACCAACATTCTATAGACTAATGAGTGGGTGAAGATCACTGCAGTCTGGATGTAGGCCGAGATGAACAGTGGGTCATGGGAAAGTCATCAAAGTATGCACAATTATATGTGAAGAGTATGCAAAATCCTTCGTACACGAGGAATCAAGTGAATATGTATGCATCCAAAAGGGATGAGGATGAATGATATGGTGCCCAATGGGACACGAAAAAGGCCGAGAAGGCAAAATTAAAAAGCAAGTGATGACGTAATATGCTCGATACGGAGAAAGCATGATATAAATTAAAATATGCCTCAAGTGGGGAAAGGATATGGCCATGAAGTGGGATTTGCGTGTAAGTTGAATAAGCCTATGAAATAAAATGCCCAAAGAAGGAGAAATTAAGGCCTAGTAGGACTTTGAGAGTAGACTTAATAGATTTGGATGTTTAATTAAATACCTAGATGATGAATGAGTATGACCACATATGTGGTATTGAGAGGGTATATTGTAATAAAATTCCCAAAGGAAAAATGTACATATGGCCACAAAGGAAAAGGAAAAAAGTAAATATTGAACAAAAATCTTGAAGGGAGAATAGATATGGCCTCGAAGGACTTGAATATCAAAAGGATTAAATAAGACCAGACAAGGCATGGGATAAGATGTGAATTTAAGAAAAATGTCTTATGGGTATGAACAACACTACGTCATATCAAAGAATCATGTATGGGAAATATGCCTCCAACTACATTGTAGGTAAACGAGGAAGGATCCTGGGTAGCGCAAGTCAGATGGGACCAAAGAAAATGCTAGTAAATAACTGAGGATGGTTAGTAATTTTAAATATAATGAAGAGACATGGATTATATGATGTCATAAAACTAATGTGGCCATGAAAAAAGGGGTTTGATATGTGCTTGTATAGAGGAAAGAGGGTTCTCCAAAAGTTGTGTTCCATAAACTATGCTCCATCTTTGGGAAGGGGAAAGAGAAATCTGATCAATATGGGAAGATTTCTTAGAATGCTAATAAAATGGAAGGATGATCAATGTGGGAAGCCTTCAAATGACATAAGGAGTAGCCATCCTTCAAGGGTATGGTCTAATTTAAAATATATAGATGGTAAGAATAAATGATAGCCATCCTTTGAGGGATCGGTCTATTTCTTTTTTATTTTGATCTGGATTTCATGCTTTTGATTTTTTATTTTTATTTTTTTACATGAACAACTATCCTTTGAGGGATCAATTTGGTTTTGATAACTTTGATTTTTGAATTGAGCATCCATGAATTTTGATTTTACATGGGGAGAGTTGGGATTAGCTAAGTAGAGCACTTATGAGGTGATAAAGAGTATACAAGAGACATCCTTAGACCCTTTGCATGGTTTCAATAGGTGAATAAGAGGGAAATGGATGTGATTATTTTGAATTCACCACCAAAGGGAAGAACCTATCAATAAGGAAAATGCTACAGGCAGAGCCATGTACCTATATTTAAGGTCGCATCTAGGAAGTTATGGAAGACCACATAGTCCAAATCATCACGATGAGATATGGAGGAGGTCAAGATGAAGGAATAATCTAAAGACATGACTAAGGTAAAACTTTCCACGTTGGTTCCTTTCAAGGGAGGCTAGACGATAGGCTCCCGGCCCATACTTTTGTGTAATAATGTATGGTTCGATCAAGTTGGGGTTAAAATTTTTGTGTTGGCTCCTTTCTAGAGTAGTGACGTTATGATTTTCTTTGAGGATGAGATCGTCGATATTAAATTTCCATTCCTTAAGGTGCTTATTGTAAGAACATTTAATATATTTCTTATAAATATGATGGTGTTCAAGAGTGAGGAGGTGACGCTCTTCTAGTATCTCGAGATGTGCTAGACAGGTTTGGCGATAATCTTCATCAGAGATGAAGTCACAAAGGGAAACGTGTAAATATGGGATTTGAATTTTGAGAGGAAGGAAAATTTTAGAACCGTAGACAAGAGAAAAATGCATATCCCTAGTGGAAGTATGAATGTAGTATGATGGTGAAAGGAATCTAGAGATGCTAATCACGACTTGCTTGATCAATGGTTTTGGCAAGAATGTTCCTAATGGTTTTATTATTAGATTCATCTTGGTCGTTAGCTTGGGGATAATATGGGGAAGATAAGTTGAGTTGGATGTTGAATGTGTCATAAATTTTCTTGAGATATTTGTTTTTAAAAGACTTTTCGTTTTCCGCAACAAGCTTGTTGGGAATGTCGAAGTGGAAGATAATGTGTTGATATGTAAAATTGATGATAGGATAAGATTTGGTTAAGGTAATTGGTATTTTTTCCACCCACTTGGTGAAATATTAAGTGGTAGTGATGATTGAATGATGTTGTTGTAAAGAATGGGGATTAATAAGACCAATAAGATCAAGGACCCATTGTGAAAAGGTCCAAAGGTACTGAGTTGGCTATAGAGATTGACTAGAAACACAAATGATATTGGAATATTGCTGAAATTTTTCACATTTCTTTACATATTGTCAACATTCATGATTGAGGGAAGGCCAGTAATAGCCAAGACAAATAACACGCTTAGCAACAGTTAAGCACTAAAGTGTCCACCATAAATACCATCATGGAATTCCTTGATGGCTCGAGAGGCTTCATGGGATTTAAGGCATCAGAGAAGAACACCATGAAATCCACATTTATACATAATTTTCTCAAGGGTCACATAGTGGTAAGTGCACTAAAGAAAATACCTCCTAGCATTTTACGAGAGATCAGTGGGAAGGATGGAGTTGGATAGATACTTAAATATTTGAGAGTACCAAAGGTCTGGTGAATTAGATTCAATAATATTAACCTAAGGTAATTCGTGAAAAGGCCGGTCATGGTGATGAACGAAAACATGAAGCTTAGAATCCTATGTTTTCCATGGGATGAGATCCACAATGGGTGCCATCGTATCAATGAAATGATTTGTTGATTAGGGAATAGCTTACATGGTATAAGAGTCAAAAGATTCAAGGAGAAGATGAACAATGTCACGATATTTTTGAAGAGTATCATTTTAACATTGATACTCACGTATGACTTGCTTGATTATAAGTTCAGAATCTCCATAGATGTCAAGGATGTGAACACCTAAAATGATGGAAGTTTTAAAACCCAAGATGAGGGCTTCATATGTTTCACTATTTTCTTTACCTTTTCAAAATGACAAAACAGATAAGGGTAAGGGCCAAGGAGGAATACCTGTTAAATACTAGTCGGTTGATAGTTGTTGCATGCATTCTTACTTCTTGATCCATAACTGAATATGAGACATTCATTTTGGCTAGGAGGAACTACCTATAATTGATGGGTCATTGTATTGCTCCAATGATTTAACTGACATAATCTCCTGTCAGTGTCATTCTAAACCAGGGATGTGTCCTAGGCAGTATGCAATGGAGTTTAATGGTACTAGTTATCTGTTGGGTCTGTTGGGGGTTGCTTAGTTTAGTGACTAATCTATAGAAATGCAATACAAATCTAAAGAATTAAAATATAGTTCTACAGAATTTAACTATTCGTGATGGAAGGAAACTAACAACTAATCTTCTGCTGGAAAATGAAATGCGCACACACTACTTTTATCAAATGAAATTACAACTGTATAAATGAAGCTTAGCAGAAAGTGAGATTACTTGTTAACCAAATTTTCATAATGAAAACATATTTTCTAAATGAAAATGGTAATGAAGAAAACAAATATAGTTAATCAAAGCATGCATGTAAGATTCTCAAACAACAATTGCAGTAAATCCAATCAAAGAACTATATGCGTAAATGAACTCAAAATAACCTCTTATCTCCTTGGTCGAGTGGGCCCTTGCTCTTCCTTGGGATAGAGGGATTAACAACCTTTGATTCTCAAAATGTTGTGACTTTCATTAACTCAGAATAAGTTTCATAACATAGACAGTAGATAATAATGCAAAAAATCGAATGCAGATAATCTATCTCATTATATCAAAAATCGTTCTCTCCATATGTTTTGAAGATGAAGTCTTCATATAAATACTGTTAGTTACAAGGCTTGCCAAAATAGGCAGCATTAATCACCGTCCACCAAATACTAATTAAAATGCATAGATTTCTATGAGCAGTTAGGTACAAGCCCCAAACTAATAAGTCAACTTTGGTGGAAATAGTCTCTTGCCGCTTGCTCCGAACTCGGGCTCCATAACTACCAGCAACATCCATAATTTCCTACACAGATCATCATGTTTTATCACACAAAGATAGCTAGTAGGAGGTTCATGTGATAATCAGTTTTCATAAACTATAGCAAGGAAAATGCATCAAACCTACTAAGATATAACTACACAAAACATTCCCATGTATTAATAAGTCATATCAAAAGAGTATTTTTGGCTTGAAGAAATGATATCAATGAGACAAACAATGCACTCCTCATTTTCCCTCTGACTTTACCTGTTGCATGTCCCTATGCAACTTATCTTCATCAAGCCCGCCTACCAAGCTACTCAGCCATGTCATATTCTTCAAATTGATCAGCATATTGTTCTATTGTGTTCTTGCAGCCCTGAGTGTTGGAGGTGACCTCTACCCATGCTGTGAAAATGTCATTTGACTAGGCCGCATTGTTCTTCCAGGTTATGAGAGGGATCAAAAGGAGTGGTGGATGTACTTGGAGGCCTGCCCATTCATCATTGTACTATTGGATGGTTTGTTCTGTGTTCTGTCTTATAATGGTGATTAGGGCATCACCCCTGTGCATGCTCCAACTCAAGTTTTGGGGAGAGAGAACCTCCCTGCATTTCAAGGGTAGAATCAGAGTATCCCACCTCCTATCACATGTCTACCAAGCTGTTCCAAAGTTCTATTGACTATAATTTTCAAAATCCATGACACATTGAAGTAAAAGCTGGGAAGTGTTTACCCCGACTCCTACCTGATAGTAAAGTGAATGAAAGTTTTTTCTCAGAGCTACATCAGTGTGATGAGTTGGACAGATGTGGAACCCAATTGATTGAGCGGTGTGATTGAAAATATCTGTTTGATGACCCCAGATGATATGATTTCGTAGTGCAGACTGAAAGGCCTTGATTTGGAAATCACCCACAAATAAATTGATTAAGAAATCAGGCACATTTGTAACTATCATGTTATGAAGGTAGAATTCACAAAGAAAATTTTGGATCTCAGGAGTACTGCACTTATAAACTGATAAGAAACTAGTGCCATTTGGAATTTCATGAGGATCTTGGTAACACAATTGGAACAACTGCCAGGAATAAAATTGTTCTTGAATGAACATGCTATAGACCGGAGAGGGTTTTCTACAGGATAGAAGCTTGAGAGTCAAAGGATAGACATAGTCTAAAATAGATGTCACGTTTTGCTTTTCCTCTTGTATAAATTCCATTTTCCTTTTCAATTTCTGATTTTCCTTCCAAAATTCTCTTTCCTAAAGGGATAACTAATGGAATCTATCCAAGATAATAAGACTCTTATCGCACTGACGCTTCAAACTACTTACTTCAAGCTATAGGGTAGTGATTTCCCAAACCTTCTCCATTGTTTGTTGTGTAAATTCAGTTTGCAGTAAAAGGTTTGTTTCTTCCATACCTCACAATTGAGCTTTTAGTAGTGTGATTTCCTCCATATAGTTGCGAGAAGATGCAGCCTAGGTTCCAAGCACTTCGGGAACCACATGGTGAATTTTTGTAGATGCAGGAATAGTAGGTGTCAGAATGGCCAAGTGATCCTCCTCGTGTTGTTCTTCCCGAATGGGGGCGGTATCATCAGGAAAATTATCTGATCCGGAACTGCCGAACTTCAATAATGAACTGAGCCATCGAGGCCGTAGGTGCATGGAATAATAAAGAGCCGAGGTGCACTTGCCTTTTGAGTTGGAAATGGAAGGGGATGGACCCTTAGGAGTTCCAAATGTGTTCAAATGCTCAGGGACACCAACTACCTCTTTTTGGTTGTGTGAAGGGAAAGGGCTTGGTGTAGAAAAGAGACTAGATTTCAATTGCTTTGGTTTGGACCCTTCCCCCATAGCAAGTCCCTTGAGCCTCCACTTTGGTCTAAAGAAGACCTGATGTGAGCATAACAAATGAGTCAACCCTGAGTGTTTAATGATAGACTTGCCTCCACTAGACCGGTACTTCTGTAAAACTTTAATAATGGAGTCCACGAGGTATTCAGGAAGATTTACCTGAAGGGCCTAGGTGACATGTCCCTTCTTAAGGTGAATTAGAATTTTCAGTGCATCACCACCTAGAATAGAGGCCTAACCATCGCATATGAAATACTGGTTAACCCACTTCACTATTTCACTCCAGATTCCAGGTAGAATCATCCACCTAATGCCCTTATGGATACCCAAGGGGGTCAGGATGACTTTAGGGAATGCTTCCCCTTCATCATGAAATAGAGCAAGCAGGATTTGTAGAGGATCATTTGTCATGACCTTCAAACCAAAGTCTGGTAGGTTAGATAGGTCATAAATGACCTGACTAGTAATCTCAACCTGTCTTCCACCGACTTATGAATAGGTTGACTTAAAATTATCCAGGAATTCCTCCACAATGCCTTCATCAAAACCCTCGAATTGGAAAATTAAATCCAGGCATCCAAAATCATGAAATACTTGTGAAAGAATAGCATTTCAGAGTAACGTGTCCAATGAGTGAGGCTCTAATTTCTTTCGTGGTCCCATGTTAAAGCCGAAGGTGAGTAATACCAGGTACTAGAAAGAGCCAGAACAAAGTGTGCCCCCACTCCCTGTGTAGTGACTGATAGAACTAATCATGCTTGATGCACATAAAACAATGGTAAGAAGCAGTTATAGAAGCATTAATTTCAAATTACACCATATCCCTTAGATGATGCAAAATCGAGTGAAGGTGGCGGCGGAAAAACAATAAATGAGACCGGCCATCCATGTGAATTTAAGATATTTGAGGCAGCACATCTCCCACTATTGAGGAGCGTGCACCACCCATCTTGACTTGAAGAATGCAACACATTCAAGGCATGTGGTGATTATGAGACATTACCCCTTTTATGCCATCATCCAAAGAACTGGATTTGGAAAGAGATCTGAAAGAAATATAGTGATCATTTCATGATGGCATAATAATGACAAATGCATACATGGGGAAATGTTTTGCATGGAAATATCATTAGCAAGTTAGGATGCACTTACCCATGCCACACTTAGTCGGCTGATATCCGTAGATTCCTACTCCCTGCAGTTTGAGATGAAGTGTGAATAGCAACTGCAGAAATAATGAAAATTCCTACATTTATTAAAAACTACAACAAGAAAAATTTCTAACTAAGGGAAGAAGATCGAATACAGGATCATCTTCCTTTATTGAATTTGCAAGATATTGATTACTCCATGTTCGAGAGGAAAAGATCCTCCTCAGCATGCATGTCCAAGCATAATAGAATGTCATCAGTGAAAGTCTTCTTATCTAGCGGTTGGTGATAAATCAGGAGCCTATGTCTATTCACTAGAAGAGTCTATTTTTCTCCATCAATAGGTAACAATCAAACAGAGCCATTATCGAACACTTGATTTACCTAATAAGGACCCAACCAACATGTATGCAGCTTGCCTTTAAACTATTGATAGTGGGAATAAAAGAGTAAAACCCACTATCCCTCATGAAATGTCCTTTTTTTATATGAGCATCATGCTAGGTTTTTTGCTGATGTTGTAGAATTTATGTTTGCTGCTATGCCTCCATCCACATTTCATCTAATTCATTCAGTTGTAGCACTTGTTTGCATTGTGCTTCATCCAAATCAATCCCAACTTTCAACACTATTTACCAAGTGTGCAATTCAAACTCAATAGGCAACAGTGGCTTCTTCCCAAATACCATCTCATAGGGAGAAAAACCAATAGTTTTTTTTTAGGTCATGTTGTAGGCCCAGACGGCCTCAGGAAGCTTTGGTACCCAATTCTTTCTATCGGCATTAACCACCTTAGTTAGAATATTCTCGAGGTCTCCATTGGTTACCCCCAATCAAAATTGCAGCAATATCTGATTATACAAAAAATCAGCAACAACATCCTCGTTGGCAGATGCCAATGCTTGAACTTCAGCCCATTTAGTGACATAGTCCATGCATACTAAAAGATACTCCTTCCTGAAAGATGGAGGATCAAATGGTCCAACAAAGTAAATCCCCCATTTCTCAAATGGTCCTAAAACCAACTGAGGATTAAGAGGCATTTCCATTAAAAGTGTGGGTTTTTCCATTCGTTGGCATGCATCACACTGCCACACATACTTTTTGACAGCCCTATGGAGGGAAGGCCAATAGTACCCTGCTCCAAGGATCTTATGAATTGTTTGTTTTACTAAATAATGTCCGCCTCTTGGCTCATCATGATAAGCTCGTATTATGTTGTGTACCTCATCCTCCCGATCACACCTACGAAGTACCATGTCAGGACAACATTTAAATAAGAATCAGTTACACCATTTATATGTTGCACTATTTTTAACCAATCGCCTTCTTTCCTTATGAGTAAAATAAGCAAGAAACTTTCCTGTTGTTAAATAATTTGCAACATCAACGAACCAAGGAGTCTTAGTCAAGATAGCAAACAAGTATTCATTGGGAAATTGATCCTAGACTACTTCATCATCACCTAAAACATTTAATCTAGAAAGGAAATCAACAAAAATGTTAAATTTCCTAGGCTTATCTATAATGGTGAGATTGAATTCCTGTAATAAGAGTAACCAGTGAATAAGCCTTCCACCAACCACTAGTTTATTCATCAAATATCGAATGGCAGAGTGGTCAGTGTAAACAAAATTTTTATATCCAGTGATGTAATGACGAAATTTATTCAAAGCATAGACAACAACCAAGAATTTTTTTTTTGTAGTAGTGTAATTCCTTTCCGTAGGAGTCAAGTTTTTGTAAGTAAAATAAATTGCATACATATGATCTTCTGAGTCTTTTTGCCCAAGGATAGCACCCATGGTTATATTAGAAGCATTAGTGTGGATATGGAATTCTTTTCCCCAGTCAGGGCCATGTAAGACAGGGGCCGTGGTTAGCTTTTATTTGATAGAATCAAATGCCTATTGACATTGAGGAGACCATTCAAAAACAAAATCTTTGGTTAGCAGTGAGAGCATAGGTGCAAGAATTTTACTAAAATCTTTTATGAATCAGTGGTAATAACCAGCATGACCAAGGAAACTTTTTATGTCAGTCTGATTAGCTCATGTGGGTAACTAGGTGATGACTGATATCTTTTTGGGGTCCACCTGTATACCTTGGGCTGAAACATGGTGACCTAAGACAATTCCTTAATCAACCATCATTAGACATTTTTCATGACTCAGGGATAGTTGGTGTTGTTCATATCGACTGAGTAATTTCTCTAGGTTACTCAAAGATTCTTTAAAACTGGATCCATGGATAGTGAAATCATCCATGTAAACCTCAACACAGTCGTTAGCAAGATCTAAAAAAATGGCCAAGACTGCCCACTGAAATGTAGTAGGGGCATTACAAAGCCCAAAAGGTAAGACTCAGTAAGAAAATGTACCCCAAGGGCACATAAAAGTAGTCTTATCTTGATCAATAGGGGAAATACTAATTTGATTATACCCACTAAACCCATCCAAGAAAGAAAAATATTTCTTACCAGCCAAATTGTCCAGAACTTGGTTAATAAAAGGTAGGGGAAAATAATCCTTCTTGGTGGCTTTGTTAAGTTCCCTGTAATCAACACATATTCACCACTTACCATTTTTATTGGGAACAATAACTAATGGGGAAACCCACTGACTATCAGATATAGGATAGATGAAACCTACCTTTAGGAGTTTTTCTATCTCACTTTTGACTATGTCTCTCAATGCTAGATTGATTCTTCGTTACGGCTGCCTTATAGGTTTGATGTCATCAATGTAAATATGATGTGTACATATGCTAGGATGAATTCCCTTCATATCAGTGTAATCCCAAGAAAAATCATGGGAGTGTTTCTTCAGAACCTCAAGCACCCTATCTTCTTGATTGACCTCCAAATCGTTACCTATGGACAACTCTCTTCCCATACTGACAAGCACCTGCTTGGTATCATTCACAAGAGCAAGGAGTTCCCCATAGTAATAGTGCTGATTTCTAGTGTATATATGAACCACAGCTTCCACCTTATGGTTGTGTACTTCAATAGTGACTAGTGATAAAAGAATTCAATGGGAAAACATGGGGCTAAAGCATGTATAGAATGGGTATGTTGTCAAAAGACATAATCTTAGTTAAAGGACAATAGAAATCAGGAACTAAATATTCAGAATTATAAGCATAGAGTTTCCTACTAGACTCAGCAGAGGTAATGTATACTAGAGAAATAGCAGAGGATATGTCTAATGTCAGAGTTCCAGATTCCGTAGTAATAGTGCTGATTTCCATAGTCATAGGTCCTTAGAATCAGTCAATATATATGACTCCACAACTTCCACCTTATGGTTGTGTACTGCAATAGTGACTAGAAAAGAAGAACTCAAAGAGTTAGTATCTAAAAATTCCACCCATACCTGGTCACCATTGTTCACATAAGGCTGGGTAGGAGGGTATAATGAAATGTGTTTGGATTTCTGCCCATTTAGTATTGTCATGTTTCCTGACCTACAGTCAATGTATGCAGCAACCGTAGCCAACTAGGGCCTTCCCAAGATGACTGGATATCCCAACTTTTAAGATTTAGGCTGCAAAACCATGAAATCAACTGGGTACTCCCATGATTCAACAGTGACCATTATATCTTCAACCACAGCATCAGGTACAACAAAGGATTGATCTACTAACTATAGAACAGTGTTGGTAGGTTGAAGTCTTGTTAAGGATAGCAGATTAAACATTTCTGTTGTGATGAAATTAATGACAGCACCAAGATCCACCAAAATGTTAGATATTGACTGGTTGTTTATACAAATAGTAATGACAGGACTCCCAGGATCCCCATATTTTGGTGAGATAAGGGTGTGAGCAACTAAATCAGCCAAATTCCCTTTGACCCTAACAATCTTTGGGTACTTATTTTTCCTTCTTGGTGTTTTTATACACTGGTTCCTAATGGTTTGGTTTAGTTCAGGGATCTCCCATATTGCTTACAAAAGTGGGACCTCATTATGTACTTTTTTTAAGTCCTAAACTATCTTTGTTTCATCTGCATTTTGAATGTCCTGTAAGGAAAAGGGGCTGTATTCTATTTGAGTATTTTATCATCAGGTGTATCTAGTATTGGTGAAGGACCAGTATTATCCTCAAGGGTTTCTTCTTTATTTGCATCAGCAGGTAATTCCATGATAACAACAGGAGGATTCTATATTTTTCCAGATCGCAGGCATAAATTACGAATAGCATTAACTTGCATGGTGTTACCTGGGTCTGTGTCATCAATTGAAATTGTCTATTGATTTTTAGGATTAGATACTGGTTGAGCCAGAAGTTATGTTTGTGTTTCTTGTCCTTGATGTTTGTAGGCTTGAGATGGAGGCATTAAAGCTTGTTGTGGTTGCTGGAATCTACGTTGGTGATTACTATTTTATGGTGGTGCCCAAGACTGATTTTGGCTAAAATTTGGTTGAGGACCCCACTGTTGGTTATGCCAAGGATTTGCTATGGGTGGTGGTGCCCAACCTGGTTGAGTGTAGGGATTTTTCCAGGGTGGTGGATATGGATAAGTCATCCAGTTTGAGTTTTCCCACTCAGGTTGTCCCCAAGAAGACTGAGAGGCTTGATTCAGCCATGACATCCTCAAGGGATTCTAAGCTGGCCTAGATGGGAACCTAGCATAATTGTTTGGTCTTTGGACAAAGTTTAATTCAGCACTTGTTTGAGAGATAGCATTCAAACCTCCCTTTAACTGTGGTAAGAATGTGCAATGCTTAGTGTCGTGATTAGTAACTTCACAAATTAAGCACATGTCAGTGACATCCAAAGGACATTCTCTCAAGGGGTGTCTCTTCCGACACTTAGGCCAATATATGTCCAATGGTAGGGCTGGTTTTTTCCTTGATTCCATCTATGGTTGATGTTAATTATAGCAGAATGTCTATTTTCATGTTGGCCATTTCTTCCAGAAGTTCAGAGGTACCTAAGGAAGACTTGGATGTTTGTTTTCTTTGTATTCCTCCATGTGTTCTAGAGTATCTTCTACATAGCTCAATGATTTGGTCCATGGTGAGTTTATGCACATCTCCTCCTCCCATGAGATGGAGGGAATCCTTGGTTTCTCCATCCATTCCTTTAAGAAAGACTGTCTTAGTGATGTCTACATGTAAATCATACCCACTGCATTTGTGGAGAAAGAGGAATCTGTCTAGATAATCCTTTAGATTCTCATCTTCCTTTTGTTGTATTTGGAAGAGCTCTTCCTTCCTATCCCTTCCCTATAATAGTCTTTGTATTTATCTAGGAAGTTTGTTTCCATGGATTCCCAGAAATTAATGGAGTTAGATGGTAACCCCATAAACCATCTCATAGCAAAATCTTTGAAAGTGGAAGGAAACAGTTTGAGTTTTTGATTGCCAATTCGGTAATCATATGTCTAGCATAGGATTTTAAATTCAAATAGAAACTGATCAGGGTCTTCTTTGGTCATACCTTGAAAGATGGGGAGGATGGATGGTGAGATGTTTTTCATAGGTGCATCCTCATCTGCATTGAGGATAATGGGATACGTAAAGGTTTTCCCTAAAGGTTGGTCTCTAGGATTCCCAAGGTTACCCATTGCCAAGTGTTGTGAAGAGGATACATAATGCTCAGAAGTGGTTCTAGGTGTCGAGTTAGAATCTATATCAGTCTCAATGTTTCTTCCTTGTAAATTAATTAGAGAGATGTGTGGAATATTATGTGCTATAAACCTCCCTTGGTTGTCTTGCGACCTATGCATCAAGGTTGGTTGTTTTAAAATGAGGTCCAAGACAACTACCGGTTTCCCATGTGAACTCCATTAACACCCATAGCATATGGAATAAAAACGATGGTGCTTATGGTTATTCCCCAGCAATGGCACTAAAAATGATGGGTCGTTGTATTGCTCCAATCATTTAACTGACATAATCTCATGTCAGTGTCATTCTAAACTAGGGTTGTGTCCTAGGCAGTATGTAGTGGAGTTTAATGGAACCAGTTATCTGTTGGGTCTGTTGGGGGTTGCTTAGTTTAGTGACTAATCTATGGAAATTCAATACAAATCTATAGAATTGAAATACAGTTCTACAAAATTCAACTATTCGCGATGGAAAAAAAACTAACTAATCTTCTACTGGAAGATGAAATGTGCACACACTACTTTTAACAAATGAAATTACAACTGTATAAATGAAGCTTAGCAAAAAGCGAGATTACTTGTTAACCATATTTGCATAATGGAAACATATTTTCTAAATGAAAACGGTAATGAAGAAAACAAATATAGTCAATCAAAGCATGCATGTAAGATTCTCAAACAACAATTACAGTAAATCCAATCAAAGAACTGTATGTGTAAATGAACTCAAAATAACCTCTTATCTCCTTGGTCAAGTGGGCCCTTGCTCTTCCTTGGGATAGAGGGATTAATAACCTTTGATTCTTAAAACATCATGACTTTCATTAACTTAGAATAAGTTTCATAACATAGACAGTAGATATTAACGCCAAAAAACTGAATGTAGATAATCTATCTCAGTATATCAAAAATAGTTCTATTCATATGTTCTGAAGATGAAGTCTTCATATAGATGCAGTTAGTTACAAGGCTCGCCAAAACAGGTGGCATTAATCACCATCCACTAAATACTAATTAAAACACATATATTTCTACGGGCAATTAGGAACAAGCCCCAAACTAATAGGTCAACTTTGGTGGAAACAGTCTCCTACCACTTGCTCTGAACTCGGGATCCATAACTACCAGCGACATCCATCATTTCTTGCACACATCATCATGTTTTGTCTCACAAAGACAGTTAGTAGGAGGTTCATGTGATAATTAGTTTTCATAAACTATAGCAAGGAAAATGCATCAAACCTACTAAGATATAACTACACAAGACATCCCCATGTACTAATAATTCATATCAAAAGAGTATTTTCAGATTGAAGAAATGATATCAATGAGCCAAACAATGCACTCATCAGTAATAGAAAAAGAGACCACAAAAAGATAGTGAAATGATATATGCTAGTGGGCTGCTTAGCATAGGCTAGTTTTAGGAAGCGTGATACTTCCTAAATAGCTTTCAACCCACTATTTAAAACAAGTTAATGTGAGAAATAAACAATGTCTTATTGTATTTGATATGATTTAGCTATCTCATTCAAATACAATAAGAAAATCCAATCACAACAGGCTAGGCTATAGTTGGATGTGAGAGGTGAGGTGTTTGTCAAGGTACTGGGACTGATCAGGGTCAGATTATGGGTTATTTAGGTCAACTGGTAGGGTGATTGTTGGGTTTGTTCTTGGTCAGGGTGTAAAACACAGAGACCGATGTTAGCTAAATGTGACCGATGCCAGTTTAGGTAGAAACGATGATGGTTGTGGATAACCAACGTCAATGTGGTCGAGGTAAAAGAAAATCAAAATAGATTAAATGGAAGGAGTGATCTAGGGTCAGAAAAAGTTTGGGAGAGTGAATGGGGAGGTATGTAGAGATCTTATGTATGCTCAAAAGTATACAGTAGGTGATAATAGGTGATTTGGTGATACGGGTGAAGGGATATTTGGGTTTACAGGAAAGTGGGTGATGAAGCAATAAGCATGCAAAAAATAGATTAATAACAGGAGTAATAAAGATTACTAACTGAAATAAACCATACTAGTTAGGGCCATACTTACTACGTTAAGGATCTGATGGATGAGTCGTGGAGGTGGTTGATTTGAGAATATGTGTATGGTCATGTAGGGGTGCTTTCCTAGAGTGCTCCCATGAATGAAATGGCTCTATGATTGATCCTGGTGATGGCTTTGGATGTATAAATGCGCAAAAGGATGCTTGTTTTGGTTGCATGCAGCTCTGATCTCTTTTCTTGCTTTCAAAATATGCCAACCTCAAAATAAGGTTACCAAAGGGAATAAAAGGTAACCGATGATGGTTCTAGGTTGACCGGCATCGGTTTAGGGGTGGTTGGCGTCAATTAGGTTGGGATTCCCTAGTTTTACTAAAAATAGGAAATTATGGAAATGATTTCCGCCATATCTCTCTATTCATCCAGGCAAGAGCAGGAGTTACGTTTTCTTACGGGGGAATGTGGTTAGAGGGGATGTAGGATTTTATTTTTAGGGTTTAGTTAGGTCTTAGTTAGTTATGGCAACATACTAAGAATAGACTTAGGGTGAGGTGGCTAGGTGAGGTTGTGGGCTGGGAATTATCTTAATTAGGATAATTAAATAATAAATATTGTGAGGACATGGATTAATTTAATTAAATTAATATTAGTGTGGGTGTAAGGGGCCATGGTTAGGTGAGTATGTTCAATTTGATTATTTAACGAGGGGTAAAGGAGCGTGTGACCCAATTTTGGTGTCTACATTTTTCCCCTTTTTGTTGTGTAGCTTGTATTGGTATGTGATGCTGACAAAAATAAGATTGGTTGCCCCATGTGTGGGTGAAGGTGATCCCCCTCAAACTAGGAACTGATGTGGCAGAAGATAGAATTGGTGAGTGGTTTGATAAAAGGTGAATGTGATAAAGAGGAAGGTGGACAACAGGGGTAAGGGGGTTAAGGTCCAATCGGGTAATCTAGGTAATGGGCCAGGGTCAAAGGTAGTGATACTCATACACACGCACACGTATAAACTAAAACATGGTACCGTGTTGAAGAGCATGCAAACTCTACATTGTCTAAGGTCGATAGGTTTATCCAAACAAGGTTGAGGTGATTCTGGTATCCAAGGTATAGGATATGGTGTGAAATCACTTCACAGGTCAAGTGCATCAACATTTAGGTATGTTCCAGTCCACCAAAGGTTGGGTCAGGATAAATGGTCACAATAAGAGGCAAGGTAAGGTCATTAGGTCTAACAACACGGGTAATAGTGTCACAAAGTATAGCGAGCACATGAGTTCATAGGTCACTAACAATGTTCAAGGTCCAAGTAGCTAGGTCATGGCACGGGTAGGGCCAAGGTATGGGTAAAATAAAAAATCCCAAAATGTAATTTAGGACAAGTATAGGTAAGGTAGGCATGGAGGTTGGTTGCAATAAGGGTGGGTAAGGTCAAATGGCAGTTGGGTTGGCTAAGTGGGGTTAGCAATGGGGAATGGGAAAGAATATGATAGGTAACTGATGTCGGTCATACGTAACCGGTGACGGTCGAGGTAAGATTATCATGGTTTATTGGGGGTAGATGACTGATTTCAATCTTGATATAACCAACCAAAGTGAGCTAGGGCACAGGACCAATGTCGATTTAGGTATAACCAACTTTTTTCAAGTCAACGTGGGTATATAAAAATAAAAATCTGTATAACACAGATTCATTTGTATGTCTTATCTTTTGTGAAAATGACAGAGTGTTGAATGAGTTGTGCTTTTTTGGGAGAAAAGGATGAGGGATGATATCCTACTGAGGTGGAGGGATCCGGTTGGTTAGAGGAGCCAGGTAGACAGGTTCACGAGCACATGGGGATTGATTGGGATTGGGTGGAGGTCAGGAGGATTGGATTCAGTGATTGGACATGAGTGAGGCAAGAGAGGGATCAGTGGACCACTAGTGCAGTGGCCTAATGTACCACCATGGAGACGGGAATATGATGAGGTAAGATTCAATCTCTTGCATTGTGTTGGGAGGTAGAGTGGGTATATAGGTTAGGGAGGGAATACGTGCTTTTTTGGGGGGAAAAGGGGATTTGAATTTGGGAAGGCAAATTGGGTAAAATAAGAATGGATAGAGGTGTGGTTAGGTGTACAAGGGGTGGGGAGGAGATGAGGGTAGAGTTAGGTAGGAATGGGCGAGAAGAAGGGAGTGTTTTAGAAAAAATGGGGTTTGGGTGTCGTGGAGTTATGCGTGACAATGACCGGTGTTGGTTAAGGGGTGGATGACGTCGGTGGTATCGAGCTGGTACAGGTCATAGATAAGGTGACCGATGCTGGTTTGGGATAGATTGTGGTCAGTTAGAAGTAACCGGTTACAGTCATCATGTGGACAAAAAGGGGCCAAAAGAGCCCTAGGGTGGTTGGGTGGTATAGATAGTGGGAAAAGAAGATGTTGTTGATGAAAAATAGAGCATGGGTAAGAGGTTGAAAGAAGTATGGTATGATCGATAGTGGGTTAGGGTTGGGGTGGGTAGATAGAATATGTGATAAGAAGGTAAGTTGTGAGGGGAAAAAGAGGGAGGGTAATAGGTATAGGTGAAGTGTCAAGAGTGATTGTGGGTATGATCAAGGTGTATTAATGTGATGTTTTGTTGGATACATACGAGAGACCAGCTGCAGATGTGAGATAGGGTGCCGCCCCTGCTCATGACTGTTGGAGGAGGTACGACAACTAAGGATTGGTAGAATGTTGTAGAGGTTTTCCTGATTGGGGTCAGATGCTACCGGCATGTAGTCTGACAGCCTAGTTTAATGGTTACCCTCATCGATAGATGGGATTTGGAGACCAACACATTCCATCTACCGACGGGTGAGATCACGATCACCCTAGAGGATGTGTGCAAGATCCTGTGGTTACCGATATTGGGGATGTAGGTATATTTGATTTCCTCAAAGGTGTCTGAGGAGTTGATGCTGACTGTCTTTGGTAAGGGGTTGGAGGAGATGAGGTTTCATAGTGCCAGAATGAGCTATGGAGAGATATACTTGGCTCGTCCAGAGGAGACTAGGCTAGTAGTGTTGATGATGAAGGCAATCTACTATTTTACACTACCAGATGCAAAGGGTCAAAGATTCCCATGATCCTTGATGGGGGTCTTGCATGATATGATGGTAGAGAGGACCCATTTTGCATGGCCACCAACATTCCTAGTGTAGCTATATAGGGAGTTATACGCGTATGGGTGACTACGGAGGTTCATCTTATGCTTCACTTTCCTATTTCCTTTTTGGGCATATGAGCACATTATGTGTGTGCACCCAGTTGGTATGCCCCAAGCTGATGCATTCAAGCTAGGTTTTATTCGAGTGGGATATAGGTGATGGGTGTCTGTTATTAGAGAGTGTCGAGCAGGCAGGGTGATGCATGATGTCACCTACTACAGGTGTTTACGGGAGTGGTTGTCTGGCGTAGACATCATTTGGAGGCCCTATGTGGGTTATCCATCATATGGGAAAATGGACGTGGAGCTATATGGATTGTAGCTACTCAGATGGATAAAGGGGCGACGTGCCAGAAAGCACGAGATGATACCCATAGACAGGGTTAACTAAAAATTTGGTCTGCCGCAGGATATACCACCCTTCTCACAGTACAGGAGGGATGACATGGAGACATCGTTTCCTCTGCCCCAGCTGACAGTGCCTACAGGGAAGGAGGAGGAGGAGGTGAGAGACTGGCGTATCAATGATGTCGGGGTGACTAACAGATATAAATAGTGGTGGGCTACACACCTACAAGTAGTACCACCGAGGTTGGGGAAGCCAGATTTAGCCACCATCACTATTCAAAGAGAAACCCTACAAGGGCAGGTGGCTACCTTGATTACACAGCTGGGGATGGTACAGGGGTAGTTGACAGGTACAAAGGCACAAGTGGCCAGTTTATAGGCACAGGTTACTAGTTTACATGCCCAGATAACACAAGAACAGGCACTCATATAGGGTGGTGATGGTGATGGGATACAGGTGGCCACCCTATAGGTGTAGGTTACAGGTTTGCAAGGCCAATTGACTACTACATAGGTGCAGGTTGTGAATCTTCAGACCTAGATATAGGTAGGAGCAAGACAGGGTTAGAGGCTAATGGGGCCACCATAAATAGTACCCATAGCCAAATTGTAGGATGCCCTAGGTGAGGCCAGGTATTATCAAGATATTTTGATGGTGGCAAGGATATATTTTCTCTCCTGTGGAAAGAAAAGGGCACAACAGGCCTCAACTGCGAGGACCAGGTCACATTCCCATCGTTTGGAGAGCATAGGGGGCCAGCGAGCCCCGAGATAGGGTCAAGGCAAGGCCACCAGTTCACGGAGGCCAGTTCTAGGTGTGGTACCAGCAGGGACCCAACCATGACCCATAATGGGTGGGGAGATGTTAGTATGCCGTCATAAAGGATCTGAGGAGGAGGAGGAGACAGGTGAGATAGATATGGAGGATATCTAGTAGGGTGATATCTAATAGCCATATGTACCTCCTATTTTGTATAGTCATTTATTTTTTATATATACTAGCTTGCATGCCGAAGAGAGTGAGGATGTATATGAGAGTTGATTGATTTTGATCATATATGCCTATGTGACGAAGATGGTGAGGATGTACATGAGAGTTTTTGATATTTTGTATTCATTTGTATCAGTATACATATGTATGTATACACATACGTCATGATTTATAGATGATGATATTTATACAATGGATGGTGTACTTATTTTAATTTTCATTGTTATTTGTGTATGTGATGGAAACTAGGTGAATTAAGTATGATGGAGTCAGGGTTGTATAGGCATGGATTGAGTTAGGTCATAGGCATGGATGAAGTCAGGTCATAGGCATGGATTGAGTTAGGTCATAAGCATGGATTGAGTCAGGTGGACTTAGCTATGATTGAGTTTAGGTTGGTTGAGTTTTTAATTCATTAATTTGTGTAATTAATGATGATTTAGATCATGTTAAGATGTTTTGTAGAAAAATGCATCATAATGGTAAAGAAATGGTAGACATAATGAATGTATGAGTGATGATGGTAAATATGTGAATAAATTTTTGTTTGTTTGGTTTTATTTCCAATTATTGAAATAAAAAGGAAACTAACTAGGGTAGAATGTGACTAGGAAAGGGGGAGAGGGAATCATTTAGGGTGGAGAGTGGTCAAGATAACCTCCAAGGGACCCATGCCCTCGGTGTGCTGCCTACATAGTTCTAGCAAAAAGGGACCTTAGGACGATGTAGTTCTCCCATAAGCTAGGGAAGATTCTAGGGTGAAATAGCGGAATGGTTTGATAGGTGTTAGGCATGGGTGATGTAGGTCATAGGCATGATTGATTTTAGGTTACAGGTATGGTTGATTGGTTTTTAAATACATGTGCCAAGGATCTAGTCCTGTATGGGATAATCAATAGGTAATGAGGAAGGAAAAAGGTAAGAGGTGGTAAAAGAGCTTCTTAATTGATAAGAACCCTGATGAGTCTACCATACCCTAGATAAGCTTATGAACATAAGACCTGACAAGCCTTGCATAATGGACTATTTTAAGGGTGAAGAAAAAGTCACATGATCACGAAATGTCACGTTTGCGACAATTCCCTTTAGTAACGAGGAATTTAGGCGAGAAAGAAAAGGAAGTGAGAATGAGAGGTTTAGCGTAACTTAATGTTCAAAGATGTGTATTTCGGAACAATAAACATATAATCCAAACTAGGAAAGTCCATGATCAAAATTTCATATTTTTCTTGATTTTTGTTTTTAATAGACTGTTCAATGTGGGAAGTCTATATGGGATGAATATATTATCTCCTTGAGGTCTTCGTGAAGCAGATCGATGCGGGAAGCTTCTGAATATTTATTGTATTTTTGTAATGACCGTATATAGATATCTTTCAAGGGAGAAGTCTATTGATAGTGGTAGAATATGGAGAAGAGATGTCCCTTTTTGAGGGACTCGTCTTTTGCTAAAATTTTGACTCAAGGAGTTGTATCCCTTTTTTTTAGATGTTTAAGTCATGGAAAAGATTATAGAGGAAGATTAGGTTCCAGTTTTAGAAGACAAGATCATAGTACACAAAAATTAACTGTGAAAGAGGTGGTTCTAAGTGATTAATGACCATGGGATTCCATCTTGAAGAAGATGAAAGTATCCTTGAGAATCATGCTATGAGCAAAGCCATGGTACTCATATTCAAGACAAGACTAAAAGGTGATGGGTAATCACATGATTCTTGTTTAGTCATGGATCCTCAAAATGGGTAATAATGGAAGGTGAGCATAACTCAAGGGATGAGCAACCAATTGACAGAAAGTGATATAGGACTTGATATCAACAATAAAATGGTCGAAGATGCAAGGCATTAAGGGGCTCAGGTTTGGGCTTACCTTCAAGTGAAGACAAACGATAAGCACTTGATCCATAGGCATAAGTGATGATATAGGGTCCAAGCCAATTAGGAGTAAATTTTCCCCGTTTACTTTTCTCTTCTTTGGTTACATGTTGATTTTCCTTCAAGACAAGGTCACTGACTTGAAAGGTTCGTTTGGGAACACATTTTTTATAGGCACGTTTGATACGTTTTTGGTAGATTTGGAGATGGCCAGGGTGTTGAGATGACATTAATCTAATAATTTAAGCGGTGTCAAATGATCCTGGTGAAATCCATTGTCATTGAGTATTTCTTGTAGTGAGATGTGGAGGGATGGAATCTAGACTTCAAGCGGTAAGAAAGCCTCAGTACCGTAGACCAGAGAAAGTGGGGTGGCATCGGTCGAAGTGCGAGTACTAGTTTGATAAACCCTTAAGGTGAAAGGAATGTGCATATGCTGATTCTTCCCAATATCATTAACCACCTTCATAAGAATTTTGTTCAAGGTTTTATTGGTTGATTTGGTTTGACCGTTGGTTTGAAGGTAATAAGGTGATGAGAAACTGAGTTGGATGCCAAAAGCATCACATAGTTTGCGTAGGGTTTTATTTTTGAATTGTTTTCTATTATTCGTGATAATGCGGTGAGGAATGCCAAAGCTATAGATGATGTGATGGTTGATGAGGGGAATGGATTCTACCCATTTAATGTAATATTTAGTAGTGGTTATGATCCATTGGTGGCATTGTGAAGAATGGGTGTTGATCTCACTGACAAGATCCAAACCCCATTGAGAGAAAGGAAAAAGGTCTCAGGAGACCTGTAAAGCATGACTAGGGGTGTGGTGGAGATTAACATGTTACTAGAATTTTACATAGCATTTGACATAATTACAACAGTCATGGTTTAGGGTTGGCCAGTAATAGCCTAGGTGAAGAATGCATTTTGCGACAACGAGACCACTAAAGTGGCCTCCACAAATCCCATCATGTACTTCCTTAATGGTGTAAGGAATTTCGGAGCTTGTAAGGCATTACAAGAGAATGTTTTCAAAACCATGTTTGTATAGAATACCACCCATGATGACATAATTTGACACACTTGTAAGGAAGGAACGTTCTCTATTACGAGTGAGATCAGCGGGTAAAATGGAGAGGGGAAAATAGTTTGTGTATTGCTTATACCAAAGGTTACTTGGGTCAGGAGCAGTGGTTCTAATAGAATAAAATTCATGAGGCAAATAAGAGGGTGATTGTAGTCTTGGTATGGTGACAAAGATTTTAGAGTCAGTAGGTGAAGCAGGTATCTGAGAAGCCAAGCAAGCCATGGTATCTATAAATTTATTGGTAGAATGTGGTGTGGTTTGGAGGGCGTAACGGTCGAAGGTGGTAAAAATTATGTCCACATGATGATTATAATTTAGAATTATCTCATTACAACATTAGTATATACCATTGACTTGGTTTATGACCAACTAAGAATCACCAAAGATGTTGATTAACTTAACATCTAAGGCATAAGCAGCCTGAAGACCTAATACGAGTGCTTCGTATTCAGCAATATTGTTTGTACAATCAAAATCAAGTTTGAAAGACAAAGGCATAGGTTCACCATCAAGTGGAATGAGGATAGCACCATCCCTGCCCCCACGCTGACACTTGGAACCATAAAATAAGAGTGTCATTTAGTAAGTGGGTTTGTCCAGGGAAACGGTAGCAATAGACTTATCTGGAAAGTCAAAGTTATAGGATTGATCCCACGAAATAGGAGCGTCAGCCAATTGGTCCATGATAGTTTAGCCTTTGATGGAATTTTGATGGATGAATTCGAGGTTGAGGTCGGCCAAAAGCATAAGCCAACATGCGGCATGTTGATTTTGATAAGGTTTGGTATACATGTAGTGTAATGGGTCGGTATTAGTAATGACGAAGGTTTTTTGGTTGAGTAGGTAATGGCGGAGTTTGGTGGTGATGAAAACTAAGGCTAGAAAAAATTTTTTGGCATGGGTATATCTAGTTTCGTAATCAAGAAGGGTAAGGCTTATGTAATAAACCACTTGATCTCGGTGTTGGTCATCGTGATGAACAAGGATGGCACCTAGAGAATGATCAGTGGCGGAAATATATAGGTAGAAGGGTTGGTCATCCTTAGGAGGAATGAGCACTGGTGGTTGAAGAAGGTATTTTTTTAAGGCTTCAAAGGATTTATGGAAGTCATCATCCCATTTGAATGAAACATCTTTCTTGAGAAGATGATGGAATGCTTGACAGCGGTCAGAGATCTTGGAGATAAAAATGATGAATTGATTTCAATTTTCCTTGTAGGATGCAAAGTTGACAGAGATTAGTTGGTGGTGGTGTTTCAAGGATATCCTTTACTTTAATAGGATCGACTTCTATGCCACGTAAAGAAACGATGAAACCTAGGAGTTTCCCTGAAAGTTCCGTAAAGACACATTTTTTTGGTTGAAGATGAACACAATATTTGATGAGGCGGTCAAAGATGACCTTAAGAATGGGTAGGTGTTCTATTCGATGTTTGGATTTGGCAAGTAGATAATCTACATAATCCTCCAATATGTGATGCATGATGTCATGGAAGATGTAAGTCATGGCTCGCTGATATGTAGCACCAGCATTTTTTAGACACAAGGCCATGACTCTATAGTAGAAATTTCCCCAAGGGGTGATGAAGGAAGTCTTTTGTTGATCCTCGGAAGCTAGTAATATTTTATTGTAGCCCAAGAAACCATCCATAAGTGATAAAATTGCATGGCCAGTAATGAGATCAACTAGTTGGTTAATTCCTGGTAGTGGGAAATCATCTTTGGGATAGGTGAGGTTGAGGTCACAAAAATTTGTGTAAATGCAGAGCCCCCCTGTCACTTTCATGACAAGAATGATGTTAGAAATCCATTAGGGATAATCAATGGGTAGAATTAAGGAAACCGAGAGAAGTTACTGAAGCTCTTCTTTGAACATAAGAGAAATTTGAGGATGCATTTTCTGTAGCTTTTGTTTGATAGGTTTGGCATCAGGAATGGTCACAATATTGTGAACCATGATTGTAGGATTGATACCAGGCATAATCGGCATAGGAAAAAGCAAATGCATCTCTATGGCCCCCAAGGAAAGAGGTGAAGGCTTTCTATTCAGTAGCATCTAACAATTGGCCAATTTTTAGAATGTTCGGGTCGTATTAAATATTAATGTTGATTTCGATGGTCAATTCATTCAACATGGTTTGCGTCTCTGAGGGTAAAAAATGGTGAATATAAGAGTCTTCTGCACCAAGGTAGGTGAGGATGGACTCATCATCCTGACATTGAACGATGTTAATTAAAGGTGTATAGTCATCGATCATGTCAAGATACAAGAATGAGAGAGAAGAGGGATCCTCACCATCATGTTGATAGGTCAGCGTTCCTAAGGAAATGGTGTTTACGAAAAAAAAAAGTTAGGAGGTATAGATTCAGGATCTAAGGACTCCATGGGTGATGATGGTAATGTGGGTGAATGAGAGGGGGAAGAGTTCTCATCCTGAATAATGTTGATGCGAACCTTCTTAGAAGATGGAGTGTCAAAACCAATGCCACTACAGTCATTGTGTTTACGAGAGGTATAGGAGATGACAGTGTGTTGGCCTTGTTCATAAAAACTGAAGCCAAATCCTTTCCACACACGTCAGTGGAGGAAAGTGTAAGTGAAATGGCAGTAAGTGAAGGAGTGTAGGTCGGTGAAAAATGGTTGGGTTTGGGATGGAGGTTTGGGTTTATAGGTGGCCATATCAAGTCCCCTATACATTAGATTGGTGTGAAGTTGGGGAGGGCCATAAGGGAAAACATCACCAATATGAATGTCATAGCTGGGGTGTTGATGCAGATTCCTATACTCTTGTGGGGTGAGGAAGGTATCAATATTGTATAGGCGTTATTTCCCTAGAGTGAGGCATTGAAAAATACCTTCTAAGGGATCAGTAGTTGTTATGTTTATGCCGGGTATAGACGGCTCGCTAGATGAAGGAGATACAAGGACACTAGAAATAGAGGCTATAGCTGCAATAGGGATAGCGAGGTTAGACGCAACAGAAGTAGTGGTAATTTTGGTGGATGGGCTCGTGGGTAGAGGTGAAGTGGTTTTGGTGGTGGGTGCCTTGACTAGTACAAGCACATCATTGGTCGATATAGCATGCTATAAGTCTTGAAAAGTTATGGGTTATCAGGGATGGTGTAAATATGTCCCTCGTGTTAAAATTTGATGCATCAATGTAACTTCGAAGGGACATAACCCATATCATGGATCCAAAGTCAGCAAAGTAGTAAGTTATACTAGAACTCCTCTTCTAGGACATAGAAACATTCCGGGATGGTGCGGGGACCTATGCGGACATGGAGAACAACGGTATCTAGTGTAGAGGTTATGGCGTTATTGAAGGAACACAACATAACAAGGTTAATATACATGAAATGGGTAGGTATTTGCATTTGGTTGTATGCATGGGAGGAGATGATGTTAGTTCTAGCACCACCATCGATCATAATGCATCATATGCATATATTATCAATAAAGATGGAGATGAAAAGATTGGGGTCGGGGTCATCAGATTAGAAGGGAGTGATCTCTTCATCTACAAAACTGAGGGTGGCCACTTGGTGAGTGGGTGAAGGTGTAGAGGAATGTGAAGACCAAGTGAGAGAGGCTACGTGGTGAGGGGTAATGATGGAGGCTACGGGTGTGGGGTCATTTGGTAAGAATTTGATAGATTGAAGGACTGTCATCACCAATCCGGCACTATGATAATTCTTCACTGGGAACTCCTCGTGCTATGATTATTTACTAATGCACAGCCTTTAGTTTGGTGGATGTAATCTGGAAACAAAACAACAACATAACACAAGAATACCATCGACTATGATAAGATGGAATGATGACAAATCTGAAATATCAAAGTAAATTATAATATTAACATGAAATTGTTACAATCTCACCCATGAGGTACTTCAAGTGTTATTGAATTCACTTGCCTTTCACCAAGACTATGGGAGAAACTTTACAATTACACCTCTTAATGGCTTCTTCAACACACCTTTAAACTGATGGCTTCCTTTGCACACTTCCTACAATATTTCTCACTACTTCCTTCTATGCTAAATGAGGGGGGTGACCTCTCTATTTATAGAACTTCCAGGCTTATCCATCCTATCTCTAAGATAGGATAAGAAATCCACTCTGACGAATCATATTCCATACCTTAACTCTTATCTGTACATGTAAGCTTATCTTTTAAGATAAGATAAACCTTATCATTTTACATGGGTTCCACATTTTTAGACTTTTTACAAATAAAATACACAAAATATTTATGACCTCACTCCTTGTCTTTATTACCAATATAATATTTCTAATTCCTAATCATGTAGACCCTACTTCTCTAATTACCCAAACTTTGACATTTTAACATTACCAGACCACTTACGACAAATATTTACTTTTTACAACATTCCTATTATACTTTGACTGTTACCGTACTCCAGATTATTGTCGGCACCATACTGATGGCACCGTTATCTTCTATCAGATGCTACTACTAATTATACTTAACAACATCCTATTCCTAATACATACATTAATGAAATAGAAATTATGGAGGAAAATTTTAGTGTCGACATCTTCCCCCTTCCTAGCTTCTACTCTGTCCTCGGAGTAGACTATTCTGGTGCTTGGAAAATCTTCAACTTGTCGTGGTTGACCCATTTCGTAATGGGAGTGCCATCCAATTCCTCCAGTCAATACGTACCATTTTCATGCACAGCTACTATTTTGTAGGGGCCCATCCATTTTGGAAGAAATTTTCTCTGTCTTCTTTTTTTTTGTATCTGGAATCATATACTAGAACCAAGTCATTCACATGAAATGGAGACCACTGGATCTTTTGATCAAAGTATTCCTTCTACTTCATTTTCTTCTTATAGCTTGTATCCTTAGCTATTTCCCTCATTTCCTCTAACAAATGAAGATGTACCAACCTTTCTTTTACTGAATCACTTTCATCTATTCTTTCATTTTTCATTACTCTAACCATGGGAATATCAAACTCAATAGGAAGAACTGGATCAATGCCATAAGCCAACTGAAATAGGGAGTATCCTATTTTTGACTTTGATGTTGCCCTATATTCCCACAATGTTGCATGAATCCTTTTATCCCATTTATGTACCTGCAAGGCTGCATCTTTTGCTAGAATTTGACACAACACAAAATTTGTTCGTTCCACCTGTCCATTTGTGCTTGGCTTGTATGTTGTTGCCTTCCTATGCTTAATAGAAAACTTATTGACTAGGGCTTCTACTACCTCATTAATGAAGTGGCTTCCTTGATTTGTTACAATTTCTAATGGACAACCAAATCTGGTGACAATGAGTTCATATATGAACCTTGCCACTTCATCCATGGAAGTTTTTTTCAATGGCCTAGCTTCAACCCACTTGGTTAAATAATCTGTGGCAACTACAATATACTTATTTTGGTGCGAGGTAGTTGGAAGTGGACCTACAATGTCTATTCCCCACTTTTCAAAGGGACCAAGTGGAAGAATAGGACATAATGGAGCTGATGAAGTCTTACGGTTACCATGTGTTTGACAAATATCACATGTCTTACAATAATTATAACAATCTTTAAAAAGAGTGGGCCAGTGATAACCTGCATCCAAGATCCTTCTTACTGTAAGTTGTCCAGAGAAGTGCCCTCCACATGTACCATTGTGGAATTCTTCTAGTAGTTCCTTCCCTTGATCACGCCCAACTGCCCTCTTGTACCATCCATCAAGTCCTATTTGAAATAATACTCCATGCAGAATAGAATATGGATGACTGGCTTGAGTAATCTTTCTCTTATTCTTTGCATTGGCACCATCAGGAAACTTGAATTCATTCAGATAATTCCAAATATCTATGTATTCACTAGGGATTGTGTCAAGGGATAACAATGCTGCATCGGGGAAATCATCATCATCACAAGATGATCCTAAACCATCATAGGCTCGAGAGAGTGCATCTGCATTGACATGCTTCTTTCCTGGCCTATCTATAATATCAAATTCAAATTCTTGTAGCAAAATTATCCATCTTGCTATCCTCCCTGATGGGTTAGGCTTATTTACAATATATTTTAGATCCTGATGATCGGTTACAACTAGAAATTTTTACCCTAGCAAGTAATTTCTAAACTTCTTTACAGCAAAAATGATAGCCAGAGCCTCTTTTTCAGTTACAGTATAATTTACCTCAGCACTGCTCTTTTTTCTACTCCCAAAGTAAATTGGATGTTCATTCCCATTTTCATCTTTTTGGCTCAAAGTACTTCCTAGTGCTGCATCTGAGGCATCAGTGTACACAATGAATGGCTTGCTCCAATCTGGATTCTTCAAAATAGGTGAAGACACCAGGGCTTCCTTCAGTTTTCCAAAAGCTTCATGTGCCTTATTTCCATCTCTGGATACAACATGCCCTAACAAACCACCTTTAGAACATCCAAAGACACATTTTGTAGGGTTTAGTGAGGCTTGTGCTTCATCTAACCTTTGAAATGTTGTCTCCATCTGGTACAGGTGGTCCAACTTGCTCCCATAGATGCAAAAATCATCCAGAAATACTCTGATGAAGGTTCCAATGTAGGGTTTGAACACCCTATTCATCAAACGCTGGAATGTTGTTGGAGCATTACACAACCCAAAAGGCATAACTCTATAAGCAAACATTCCCCAAGGAGTGGTGAACGTGGTCTTCAGTTGATCTTTCTCTACTATACGAACTTGGTTGTAGCCGCTATATCCATCAGCAAAACTATAGCACTCCTGGCCAGCTACTTCGTCCAAGATCTGATCTGAAAATGGAAGAGGGTAATTATCCTTCTTTGTTGCCTTATTGAGCTTCCTATAATCAACACAAATGCGTAGCTTCCCATTTTTTTTATTGAGATCGCAATCGGAGAAACCCATTCTAAATTCTCCATAGCAAATATGAATCCTGCATCAAGCAACTTATCTATTTCTTCTTTTATAGTCTTGGAAAAATTAGGATTCATTCTATATGGCATTTGCTTTATGGGCTTAGCACCATCTACCAGCTCAATAGAATGTTCTACCCAAATTACTTGACAAAGTTCCTTGTAATCAAAAGTGAATAGGTGTATGTACCTTCGAAAGAGTTGGAGGTAGGATTCCTTCTCACTCTCCATCACAGCATCACCAATCTTTATTTGTTGGAGACTACCATCAACTTCTTCTTCAGATAATTTTATGGGGTCATGAGTTGATGTGACTGGAAGGATATCCATGACTCAAACATCAACCTCACTTTCTTCATCTTCAGTGTCCACTTCAATGGTACTAGAGTAATCAGAGGATGTCTAATCATCATTTTCATCACTTGAATCCACAGGTTCTGCCTTATGATGTCGAGGGATCACGTTTATCTTCACCCTCTCTCTACCACGTCCAAGTGTCATGAAACCTTCATTCTAGTAGTTTCTTGCATGAACTCTCCTTAGCCATGGTCTTCCTAGCAGTATTGGGTACGCAACAGTACCATTTTTCATCACCTGAAAGTCTACCACACATACAACACCCATAACAGATATTGCCACATTTGAAACTACACCTTCTGGTTTAGTTTTTCCTTTATTTAATGACCTTAACATAAGTGTTGAAGAGTGACCAATTTTTAAACCCAACATATTCATTACAGACTCGGTCATTACATTAACTGCAGCACCTCCATCAACTAAGACATCATGAATTGAAATACCATTATATAATACCTCAACTTGTGGAGCATAGGGATCCGCCTCTACCTCCAAAAAAGGGACCTCAACCTCCTTCCTTCGTCGAGCATTGAGTCCACTTCGCAACTCCCGCCTCTTCTCAGAAGACATAGCCAAGAGTTGACCATATGTAATATTTGCAGGCCTTTTGGATAGATCTTCCAAGATGGAGTATGGTCCTTGCCCCTATGAAATCAGAAAATCCTGCACACCCAACTTTCTTCTCCTATGTTTCTTACTAGTTTCTCCTTTCACCTTCTTAGGATCATTTCCATCTTGATTATCTTTTTCTTTCTTTCTTTTTGTTACAAACACATCTACTTCATTATTTCTACTCTTATCTACTACATCAAAAGAATTCACAGGTGCTTTTTCTTTATCATTATCTCCTTTACCAGATGTAGAAGCTCTTTCTGGACAATTATAATTATAATGACCTTTTTTATAACAACCATAACATACAACTTCAGAAATATTTCTTTTTGGACGTCTATCTCCTCCCTGAGAACTAAATTCCTTTCCTTGAAGAAGATTAATAATTAACTGACCCATATTTTTGAGAAAATCTTCATACTCAGTAGATGTACTAGGAGAAATATTTGTGCTCACCGGGAGTGGTTGTGGATTTTGGACAAAGGTGCTGGTGTAGGCTCTACTTTAGCAACAATTTCTTTGGGCTCCTCTTCCATGCTTTCTTCTTACCTTCTTGCAATCTCCTTTGCTTGTTCAATGGTAGCTGGGTGGTCATACTTCACTCATTGTCTGATCTCTGGCTTCATCCCAAGAATGAAGTGCTTACAGAGGAGATTATCCACGCCATTCATCAACCCATCCGCTAATCCTTCCTTCTGGATTTGGGCATCAAGCTTCCTCCTTAGCTATAGAACATGAGCATGATAATCCCTTATCTTCTCCTTCTCTCCTTAGGATAGCTTTGTGATCTCGATCATGAGATCTGCATATTTCTGTTGTTCACCAAATTCTTCAAGAAAACTTTCAGTTAATAAATCCCATGAATTTTTCACATTATCACCTAATGTTTCAAACCACCTAAGTGTTGAACCATCCAAAAAGGTAGGAAAAAATTCAGTCCATTGTTCCCTTCTTATGAGGCCATTACAAATACAAGATCATTTAAACTCTTGAATGAAAGAAAAAGCATCTTCATTAGATTGAGCTGAAAAAAAAAAAATCTTTCCCATTTTCAAAAGTAACCACCGTGAAATACCAACCCACAAGTACAATCAACAAAACTTATGTGCACAAATAATTGGAATCACTATACTAGATAGTGACTTTACACCTTTCTATAGTAAAATAGAAATGACCATGGTAAACTATGGTAAAACTTGACTTATTGCGGTAAAAACTGACTTTACTATGGTAAACACTATTCACGGTAAAAAGTGAAGTTACTGCGGTAAATACTATTCACGGTAAAAAGTGAAGTTACTGCGGTAAATAATATTCCCAGCAAAAATGACTTTACCATGGTAACTACTATTCATGGAAAAAATGACTTTACCATGGTAACTACTATGCACAGTAAAAACAAGGTTACCCTCCAATTGATTTTTGACTAAGTGGGAATATCCCTCCAGAAAATCCACTAATGAGGAATGGTCCCGGCAACGGAACCAAAATGTCATCACCAATCTGGCACTATGATAATTCTTCACTGGGAACTCCTCGTGCTATGATTATTTACTAATGCACAGCCTTTAGTTTGGTGTATGTAATCTGGAAATAAAACAACAACATAACACAAGAATACCATCGACTATGATAAGATAGAATGATGAAAAATCTGAAATATCAAAGTAAATTATAATATTAACATGAAATTGTTACAATCTCACCCATGAGGTACTTCAAGTGTTATTGACTTCACTTTCCTTTCACCAAGACTATGGGAGAAACTTTACAATTACACCTCTTAATGGCTTCTTCAACACACCTTTAAACTGATGGCTTCCTTTGCACACTTCCTACAATATTTCTCACTACTTCCTTCTATGCTAAATGAGGGGGGTGGCCTCTCTATTTATAGAACTTCCAGGCTTATCCATCTTATCTCTAAGATAGGATAAGAAATCCACTCTGACAAATCATATTCCATACCTTAACTCTTATCTGTACATGTAAGCTTATCTTTTAAGATAAGATAAACCTTATCATTTTACATGGGTTCCACATTTTTAGACTTTTTACAAATAAAATACACAAAATATTTATGACCTCACTCCTTGTCTTTATTACCAATATAATATTTCTAATTCCTAATCATGTAGACCCTACTTCTCTAATTACCCAAACTTTGACATTTTAACATTACCAAACCACTTACGACAAATATTTACTTTTTACAACATTCCTATTGTACTTTGACTATTACTGTACTCCACATTATTGGTGGAACCATACTGACGGCACCGTTATCTTCTATCAGATGCTACTACTAATTATACTTAACAACATCTTATTCCTAATACATACATTAATGAAATAGAAATCATGGAGGAAAATTTTAGTGTCGACAGGACCTTAAAGAGGGCTTGACGATGTGACTCTGAGATCTTGATGAGGTCATATAAAGACATTTTGAGGGGGTATTGGTGTAGTTGTTTTAACATTATGCAATGTGTGACCCCATCAAAAATGGGATATGCAGGACCTTAAATGATGAATTTGGGTGTGGGTGTAGATGCTATATTGGGTACGAGGTTGGTTGATGGGCCAGTTTCTTTCTCCTTTCCCTTATATTTCCAAGCACAAGTGGTAATGTTAATCATGTTAATCTGAGGGGAGGTGGATGAAGAGGGTGTGTCATGGAAGGTATAGCAATAAGAGGGACAAAACCCTAGTTGTGGATACGATCCTTGTTAAATGAGTAGGGCACATTTACATTTGGGTGGTGGTTTGGCCAACTCTCTTATGTGAACCATGTTAATTTTGAATCTCGGGGATGGATCTAAGAGTTGTGGGGGTGGATATTTTGGTTGTTGAGTAGGAAATGAGGGAAGATCTATGGAAATTGGTGATGGAAAAATGGGGTCCTCTTCAAGAAGATCATCATCATCAAATTTTTCTTCAGGAGGACATAATTGGACAAGAGCAACTTTCAAAGCCTTACAGTTAGTTACATCATGTCTTGGAAAACGATGGTAGGCACAAATTTTGGTTTCGTAAAACCCTTTTGGTTTGGGTTTGAGTGGGTCGTAAGGTCTAAGAGGTGGTAATGTGATGACTGAATTTTCAAGGAGGTTGGTTAGGATTTTGGTGTAGGACCCTGCTAATGGATCAGAATGGGAGGTGAATATGGGTTTGGGTATAGGTGTGGCTGACTATATAGGAAGAGTCTTTACAAGAGGGGGAGTAGGTTGGACTAATATTTTGGTGTGTGGTGTGGTCTTAGGTGTGGGTTGTATCTACCTCAGTAGGGGCCTGGTAGATGAACTACCAATAGAAGGTGTGGTTGGTTTAACTACCTTATTGCAGGGCAACAAATTTTTGGATTTAGGTTGCATCTTATTGGGTAAAGGTGATACGTGCACATGAGACGCAGAGGGAAAAGTGAATGGTGGAAGAGGGTGGGTTACCCATGGGGGTAACTGAGGTGTTATGGAGGTAGGTGGTCTGGGTTAGGTAGGAGGCGTGAGTGAAAGAGAAGGAAGTGTCATGGGTGGTGAAGAATTTATTGATGGTATTGGATGTATGGGTGGTAAGAAGGTTACAGGTGAGGGTGGAGGTTGTGTGGTTTGCTTGAGCATATTAGAGGTCTATGATGAGGAAATTGGTGGCTTTGTTCTTGGTTTACCAGTGGATGGGGGTTTCATGGCCAGGGTCGAGGGGTGAGGTCCTAGGATGGATGGAAAGGGTCAAGGTGATAAGGGTGTGGTTGGTGAGGCTGGGATATGAGATCTAGGAGATTTGATCTTCTTTTTAAGGGCCGGGTTAAGTTTAGTGTTAGTTTTGTAAGATGTAGCTAAATCTAATTTGATTGGCGGGTGAGTAAGGCTAACTGTTGGTATGACCCCTAAGGTAGTGATAGGTTTAGGAAAGAGAGATGATACAGGCATGGGTTTGGCTGTAGTTGCATGTTGGGTTATGGGAAGAGTTGTGGGTTGAGCCATGAGTGGTGTCATGGGAGGTGTTGCGATAGTTGTGGTTATGTTCAGTTTTTTCAGTCAAAAAACTTTTGGATAGATAGTGGAGGTGTCAGCGAGTGACAGTTGCATTTGTGTTGAAACAGGAAGTAGAAGACGCCCCCAAAGTAAGGCTCTATCGACATAGTCTAGGTAATTGGCCAAGCATGAGGATGGTACTGTTGTAAGCAAAGATGACGTGGAACGAGTGGCAATCCCCGTAAAACATGTTTGAGATACAGGGAAATGGCTAGCCTCAAACTTTGTGGGTAAGAGTGCAAAAAGTAGATCAATAGGATCTTGAAGGTCTAATGGTGAATGGTCATCTACATGCGGTGGTACTTCTATAGTATCCTCCATTGGTAGAGGGTAGGATGAGCTAACCAAAGTGGGCTCTCCTTGCATTCGTGTAGGCACTGAACCTACATCTTCTATGAGTAAGAGAAGTGTCACTGACAACCACTCAAAATTTTGAGGGGTCAAAGGCAGTGTGCTGATTATAGGCTCTTTCACAGGTGCAGGAGAAGATGAAGGGGGTTCCTCTGTGAGTAGTGGAGTAGATGAAAAAGGTTTTGGTGCAGGTAGCGGAGCGCGGGCTAAGATTTCATCTATGGAAGAAACATGAGGCAATTGGGAAGCAACTGGTACGTCATTGAAAATAGCATGGACCTCGCTGACATTGATATTATTGTTTGAGGTATAACCCCCTTAGTCGGAAGATGAGCTATGATTAGGGAATGGCTTCTTGAAGATGTGTAGGTTTTGGTTAGCAAGTGCATTCGGGATATCTTAGACTAGATCTCCATTTTCTATCATTTATTGGACAATATTTTTGAAGGTGATGCAGTTATTGTCATTGTGACCTTTGACAAAATGATAGTTACAAAAGTCATATTCCTTATACCACACAGGCATGCGTCTCTTAGGGTCAAAACCAGTATATGGTTTTATAGGTGGAAGGGTAATGGCACCAACTTTGACAATATTTTCCAATATGGAAGAATAAGATTCTCCTAGGGAAGTGTACTTTCACGGTTCTCATTTAAATTGGAAAGCTTGGATAGGAGAGAGATTAGAAGGGGGTTTGGCTGGGTTTGATTGATGAGGGGACCAACTTTGAGAACTATGGCATTAGTAGACCCTTTGGGCTTTGAATAGTTTTTTTGGGGTTTCGAAGAAGAAGAAACATCATTTGATTTGAACGTAATGTTCTTATTACGAAGTTGAATCTTCTTTTCTTTGATAGCATGAATTTCCAATTTCCATGCCATGGTGAATGCCTCATTGAAAGTGTGAAATTTTTTCACCTGTAGGGTTGATGATATGTGTCTAGCACATGCCCAAGTAAATAGTTATATAAGCTCAGTTTGAGGTAATTGGAATGTGAGCTGGTTAATGAGGTTGCGTCAACAAGCGAAGAAGTCAATGATAGACTCGTCGTCATACTGTCGTGTGGAATAAAGATCTGTCATGGTAACCTTTTAACAATGTTGATGGAGAAATGATCTAGGAACGCTTGGGATAATTGATTGAATCAGTAAAATGGAGTGTCTTTGTAGTCCACTGTACCAGTCTAATCTAGGTCCTATCGGGGACATTGGGAAAGTCCTCAAAAGTAAAGCGTCATCGTGGGCAATTAGGTAACACCCATGTTTAAAGGACCGCAGATGTTGTTGTGAATACTCTTTGTTATTAAAGTGGTTGAATTTTGGCATCTCCCAATGTATGGGGTATGGTCAAATATGAATGGATGGGTGAATAGGCTCGTTAGAAATTTCATCGTAGGTGAGGGAATTACGTGAGTCGGAAACCGATGCTTTTAGGGTCTGCATCTTTTCCATCATCAACTTGATGAGGTCATTGGTAGGTTGTGATGGAGGGACACCTCCTATGGCATAAGGAGGTAGATACTAAACCTGATAGGGGGTTGATAATAAGACATAAAAGGTACATATTGTTGTTACAGACTCACAACACCCTTGGACACAGATCAGGCTTCTAGGTTGATCACTCTAGCATCCAGTGTGATTGCACAACATGGAAACATCTCTCCAAGTGTGGGGACTTGTAAAACTGAGAGAGGAATCTCCAGATTAGAGGGCGATAGATGAGATAGAGGGTTATTGATAGTAGGTGTATATAGGTGGGATGGTCATCATGACTCTGGTAGCATTACAACCTCAGATTGGGGACATCAATGTTTATGGGATGGAGAGGATGAGATTTTGGAATGGAGTACAAACCCATACCCTATCATTTTGATTGGATCATCGACACCATGAGTGGTTATGTTGTGATGCTTTCCGTATTTGTGAGACAATGGGTATGGATTGTGCTATGGTCTCGGTGGTCGACTCTCTCCTTCCCTACTTCATTGGAGGGGACAACAAATACAATAGGTGTGAGGGAAACTGCATCTGCCGATGATGTAATCTGGTCATGCGTCCCACGTATGTCCCTTTGCGAAATCTCTAGGTGAACCGGCTGTGAAACTACTGGGGGTGAAGTAGGTGAGGGTAAAATTCTTCCGCCGCCCAAAATGGGCACATTATTAGGTGTTGATGCCAGCAACGCAGGAATAAGGGCAGGAGAGATTGATATAGGCATGTCATATATCAAGTAACCACATTTTCTCAGAGGAGTCTCGGGTGGAAGAGTGGGAAAGGTAGAAGTGTAAGGCCACAGGATTGGGGACAGTGTTTATGGGATGGAGAGGATGAGATTTTGGAATGGAGTATATTTCATCGACACCATGAGTGGTTATGTTGTGATGGGTATTTGTCAATGGGTATCAAGGAGTTGTGCAAATTCTTTATCACCCATAGAAATGCCACATTATTAGGTGGTAGGTAAGGTTAGATCCATGGGTGATAAGAGATGAAAGGCGGTGATCAAGGGACAAGGTGGGAGTGGTTGACGGTGACTAGTGTGGAATATTAGGGCATTAGTCTAGCTGTGAATTAGCACCATGTGAACAAGTGTTGACCTGGTAAGAATGTATTCTGTAGATGACATAGAAAACAATAGAAACAGAGAATAATGGGGTCTAGGAGGTGAATCTAGTCAATGTATAGATTTTGAAAAATCAAACACAGGCAGCCGAAGATGGTCATGTTGATCGGTGACGGTTATGGGAGAACCGATGACGGTCAAGCTGACTAGTGACGGTTGGTAAAACACTGCTGATGGTTTCTGAAACTAATACCAGTAACTATGGAAGAAACGAGTCTCAAAAAAATGAAGTAGGAATGTTGGATTTGTACTGGTGAAATTGTGTATGACAGTAAATATTAACAGGGAGAAATATGATGATGCCCTAAGGGCCAAAAATAGAACAGAAGTACTGATGAAAGCTATTCTAGGTAAAACAACTAGAAAGCTAGAAGCTGACACTAATTAGGGTTTAACTGACAATGGTCAGATGGAACCGACGACGGTCACTAGACCAATGTTGGTTACTATGAAATTAGAAAGAAATGAAGAAAATTGGATTTTTGAATTAAATTAAGTGAAGAATCAAACTCAAAATCCTAAGAATGAGGAGATGGGGCCCTAGCACACTCAAAAAAAGTCAGAATACTCCAACTATGATGGTAGAGTGTGCAAGGAAGAATAAAAAACTAGATATTCATAGTCTCACACCTCAAAACACAAGCCAAGAAGAACGTTAAGAAAAAGCATGATCCTAACAATGGTTTTCTTATGTTTGTTTAGCTTATGCTATTTAGGACTGATTGTGTGTATTTAGAATAGAATTTTTTGGTTGGGAAGGTTTCCTATGAAGAAGGATATCTAAAAGGAGAGGTTTCAGGTATGTTATGGCAGGGACAAGCTGTCCTCTAAGATGATGACTTGACAGAGGCAACGAGCTGGGGAGTACCTGCCAACTAGATCATTTGATCACTGACAGATGTTCCTGAGTAAGATGTTGTTTAAGAAAGATGTGTATATTCGATTTTGTCCAAGTTTGGTAAGATAGAGAGAGAGAAAAATTTTCTTTCTATGATTCTTTGTGTCAACCATCAGCTGGGCATGACTTCCAGAATATAAGTTTCCCTTAGTTTTAATGTGAGCTAATAATGCACCAAATAATAATGTAATGCAAGTTTTTTAAAACTCAAATTGAAGAGTGATATTCGATAAAGCAAGAGATGAACAGGAAGAGGAATACTCTTTCAGTAATGTAATGTAAAATAAAGGAAGATGTGTTCTTTTTAAAGCACCAAAAACATGATTTTTTTTAGATAATAGAAAGAAGGAGAATGATTCCAAAGAAGAAAAATTAATGTGGAAGCTTTTTGAAGGGAAACAAACACAAAAATTTCACCTAGGAATGAATAAATGAAAAAGAACCCCTGATGGGTCCCACCAGGTGTGCCAAAATGTTTCACCATTTTCTTTACCTTTTTCAAAATGGCAAAATAGATAAGGGTAAGGGCCAAGGAGGAATACCTATTAAATACTATTCGGTTGACTGTTATTGCGCGCGTTCTGATTTCTTGATCCACAGCTCATTGTGAGAGCTTCCTTTTGGCTAGGAGGAACTACCTGTAATAGAAAACAAGACCACAAAATGATAGCTATATGATATATGACAGTGGACTACCTAGCGTAGGCTAAAACTGGGAAGCGTGATACTTCCTAGATGGCTATCAACCAACTGTTTAAAACAAGTTAATGTGAGAAATAAACAAGGTCCTACTGTAGTTAGTATGATTTAGGTATCTCATTCAAATATAATAAGAAAATTCAATCACAAGAGGCTCGGCTATAGTTGGATCTAAGAAGTGAGGTGTTTGTCAAGGTACTGGGACTAGTCAGGGACAAATTCTAGGTTATTTAGGTCAACTGGTAGGGTGATTGTTGGGTATGTTCTTGGTTAAGGTGTAAAACACAAAGACCGACATCGGCTAAATGTGACCGATGTTGGTTTAGGTAGAATCAACAACGGTTGTGGGTAACTGATGTCATTGTGGTCAAGGTAAAAGAAAATCAAAATAGATTAAATGGTAGGGGTGATCTGGGGTCAAATAAAGTTTGGGAGAGTGAATGGGGAAGTCTGTAGAGATCTTAGGTATGCACAAAAGTTTACAGCAAGTGAGAATAGCTGATTTAGTGATACGGGTAAAGGGATATTTGGGTTTACAAGCAAGTGGGTGATGAAGCAATAAGCATGCAAAGAATAGACTAATAGAAAGATTAATAAAGATTACTAACTGAAATAAACCATACTTGGTAGGGCCATACTTATTGTGTTAAGGATCTGATGGTTGAGTGGTGGAGGTGGTTGATCAAAGAATACATGTATGGTCCTGTAGTGGTGCTTTCCCGGAGTGCTCTCGTGAATTCAATGGCTTTATAATTGATCCTGGTGATGGCTCTAGATGTTTGGATGTACAAAAGGATGATTTTTTCACTTGAATGCAACTCTGATCTCTTTTCTTGCTCTCAAAATGTGCCAACCTCGAAATAAGGTTACCAAAGGGAATAAAAGGTAACTCACAACAGTTCCGCATTAACCGATGTCGGTTAGGGTGGGATTCCCTAGGTTTAATAAAAATAGTAGATCATGGCAATGATTTCTATTAGATCTCTCTATTCATCTGAGAAAGAGTAGGAGTTACCTTTTCTTATGCATGAATGTGGTTAGAGGGGATGTAGGATTTGATTTTTAGGGTTTATTTAGGTCTTAGTTAGTTATGGCAACATACTAAGAATAAACTTAAGGTGAGGTAGTTAGGTGAGGTGTATAGGTGAGGTGGTGGGGTGGGAATTATCTTAATTAGGATAATTACATAATAAATATTGTAAATACATGGATTAATTTAATTAAATTAATATTAGTGTGGGGTTGAAAGGGGCCATAGTTAGGTGAGTGTGTTCAAGTTGATTATTTAACGAGGGGTTAACGAGTGTGTGACCCAATTTTGGTGTCTACATCATATTCCGCCATGTTGTTGGTACACTCATTGTTGAGTTTAGATGGGAGGGGAATAGGAGTTTCTCAAGGAGGAATGAGAATGACACCAACGCCTCTCCCTTGCTGACATTTTGAGCCATCAAAGAAGAGATTAAATTTGAGTGTCATATTTGTGATGAAATGGGTTAATGGATTCATCCAAAAATTATTCGTGAGCTATATGTGTACTATGAAGGGGGAGCTTCCACCAGTTGGTCATAAATATATTGTCCCTTAATGCATTTTCAAGAAATAAACTCAATGTCAAAAAATTTCATGAGCATGAGCCATCAAGTAACGTGATGGATGTAATAAGGTTTGGATTGTAATGTCTTAAGAAGATGAAATGTAGTAACGATATAATTCTTGTGGTTGAGAAGATAATGTCAAAACTTAGATGTAGCAAATAATAGAGCGTAACAATCCTT
>CM034152.1:668814788-668889142 GCA_019776745.2 Taxus chinensis | reverse complement strand
GGAGGCTGCCGAACATTGCATGGTTTAAGTGCCTCTTATCCCATTGAAAGCTTGGGATGACACCTCCTTCCTCCCCCTTGCATGACCGATTTCCGTCTTTAACATGAGTGATTGGAATGGGTTAACTCATAAAGTGTTCGATATGATCTCTATAGTTTATCATCTGCCCAAAAGAAATATTGAATTCTTTCTTGGTTCTTGGAATTGGGACTTTGCTGAGGGGCCTCTCACCCTTTCTTTCTATACAAATCATCACACCCCTTCTATGACACAATGTGACCAAGAAACTTTTCCTTCTATACTCTAAAATGCAGCTTATCTTTTGGATTGAGTGAGATGCATCTTCTCTACTCTTATCAGCATCTTTCTCTCTCTTCCCCAAGTGCAGGCAGGTGAACACTTCCTCTTTACTTTCTTGCAAAATACATTCACATTGTCTTGATAAACCTCAAATAAACTGCATTGATGTAACTAGGCACAAGCAACATCCATTGCTCCTTTGAAAGGTAGCTCCAACATTCAGCAACAAAGGGCATCCTGACATATGATAAGTTCCCCCAAGGAGTAGTAAAGGTTGTCTTGATCCTTTCTGATTCCTTCAACCACAACTTGGTTATAACCGAAACCATCTAGGGTGGAGAGCAATTCATAACCAGTCCTAATTGCAGCGTTTTCCTATTGGGTAAAGATAATTATCCTCAGTATGCTCTTATTTAATTTTATGAAATCTACTACACACTACCTGATATTCACACCATTCTTCTTTCTCACTGGTATTAGGTTTCAACCCAAGAGAATAACCTTGTGGGCTAAATAATCCCGCCATCTCTTAGCTTCTTCAGTTCTTCTACATTTTGAGAGATAAAGTGATTTATTGTAAAAATTTTTTTCTTCCTTAATGGCTGTTACATTAGACTCCAGGAATCTCAGTTAAACAGGTCCTCTCTGTATGCTTCTTAATTCAGATAGGCCAAGCCATCATGCAATCTTGGTATTTCTTCAACAATTGGATTGTATGATTACTTTCTCCTCTTTGCGAGGCTTGCTGTTCCTAACCAAATTTTTCTTGGCTTCTCCTTCATTACCAAGATCATGCTCCGCAAATCCCTCGAGGGCTGCCATATGTCTATTAATCAATGCAAATCAAATTATCAAAAATTTGATTCAAGAGACAACTAGCCCCCTTATAGAAAATGGTTTATTAGTAGTCTTGATAGTTGGATGATGTCCTTTTGCTAATTAAACAATGTTCCTTCCCCTTCTGTCACACATATCCATTGGATCGCAATAATAATGTGATCAGAAAAGTCTCCTTATTCTGTTTTAGATAGCAAATATTGAATTGAGCATCATCATCAAAAACCTACAGTTTGTAATGTTGTCAGGGACACAGGGTCTTGTCAATACCTTTCAACATCATATTCACAATATGGGGACATTGGCACAATTGTCAAAAAAGAGGACACACCAAACCTACAAAGTTAGTTTTTCTGAACAATGTCATTTTATTAACTTATTATCATGATGCCACAAGTTGAATGAAAATCACAAACATCTAATGAAATCCTAAACGCAGTGTTGTATTGTTTCATTCAAGGGGGGGTCGGTTTTATTACTCCCTTCTGTTCGGGTTGTTTCTCTTTGGTTTATATTCGTTCTTTCTCTCTCCATCTGCTGATCTTATCTTGTCTTGGTCAGTTTTTTTTCACTTCGCCTTTCAGTTCTTTGCGTTCGGCATATAGTTTTCTCTTGCTTTTACAATTAATTCTGAGTCTCCCTTGATATATTGACTGTCGCTAACATTCATATTTCCAAGCAATTCTTAAATCCAAAAAAATCTAGGTGCCGAATACTCAGCAAAATGTTGTTAATTGCACTCAAAGTTGAGCGTTTTTGAAGGAAAAAACAATTTTTTTCTGACCTGGAGAAAGCAGAAGGAGAAAAAAAACACTAGCCACATTCCAAACTTGGAGCAAGGTCCAATTAAAAAATAGAGTCTAAGGATGAGCCCACTTGTCAAGGATCACTTGATTTTCAATCTTGTGCTCCTTCCATCAAAAGATCATTACAAATGTTATCAGCATCAACATTTGTCTACCATACTTCATAGGATGCATGTTGGGGTCTTCAATAAGGGCACCTTCTTTAACACCATACAAACTGAACAAGGATGCCCTCAATTGGGATGGTCGAGCATAGGACATGTCCCCCATTTGACACTACACACACAACACATTGCAGCCCATTTTCTAGACAAGACAATAGCATCCCCCACGTGGATAGGCAATAACAATGACAACATCAGTTTTAAATTTTTACTGGGTAAGCTGTTATGGTGTGAAAGCTCTGAAACACACAAAAAAGTAAAAAAAACAACTATACGTGGTACACGGGTTTGCCGTCGTGTGTGTGCCTCGAGTTTGTTCTCCCATATAGTCCATAGCACGTGCAATTCCCATAGTTTGTGTATTTACTTTGATATTCAGCTCATTCCCTGACTTCCAAGGCATGACCATTTGACATGATGCCTTCTGATCCAGTAAAAAACATGCAGTTGTGGAGTAGTATGTTCCGTAATATCAAAGTGTACTGGAAGAATTGGAATCCAATTCAGCTGAGAATCCACCAAGTATGTCCCCAAATAGACTTCAGTTGGTTCAACCAATTCCTCTAATTTGTGGTGTCTTTTTGTCTTTTCTCCCCTTTTTCTTTTTTGAGTTGGTTTCAAACTCTTCAATTGATGGTGGGTGGTCTCCATAATGTTTATGTGTCTTCCTAGGGCAGGACTTCTCTTATTTCAAACCCAAGTACCAAGTATAATGTTGGTGCGTTCATGCACACCGTTGGTCTAGACAAATATATCATATCTCAGCATACATGCAAATAAAAGTAGACTTACTACCAAAATAATTATACAAAACAAAAGATTCATAAATCAAACACCAGAAATTTACGTGGTTCACCCGTCTTTCCCCTTGTTAGTGTGGGCTACGCCACCAAGAGAAGAAAAAAGGAAACAAGATAATCTATTATCCAAAGCTTTTGGACAAGAATACAAATTGAAGATTTATCAATCTCTACACTTCTCAAGAGGTTCAGTATTTCTTTCATTCAAAGATTTTTTGATTCTAACAATACATTATCTCTCCACATAATTATCTGTACATTATGACAATCCTCTTCTTTAAACCCTAGCTTTTTTCTTTAAATAGTCATTTAAGACTTTAAAGGGAATCTTAGTATGCAATTACTTCAATTAAATCTACTTCCAATGCCTAAAAGAGGATAAAATACTAATACAAGAGACATCGTACGGTGGAATGTAATTACAATAATAGTCACCACAAGTAATCTAATTCTCAATTTCTAATGTAAAACCTGTCACTCAGCTCGGTTTACAAAACTTTCCCATGACCAATGCCAGGTCTCACAAACTCTAACCAAATCATTTTCCGGTTACTAGGAACTTCCAGCAAGTTCTATTTGCAGGGGGGGGACCGAAGGAAAACAGAGGAATGGACGAGCGCCATAGTCAACAATAATCTACCATTGGAGATTAAGTACTAAACTCACTATACCATACAGCGCCATTTCTTGGAATCCTTCTAAGCTTGGTTCTCCTCTCAACGTTTTCAAAACTCAAAGACCAAACAGAAAGTGGAATGTAGCTCCAAATTCTCCTTTACTAATGGCCTTCGTTGATATCTGCTAGGGTTCGTGCTTTGTATGAACTTTTCCAGATTCAGCACATTACACACTCAGTTTTAATGCCCCCATTAACGGGCGGTAGCTTGAGAGGCTAGACACGTGTAATCAATATTTGGAAGCGATTTTTTAGCCCGGATAGCGTGACACGTTGTGTTGTTTCACTGGGTTGTTCTGAAAGCAGATGTAGCTTTTGCATTGACTCATACGCTAAAGAGGAATACCACTGACTTTTTTTTTGACCCTAACCTCATTGCAATTCCGCCCACGGTTTTTTATTGATATTGCAACCCACACGTTTGGAAGCAACTTGCAATCATCCTGCTCCTTTCCCAACTCCCCATGAACTTAATCATCAATTACATTCTCCTTGCTAGCCTCTGTCTGTAAACATTTACTCTATCCTATGTAGTAGACAAAAAAAAAAAAAAAGCCACAAACTTCTGCAATCTCAAAATGCGAAGCTAATTGTCATTCCAATACGTGAAAATTATATCTTAGTAGTGCTCCTCCTACCATCTGATCTACAGGGCTCATATCTGAATCAACAGAGCCAACGTAATGAAATATCCGAACTCCTAGCATAACTATATGCTTTAGATGTCCACCTTTCAAATTACATGAGTATCCATTGGAGCTTAAGTTTCCAATCGCTCTTTAACTGGTATAGCCATAATCTACTCACATACTCCCACTGCCTTGCCAAAGAGGATGTCTCTGTGTGTCTGGTCTTGTACAAACCATGGGTGAGCATCATAAGGACTTCATACTGCTAAAGCATTAGGGAACATGTGTCCTGTAATTCAAAACATCTCTGTGAGTGAAGGACCACTGCATCTTTTCTTAATTTGAGTGTCTCTAAGCCATAGGTTGTGCTAACAGGTTTTGCATTTTGCATAGTTGAAAACTTTTAACCACCTTATTAAATTTATAAGTTACTGAGAAAAATATTAGTTTCTTATTTTTCCGTCTCTGTGTATTTATTCCAAGACTTCTTGTTTTTGCAGCTCCCCAAATCCTTCATTGCAAACGTAGTAGGTGAGCTAGGATTTCCATTCATTAAGATAACATCAATGTCCTGCCATACTAATTCTTACAATAAGCATATCATCCACATACAATACAAAATAAAATATACGCTCCCATTTTTAAGCTTCTGAAAATAAACACATTGCTCAAATTTACATCTCAAGTAGAACCAATGCTCATGAATTAATAACTCAAACCTCATGTAACCATTCCTTGGAGTTTCTTGACAGTATAGTTGATAGGCTCATTTTTCATAATCAACTGCACCACGAAGTTCTCCTTACCTTGACTTCATACCCAGAGCGTATGTTGCTTCTTCTATAAACTCCTTCATCTAAATCACCATGAATTGGAAAGTTGTGGAAGGTGTGCATTCCTACATCTAAGTTTCTTAAATGTCAAATATTCACTACACTAAACTCTACAGTAGTAAGAATATGAAGTCATCTTAATAACAGGAGGAAAAGAGAGGAAAAGTATTTCACCAAAGTCAAAGACCTACCTCGTTTGGTGCAAATCCCTTACTACCCCAAGCACCTTGCCGTTTGTACCCTTGTTCTATCCACCCTTTCTCTCCTTAATGTACTCCATAGAACCCCACTTGTTGCTTGCCAGATGTTCTTCTTTCCTACTGGAAAATTAACAAATCCCAAGTTCTAGTTTATATTCCCAAAGAATTACATTTCATCTCCTATCATGTATGCTCCACCATGAACGTGGATTTTTTGTATCTTGGCTATTGCTTCTCTCAAATTTTTTTTTGGTTCGACCACTAACAGTCACACACCTCTAATAGATCAAATTATAGAGAAGGTATGCAACTTGTTGAAAATATTTCTGGAAGTGTACTTACCCCTTGTGACCTCTCATAGCGAGTTTTGGGTTTTGGTTACCGGGAGGCTCAATCTGGTACCAATTTGGGAATTGGTAGTATCAAGCTTATGAAGTGATCGACGCGGTCACCTCTCTAACCTAACATTGGTTCAGAAATCTAAATCCTGTGACCGCGTTTTGATCCTCTGTAACTGTCGGTCGGTTTCATCTGATGATGTCGGTAAGTGATCTGACTGATGGTTGGTCATGGCCTATAAATGCCGACCATAGCTTTGTTGGTTATGTATTTACTGAAGAGTGTGTGTTTCTGGTTAAAACCCGGAGAGTTCATTTTTCATCAAGAAACTCGTATGCAATTTATCTCATCATTGGGTGACAAAATTTGATCCTGTATCATTCTCTTTTCATTCCATTTCAAAATCAGCGACTGTAACGATTTTATGTAATTCTCTAATCCCATAAAAGTGAAACCGAAGATCATTCAGATCCATAACCAATTGCTGAAAGTGTCACCCTCTTAGGTGATTTGCATCCAAATGTCTGCATCCAAATTTTTTCTATATCTCTATCAACAATGCACAAAAGCTTCTAAACCAAAAACCTCTAAGAAAATAAATATCTACTCTTTTTCCTGGTTTTCCATGCTTCCTACTGGGGATCCTCCATCTAGTGCAACTGAAGGCCACAGTAATCAATTATAAAAATATTTTAATAAATAAAAAAACCGTTTTGGGATCAACATCTGCGCAAAACCTACAAAGGGAAATCCATATTAATTGTCTCCACACAGACTTCAGCACGTTCCTGATTGTCTGTTAATTCTCTCTACAACACCATTCTATGTAGTGTCTTTAGAACCGTTATTTCTCTACATTATCCCATATTTACTGAACAATAATCATGAAATCTTACTATAGTATCACCACCCACTGTCTGATCTTAAGGCACTTTAACTGAATTTGATTCATTCTCAACAGGGCTTTCCATCTTTTAAAAAAGTTTCAAAAACATCATATTTATGTTTATACAATAAACCCTACTTTTGTTAGCTATTCAATGAAAGTAAAATAATACTGGGATTCAAACCATGAAAGCTTACTGTTCTCACTGGTATAGGTTTGCACCCAAGAGAATACCTTGTGGGCAAATATCCCTCCATATCTTAGCGTCTGCAGTGCTTTACATGTGAGAGATAAAAGTGGATGATTGGAATTTTTTCTTCCTGTGGCTTTACATTAGACTCCAAGGGAATCTCATGTTGAAACAGGTTCCTCTCTGTAGGCTTTTAATTCAGAAATAGGTCCCACGCCATGCCAAATCTTGGTATTTCTTCAACCATTGGATGTAGGATACTTCTCATCTTGCTGAGATTGCTGCCTAACCAAATTTTTCTTGGCTTCTCCTTCATACCAAGATCATGCACCTCAACATCCCTCGAGGCTGCCATATGTCTATTAATAATGCAATCAACATTATCAAAATTTGATTCAAGAGCAAACTAGCCCTCTAGAAATGGTATTAGTCCTTTAGTTGGATGATGTCCTTGCTAAACAATGTTTCCTTCCCCTCTGTCACACATATCATTGGATCGCAATCAATACTTTGATCAGAAAAGTCTCCCTTACTCTGTAGAAATATTTTGATCTGAGCATCATCATCAAAAACCTATCAGTTTTTAATGTTGTCAGGGACAAAGGGTCTTGTCAATACCTCAACATCATATTCACAATATGGGGTCATTGCACAATTGTCAAAACGAGACCCCAACACTACAAGTTTTTTTGACAAGTCATTTAACTTCTTATCATGATGCACAATGTTGAATGAATCAAACATCTCAATGAAATCCTTAACTGCATGCTTGTATTGTTTCATTCACTGATTTTTTGTGGCATATAGTTTTCTAACTTGTTTTACAATTAATTTTGAGTCTCCCTTGACAATGATGTCCTTAACATCATATTTCCAAGCAATTCTTAAATCCAACAATAGTGCAGCATACTCAGAAATGTTGTTAGTGAACTCAAAGTTGAGTTTGAAGGAAAAAACAAATTTTTTCTGACCTGGAGAAAGCAGAAAAACACTAGCACCATTCCAAAACTTGGAGCAAGTTCTATTAAAAAATAGAGGTCTAAGGAGATCCCGCTTGTTCAAGACACTTACATTCCTCAATCTTGTGCTCCTTTCCATCAACAAATCCTACAAAGTTATCAACATCAACATTTGTCTACAATACTTCATAGGATACATTGTTGGGGTCTTCAATAAGGTGCACTTCTTTACCCCATACAACTTGACAAGGATGCCCTCAATTGGGATGGTGGCATAGGACATGTCCATTTTGACACTCCCACCAACACTTGCAGCCCATTTTCTAGACAATAGCATGCCCCACTTGGCTAGGTAGTCAACAATGACAACATCAAGTTTTAAATTTTTACCTGGGTAAGCTACAAGCTGCACCACCAAACCCTTCACATATCCCACTACTGGCACTTCTTTGGAGTCCATAGCAGTGCACTTCCCATATGTTGTTGTTACTTTGATATTAAGCTCGTTCATGACTTCCATAGGCATGACATTGCATGATGCCTCTGAGTCAAACATGCAGTTGTGGAGTAGTATGTCCTTAATGATCAAAGTGGTGAAGAATGGATCCACATTCAGCTGAGAATCCACCAAGTATGTCCCCAAATAGACTTCAGTTGGTTCACCTAATTCCTCTAATTTTGGTGGTGTTTCAAACTCTTCAATGATTGGTGGGGTCTCCATAATGTTTATGTTTCTTCCTAGGGCAATCTTCTCTTATTTCAACCCCAAGTATTCATGTTGGGGTTAGCACACCGTTTGTCCAGACAATATATCATATCTCAGCATACATGCAAATAAAAGCAGATATTCTACCAAAATAATTATACAAAACAAGATTCATAAATCAACACCAAATTTAACGTGGTCCACCTAGTGTGGGCTACGTCCACTAAGAAACAAGACAATCTATTATCCAAAGCTTTGACAAGATATATAATGAAGATTTACAATCTTCTACACTTCTCAGATGTTCAGTACTTTCTTCCTTCAAGATTTTTTGATTCTTAACCAAGAATTATCTCTCACATAATTATCTTGTAATTATGATCAATCCTGTCTTCTAAACCCTAGCTTTTTTCTTTAAATAGTCGTTTAAGACTTTAGGGCACTTAGTCATGCAATTACATTCATTAAATCTATTCCAATGCTAAAAATAGAAATAAATCTCAAGAGTTAATTAAATACTCGTCGCACAAGTAACTGATTCTAGTTCTACCCAACCGTCACCGGTTCCAACTTTCCCTGACCAATGCCGGTCACACTCTAACCGATGTCGGTTACTGTTAACTTCTAGCAAGTTCTATTTACATGCTAAAACATGAGTAATTTAGCTCCATACTCAACAATCTCCCACTTGGAGATTAATTACTACACACTATACCTATACAATGCCATTCTTGGATCCTTCTAAGCTTTGTTTCTTCCTCTTCAAGTTTCAAACTTGAAGACCAACAGAAGTGGAATGTAGCTCCAACTTCTCCTTTAGTAATGGCTTTGTTAGCATATCCGTAGGGTTTTTGCTTGTATGAATCTTTTCCAGATTCAACTGTCCATCCTCCAATACTTGTCATATGAAGTGATACCTCAACTGAATGTGTTTCGTTCTGGAATGAAATGTTGAGTTCTTTACCAAATGGATTACACTCTGACTGTCATTGAACAATTTGCAATCATCCTGCTCCTTTCCCAACTCCTCCATGAACTTACTCATCCAATATCATCTCCTTGCTAGCCTCTGTAGCTGCAACATACTCTACCTATGTAGTAGACAAAGCCACAACCTTCTGTAATCTCAAAATCCAGCTAATTGTCATTCCACCTACTGTGAAAACATATCCAGTAGTGCTCCTCCTACCATTTAGATCTCTAGCCATATCTGAATCAACATATCCACGTAATGAAATATCCGAACCTCCATAGCATAACTGTATGCTAGATGTCCCTTTCAAATACCTGAGTATCCATTGGACTGCTTTCCAATGCTCTTTACCTGGATTAGCCATATATCTACTCACAACTCCCACTGCCTGTGTAATGTCTGGTCTTGTACAAACCATGGCATACATAAGACTTCTTACTGTTAAACCATTGGGAACATGTGTCATGTAATCAACGTCCTCATGTGGTGAAGGACACTGATCTTTTCTTAATTTGAAGTGTCTAGCCATAGGTGTGCTAACATGTTTTGCATTTTGCATGTTGAAAATTTTTAACACCTTATTAATATAAGCTTCCTGAGAAAAATATAGTTTCTTATTTTTCCTATCTCTATGTATTTTCATTCCAAAAATTCTTTTTGCAGCTCCCAAATCCTTCATTACAAATGTGTGAGCTAGATTTCCCTTAAGCTCACCAATGTCCTGCATACTAGATCCTATAATAAGCATATCATCCACATACAATAACAAAATAATATAGCTCCCATTTTCAAGCTTCTTGAAATCAACACAATGGTCAAATTTACATCTCAAGTAACCATGCTTGTGCATAAAACTTCAAACCTCATGTACCATTTCCTTGGAGCTTTCTTGAGCCCATATAGGCTCTTTTTCAACCTGCACACTAATTTCTCCTTACCCTTGACTTCATACCCAAGCGGCTGCTGCATATAAATCTCTTCATCTAAATCACCATGAAGGAAAGTTGTCTTCACATCTAGTTTCTCTAAATGTAAATATTCTACTACAACTAAACTCAATACAGTACGAATAGAATTCATCTTAATAACAGGAGAAAATATTTCACCAAAGTCAATACCTACCTTTTGTGCAAATCCCTTTACTACAAGCCTTGCCTTATACCTTTTCTATCCACCCTCTTCTTCCTTAATTCTATAAACCCACTTGTTCTGCAATGTTCTCTTTCCTACTGGCAAGTTAACCAAATCCCAAGTCTAGTTATATTCCAAAGAATTCATCTCCTCATCCATGTCATGCTCCCACTGAACGTGATTTTTATCTTGCATTGCTTCTTCAAATTTTTTTGGTTCACCACTATCAGTCAATAATAGATCAAATAGAGAAGATGAAAATATTTCTGGAAGTTTACTTACCCTTTGTGACCTTCTCATAGGAGTTTGGTGTACCGGAGGCTCAATCTGGACCTCTTGGACATTAGTATCAACTTCTGATAGTGATCGACGCCGGTCACCTCTAACCAACATTGGTTCAGCTAACCGATGCCGGTTTTGATCCTCTGTAACTGTCGGTGGTTCATCTGACCGATGTCGGTCAGGATCTGACCAATATCGGTCAGGGCCTAACCGACCATAGTTACAGTGTATTTCTGAAGGTGTTTCTTTAAAACCCGAGAGTTCATTTTCATCAATAAACTTCTCAATTTTCTCATCTTTGGGTACCAAAATTTGATCCCTGTACATTCTCTTTTCATTCCATTCAAAATCACGACTCCTAACGATTTTAGAATTCTCTAAATCCCAAAAACGAAAACTGAAATCATCAGATCCATAACCAATGAAAGTGCACCTCTTGGATTTTGCATCTAAATTTTATCTATTTTCTCTATCAACATGTACAAAAACTTCTGAACCAAAAACTCTAAGAAAAGAAATATCTACCTCTTTTCCGGTCCATGCTTCCTCTGGTATTCCTCCATCTAGTGAACTTGAAGGGCCACAGTTAATCAATAAACCATTGTATCAACTACTTCTGCCCAAAACTACAAGGGCAATCCAGAATGTATCCTCATACTTCTAGCTTGTTCCATGATTGTCCAGTTCATTCTCTCTACAACACCATTCTCCTGTAGTGTTCTTAGAACCGTTCTTTCTCTACATATCCCATTTACTGAACAATAATCATTGAAATCCTTGCTATAGTATTCACCACCACTGTCTGATCTAAGGCACTTTAACTTAGACTTTGATTCATTCTCAACCAGGGCTTTCCATCTTTTAAAAGTTTCAAAAACATCAGATTTATGTTTAATACAATAAACCCATACCTTTCTTGTAGCATTTTCAATGAAAGTAACATAATACTGGGATCCACCATGAGAAGCTACTGTTATCTCTCGAAAGTGCACCCTGCAGAGAGATGGTAGATAATTTTCTAAGCCTACAAAATATCTCTCTCTCATAGATATAATAGAGACACCTCAGGTCTGTGGGTATACCTATTATGAGGTGAATCTCTAGGATTAAAAGGTCGGTTCCTTATTGGTGTACACTAAACTGATTTTTGGGAGTTTTAAGGGCAAAAGATGACTGAAAATGAATAATACTAAGGTGATACACCAAATTTGAGTGAGAACTTTGACTAAGTGAAATACACAACTAATTTGTGAAGAATTCTTTAAATGCACAAACCAATTGATACTTTTTCTAGAAATCCAAGGGAAAAACACTCAATTTGTACTGATGGAGAATCACAATAGTACTAGTGAAGCTAACATGCACAATAAATTTTAGCAGAAAATGGTAAATTTGCAGCAGGGTAAAGTGGTTAATTAGGGAATTTTTATTCACAAAATTAATATTGGCATACACAAGACTGCAAAATACCTTGGAAAGGCATAGAATAGCTCACACTTAGAGGGAAAAGCTGGCAAAAATGGATTCAGTACTCATATCAAAAATTTCTCTGGGAAGTTCTCCAAAAGTTCCCCCCTTGTGCTTTGCAAAAGCACACAATATATAGTAAAAGTTCACCCCCTTCGTAAAAATAGCCTAAAGGCTTGTACTTGCCCATGCATCATAATTTTATCCTTTATTTAATAATAAATAAAGGAATAAAATAATACAAACTAGAGCATGTAATAAAAATAGGCATTATCAGCCTTAGATACAATACAATCAAATTGAAGTTGATTGTTCTATTTTTAAGATAGAAAGGGTGAATAATTTGTTAAAAATACAATTTGCTTGCTAGATAAGTTTTCCTCCTTTGAGCATGCAAATTCGAAATCTTCTCTGTTCTCTAATGCGCATATGCTCTGATTTTTTTTTATCTCTTTATGGATGGTCACATGAGTGACACTTGCAAATTTGATCTCAAAACCCCCGTGTGGGGACCACCTTTGGTTTGTTTGGAAAATATGTTGCCACCTTGTGGAATTAAGCAAGTGCATGTGTATTTGGGGCACCACCTTTGATTAGTTTGGAACCATCACATGGTCCGCCACCTTTTGACCTTGGCATAGTATATTATGAACCTCACCTTTTCGGTGATCATGGCATATAATATAGTTTTGATTATTTATTTGGAGGCATACATGGTTCGGAAATTCGAAAGGTCATGGCAAATGATTAATATCTTTGGTGTCCACGTGGGCTAGCCCCTCCCACAGTGACTCGACCCTTTCGAACCTTGATGGTTGGTAACTAAACCCCTGTTGGGTTTACTTGGATCTTCGGGAAGTGTTTGAAGCCCTTGATCTCTATCTTTTTCTTGCACTTTCGTTGATTGTTTACCTGTGGTTAGGGTTTCGAACCCTGGCATTAAATGTGGTTGGTGGAATTAACTGGGGCTTATCACTTTGAACCCTATGCTTGATCTTCTACCATTTGATCCTGTACTTGATCGTTAATGGACCATTGATCCTTGACCGTGGGTTAGGGTTTGGAACCTTTGGTCTCAGTGGCAAGTTAAATCACTTTGAGCATCACTTTTGCTCATTTCATTTGTTTTTTTTTGCAACGCGGGCGAAGCCCTGACAAAAAAAATTTTGTTCTGCATATTTGATGGAAACTTGGAGGTTTTGGATATTTAACCTATGTGTTTTTTTTTTTCAGCCTTTGACACCATTGATGCTTGGTTCAGCCTACATTTTCGATAAAATATGAAGGTATTGGTTCTGTTTTATCATGTAGCTTGGCTTTTCTTTTTCCTGTACCTGTTTGGTCTTGTATATGATATGTACATCATTCAAGTTCATTTTCTCTACTCATACCCTTAATCACTGTTGAATGATAATTTTCTGCATTTCTTCTCTATTTTTCGTTGTGTATTCAGCTTCAAATGAGCTCGAATGAGCTTGCAAGGAAGTAACACCATTGTTTTTGCTCATTTCAACTTCGTACTTGGTTTCGGTAAGTTTTGTAACTATTACCTCTGTATAATTTCTCCTTTTGAATTCAATTTTTACTTCTGCAACCCTAAAGGAATCATGGAGATTTCTTGTTGTTCATTTAATAATGAAGCTATTTTTGTGTATGCGAAGTTCATTCTTCTTCCGTAATGACTTTTCTAGCTCAGCTCATCACTTCGAAATTCATTAAAACTCTTTCTATGCTTGGGTTTTGATATTTCATTTTAAAGACCTAGCTTGGCATATTGAATTATTAACTGTAGACGCCCCTTTGTTCGTAGATACTTGATGCCATTTCTTCTTTCCTATAAATATAGTTCGGTTTGTGATTCTTCATGACTATGAACTTTTTTGGTTGATAAATACTCAAGCTCTATATGTTTTTCCTTTCTGTAGATGTATATTTCACATTTTGTGGTTCACTTCTTCATTCTTATTAGCAAAAGAAAACCTCACTTCTGAGAATAGGGTTTTGATATTCTTTGTTTGTAGACTTGTATATTCTGATAAAATGAGCATTTAAATGTGGTTCCTATACAAACTGAAAATCTGGAAAGTATTGTATGGGTTCAGGTTTCTTTCTGATTCATTACTCTTTTTGTGTTGATAGAACTCCATTTTCATGTAGACTTGGAATGGATTTTATGCCTTATGTTTGCAGTAGTTGTTGATCTGAAACAACATGGTTTGAAAACTTGACTGTAATGATTTTTATTGTACCTGTAGCTTTGACATTTCCTTTTCAATAATGAAAAACTTGATCCCTTTTTCTGGAAACTTAAAGAAAATCATTAAGTTCTTTTATGTAATGACTTTTCTTTTCAGAAGTCATAATATAGCAATTGTATTTCAATTTTATCATTATTTCTCAATTCTATTTTTCTGGAAAACCCCATTTTCCAAGGGGAAACTCTGGCAATTTTTTTTTCAAAATCCTTCTTTTTCCAGATTTTTGTAACTTGACCATTCTGAAAAGATATGAAAAGTCTTCCCTGGCTTGTCTGCTCCCTTGAATGGAATCTATTCATGCTAGCTTTGCTTGATTCATTGCATCTTTTGGAAAAATGTGAAGTAGTTGGCTTTTGATTCACACTTGAATTTGGAAATTAAAAGTGAAATTTTAATAGCTACAAAATGATGAACTTCTAGAATACCTGTATGTTTCATTTGATCATGATATCAACTTAAAAGTGATGAAACATGTACTTTTGTTGACTGTTTTTGTTCCTTTTGAAGTTCAGATAGCTTATAAAGCATGTAGTAGCTAAAAAAGCATGTGTTTCAATTCTGTTTTAAATCAAAAGTCAATTTTACAAGGGGAGACTCTAGAATTTTTTTTCCAAAATCCTATTTTTCTCTCTCCTTTTCTAGATTTCCAATCCTGATTTTGCAAAAATATCTCTTTCTTGACCTATTCTGATGCTTCTTCCTTCCTGTAAACCATCTGGAAATGATGTTTATTCATTCAGTAGTTGCTTCTTTCTTAACCAGTTGAAACTGATTTTTCCATTTTTATGTCACAACCTGTTCCTGCAAAACTCATAAATAAGTTAGAAATAAATAGGCTTTTGGCCTCTCTTGTATCCATGTGATTTATTTCTTCTTCATTCCTTCTTCTGCAAACTGCTTTCCAATTCCTTTCATGTGTTATCTCCACATCTGTCTCTTTCATAACATATTTCAAACTTTGCTTTTCTATTTCAATCCTTAGCTCCTTTGATTTTTCCTATCCACTCATTTCCTTTTATGTATTCTACTCTTTTTGCTGCCAAGCCTGTATGTATCCCTGAATTGTTTTGTATCATGTGCCTGTATTTCTTTCTTTCAAGTACCATTAGATACATTGAACTTAGAATATGTATTTGCTTTAGAACAGGTGTATCGGAATAAAAATGTACCCTGAGCTCAATATTTTGACAGGTACTGCTCTTTGTCTTGCAGGTGAAAAGAAGATGGAGATGGAAGTGGAAGATGGAACAAGATGAAGTTGAAGATGCAGATGATGTAGAGCGGGATAGAAGATAGAAAAGGCAATGATGGGTTCACTTTTACTCCTTTACTCATATTCTTTAGCACATGCAGTATTCTCATTTCCATGTATATGATGTTATTAATTAGTCACATCCCACGGCTTGTGTGGGAAAACTTATGATCTCTTATAAATAAAGCATTAAATTGAAATAATGAGTTGACTATCTCTTTCTGCATTCAATTTTTATTTTGATTGTATAATGATGTAAGCAACTCAATATCTCAATAAAATGAATTAATAAAAGAGATAACCTTAAAAGGAATACTTGTAACTTCCATTAAGCAACCATTGAATGAGATGTGCCTCCTTGTATGCTATTTGACTGCCTTAGCATATGCTCTTCATTTTGACTCCTTCCTACTATCTCCATTTGGACATTATTGTCACTGTTTGTTGTCAGTATTTTCTTGATGGAAGTAGCAGGAAAGGAGTCAATTGTAATCTTTTATGAAAGCATAGATGGATGCAATCTCATTAATCACAATTACTGTAATGAATACAAAGCACTAAATCTGATAAGCACCATCATAATAATAGTGAATCTGATTACTTGAAAATTGCCACTATGTTTGCTATTCCAGAACCATACACTTCACATATTCTGAAATCCAGTGTCTTCATCAAGACAACACAACTATCCTTCGGGGCTTGTGTTCTTTTGCTGAGGATATTCATGAAATTGCAGACTATGTGATTTGTTAAGTTTTGTAACAGCACACATAGCTATAGATTTCACTTAATCTTTTCCACAAATCAGCAGTAACAATATAATCTGATATAAATTCCCCTAGCTTAGGTACACTTCACCAATGCCATCCATCGTAACAAAGTTTTGAGTTGCCCATTTCTACATAAGTGCAGAAATTGTCAACATTTCTGGCGATCCTACGGGGAAAGCTACCTGCTAGCTTTGTAGACTAGTGCCTTACTCTTGTCCATTGGGTATGGAGTCCAAATATGTAACCAAAATCTGCCCTTTTCTGAAAGGTCCAACCCTTCCAAAACAAACTAAAGCTGGGAAAGGATCTGGCAAACCAGACCACATGCACTAATGCACCTATTGAAAATAAAGAATGATGCAATGTGCAGAAACTGCACTTATTGAATGGGAAATCCTACTCTAATAATCACTGTAAGATTTTCAATAACAATGTTTGAGAAACATACCATTCACAGGAATGGGAAGTTCCTCTCCATTCAGCTTCTAAAGCTGAAAAGCATTATGTTCCTTGCAAGCTGAAATCATGTAAGGACCACTCCAAAGTGTATCAAACTTTGAGTGTCTTCCTGGCTTTGCACGATCAGCATCCCATTTCAACACAATATCTCCTTCATTGAAGATTCTGAATTTGGATTTCTTGTCAAAATTCTTCTTCATCTATTTCTAATTCTTCTCCATATTTAAATGAGCTTGATCTCTCAGCTCTTGTAATTCCATCAATTCTGCATAACGAACCTGCAATGGTTCATTCTCAAGTAATTCCATCTGATGCAGCAAATCTAATGCAGGTAACTCAACTGAAATTGGCATTCTCACTTCTTTCCCATACACAAGTTTGTACAGTGAGTTGCCAACTGATCTCTTAGGGGTCACCTTATCAGCCCAAAGTGCTGAATTCAACATTAGATGTCAAGCTCTCTGGTTATCCTTAAGTGTTCTTCTGATGATCCTTAACAGATTTTTGTTAGTACTCTTGGCTAAGCCATTGCCTTGTGGGTAATAATTAGATGAAGAACTTAAATAGATTCCATGGTTAACTGCCCAATCTGTTACTTTAGCACCGAGAAATGCTAGAGCATTATCTGATATAATAGTTGCTGGAACACCAAATCTGCAGACTATACCTTCATAAAAGGATAGTATTGAAGCTTCATTAGCATCTTTCAAGGCTACTGCTTCCGTCCATCATGTAAAATAATCTGTAGCAGTTAAGATCCACTTATGTCCTTGTGAAGAAGGTGGGTTAATCATTCCAATAAAGTCAAGACCCCACTACATAAAGGACTGATCAACTGAAATAGGCTGCAAAGGCAGCAAAGCTAGACGTTCTTTTCCAACAAAGAAAGCACATTTTTTACATTTCCTGATCCATTCAAAATAGTCCTTAAATATGCTAGGCCAATAGTAACCTGTTTTCATGATCTTTAGAGCTATAGTACATGCTGAGAAGTGACCTCCAGCAGGTCCTTCATGGAATTCTGATAATATTTTCTGAATTTTGTCATAATCGAAACATCGTAGCAAGATTCCATTTATATCTCTTTTGAACAATACACCATCAACGAAAAAGATAAGGAATAGCCTGTAACCTAAAATACCTTCATTTATTCTTATCCATACCTTCCAGATAGGTGTCATGTTGTAAGTAGTTAACCAAATCAGTCATCCATCTTGATTCCTGAATTTCTTGAGAAGGTTCAGGTTGCTGATTTTTTGGTTGCAACATGATATTTGATTGTTGATACATGGTTTCAGCATGTTGTTCTGAATCTTCGGGTTCTGCAGCCTACTGTTTCTCCATATCAGCAATTAGATGCTCACATAAACCTTTACCTCAAACCATCTTGGCAACTTGGATATTAACATCGTATTCCATAACCTTCGTTATCCAACCTACTCTTTTCTCATTCAACTCTTTGTTTAACAAGAAAGCTTTCACACTTGGATGAGAAACAAGAACATGAATTTTATTGTTTGAAAGCATGTACTTAAAATTCTTTAGTCCTCTGACTACTGAAAGTACTTTTTTTTCAAGGAATGTGTACCTTGTTTCGTAATCATGCAAACTCTGTCCAAAGAAAGCAATTGGTTGTTCAATATTCTCATCATTGACCTGAGTTAGAATAGCTGAAGATTGTCTCAGCTCCTACAAGTGCATACATTGTAAAATCTTTATCAAAATTTGGATTTGCAAGAGTAGGGGCCTGAGAAATAGTTGTTTTGATAGCCTCAAAACCTTCTCTCCCTTCACTGGTCCAAGAGAATGTTTTCTCTTTCTTTAACATTACTATTAGCGGTTTAACCAATGCTACAAAATCTGGAACAAATCTCCTAACAAAGTTGATTTTTCTTAGAAATCTCTGCAATGCCTTCTTGTGATGAGGCAATGATAGCTATGATATAGCTTCAATTCTGAAAGGATCAATTGCTAATCCTTGCTTAGAAACAATATGACCAAGTAGTTTACCTTGATGTACTGAAAAGATAGACTTTTGGGGGTTCAAGGATATTCCAAATTGCCTACATAACTGAAAAGTCTGCCTCAAATGCATTAGATGTTCTTCAGAATCTTTTGAAAATATAGTAACATCATCTAAATAAACAAGTATGCATTTATTTAGTAGGCTATGAAAAGCCATGTCCATTACACGTTGAAACGTTGCACTAGAATTTGAAAGACCAAAAGGCATTCTTTTGTAAGCATAAGTACCCCACTTGGTGGTAAAAGCTATCTTATATATATCCTCTTCTCGGACTAAAATTTGATTATATCCGCTATAACCATCTAGAAGGGATAGTCTATCTGATCCTGAAACTATTCTCAAAATCTGATCCATGTTTGGTAGTGGATAATGATCTTTTAATGATGCTTTATTAAGATCTCTGAAATCCACACATAATCTGATTTCACCGTTCTTCTTCCTAACAGGAACAAGATTTGCTACCCAACTTGAATGCTTAACTGGGAAAATGATTCCTGATTCAATCAATTTTGATAACTCTTTCCTCATAAGAGGTTCTATTCTGGGATTTACAGGCCTTTGTTTCTGCCTAACTGGTTTAGAATTTGGCTGTAATTCAATGGTATGTTGTGCTAGACTGGGGTCAAACCCTTTCAAGTCTTGGTATCTCCAAGTGAAAACATCGTTAAATTTAGTGCAAAGCTTAATAAAAGACTATTTTTCAGATAAAGAACATACCTTTCCAAGAAATAAGTTCTTTCCTTCATCAACTGAAATCTCTTCGTAATTATCAGCATGAGTAGACATCTTAGTTTTGTCCTTTCTTAACTAGTCATCAGTGCTAAAGATGTCTTCCAACGTGACAAGTCCTCGAGGTAACTTGTTTGTCTTTAGTTGAATGATCTGGTCACCGTATAAATGTTGTAATTTATCCTGATTTACTACAGAAAATTCAGCTTCTTGCTGTAAAAACCTGTAGATTTGATCATCACTTTCAAAAACCTACCAATTTGATTCATTATCAGGGATAGAAGGCCTGACAATTAACTTAACATGAGGCTGAATTTTGTTTTTTTCTATTTGTTCCAGCACTTCGAAACTAGCACCAACTGCTGCAAGTCTGTCAGCGTGCTTATTTTCAGTTCTAGGAATAGACTGAATGTTAATGGCATCAAAATCTTCCATTAAGTCTGAAACTCTATGTCTGTAAGATTTCATTAACGGATTCTTACAAACATTGAATTTTTTCACTTGATTGATAACCAACTCAGAATCACCAAAGATTTGTAATGTGTTGATCCCTCTTTTTCTGGCCCAAAGTAAGCCATGAATTAATGCTTCGTATTCAGCTACATTACAAGTGCATGAAAATTGGAGACTCAAAGCTATAAAATACCTTTCGTTTGTTGGGGAAGTGAGCATCAAACCTGCTCCCTATCCTTTCTTATTCTTAGCTCCATCGAAATGAAGCTTCCAAATCCCTTCTACTGAATTTTCTATTTTGGACAGCAAGGGAATTGTTGCATTTTCTTCATGCATACAATATACACGAAAAAGATGTTCTTCCCTTCCTTAAAAGGATCATGGGCATGTTCTTCAACTATTTTTTCATCCATAAACATGTTAGAAACACCCTCTAATGCTGAAACTTGAGCTACATCATCAAAATCAGATTGATCTAATGCTAAATAATTTGCCACTGCATTTGGAGAATGAGGCTCAATGTGAAATCTGGCCAATGGTTCTGAATTGATGGTAACCTTAGTGCCATAACGTGTGGTGAAAAATAAGAAATACCAATCTGAAGAGAGGTAACCTCCTATTTTTGCTGTAAAGTCTCTAGATAGGCACAAAGCAAAATATGGAGGTAAATCCACAACAGTAACATCCTTGCAAAATGGAAACATTTGGGCAAGCATGTAACATTACCTCTAAATTTCTTATTATACCAACCATATTAGTTGTAGTCCCATCAAGCTGTAAAACACTCCTTTCTGTAGGTTCATACTGCAGGCCCAATTTCTTAGCAATTGACTTTTGGCATAACTGTGCTACTTGCACCGCTGTCCACCATGCAGTTATGAACTAGATTTTCTCCAATAATCAGAGATAGATAAAATGGTGGTGGCTTCTTTATGTCATGAGTGTTTAAAAATTTCTGAACCATCCATCTAACCCCTTTTATGCACGATCTTGATCAAGTGTTCTAAGGACCATATCTATCTTTTGAACTTCCTTTTCTATTGTTTTTGAAGAAATTTACAGTTTAGCTAATTCATGAGAGAGTAAATCTTATTGTCTTGGAATGCTTAAAGCATCCCACATTGAGATGTTAACATTGTGCTTCTTCATCACATCAACAATATTAAAAGAAGCAACCGTCTTAGAGATAGACTCAATTGTTTTAGCATAAGCCTTAGCAAAAACTGATTCTGCTTCAACAGCTTTGGATATCTAAGGAATAAATAATCTCCTTGGATCAGGCTACAGTTGTTTCTATTGCTCTTTACCAGCTGCAACACTTGTTATTTTCTGAGGGACAACAGGACTGTTGGCTGGTTTTGAGGCTGTAGATGCTGAATTATCAGTAATAGTGGGAAACACAGGTCTATTTTGCTGTTTTTTTTTTCGGTGGCCTTCTCTTGAGCTCTAGTGGTAACAACAATAAAATCTTCCTCATTGAAGCTGACCAAATTCTATTCAGGTAGATTTCTGAACATGACCTTCTTGTTGCCCACTCTGCATTTGAGGCATGAATAATGCTTCAGATTGAGGTTGTGCAACAAGATTCAGGTTCAAGAAAGCATTTGGGCAATTTTCAGTCTGAATGAGGTTGATTACAAGGTTGGCACCACTCCTCTGTAGCCATATTAACTGGAACCAAAGCGTTAGATGTACTAGGAACATTAGGATCAAACTGTCTTCTGCTGATAAGGCTACCTATAATTCTGATTTTGTTGGTAAGGTTGCCTATTTTGCTGATTTATTTTGCTGATAAGGAGCCTGATAAGGTCTGTTAGGCAATGCAAGTTTATTCTCAATTGATGTCAGCTTATTTCCCATGGTTTGCAAAGCTTTAAACATATCTGGGGATGGGGCTGCAACAGTAGGCTCCACGATTGTAATAGGCTGTGGGATAGGAGCTAAATCTGCCAAAAATGGCATTGTAGGCCTTGGTGCTAATTTTCCAGCCTGAATAAGGTTGTTTTCATTTTTTATAGCAATGTCATAGGCCTCTGGAAGAGTAAAAGCTCCCATGGATTGGATCATAGTTGCAATATTGCTATTCAATGCTCTGAGGTAGTAAAGGAAAGCATGATCAGCTTGAGGCTTAACACTTGCTGGGATTCTTTCCCAAGTCCTAGCGAAACAAATGTTGAAGCTAGACATATACTCATGAGGGGCTCTTTTGATAGTAGATAGTTGTTCTATGAGGGATAAATGGTCTGAATTATCTTGGAACTGTTTTAGCAGTTTTTCACCTAATTCATCCCAAGTTCTTATGCTTCCAATCTCTAGATTCCTATACCATTGCAAGGCTTGTCCTTTAAAGGATGTAGCTAAAAGTCTTAAAGCTACGTCTTCATGAGTGATATTATGGACTACACATATGGCTGCAACATCTTTAATATGTTCAGCAGGTGTAACTTGATTTTCACCAGTAAATGATGGAAAACTTTTCAAAGCAGCATTGGGAATATCATGGTACACTGGAATTACTAATGGGCTGCCATTAGTAAAGGTTACAAAATTTCTGACGGTGGTTGAATAGCCATTGGAAAAACTGGGATATGGATTGAAAAATTTATACATGGTGAAGGAATATCAGAAGGATTATCAAAACCAGGTCTATTATAAGGCAATGTATTACCAACTCTTCTCCTTCTAGCAGAATTCAAAGGTAAAGAAACAAACTCAGGAGGAATTCCTCTTACCGATGATCTTGTAGTCACTTTAGGCATGGAACATGCTACGATACTGGTCTGAAATCAGCCTTATGGAGTCGCCAAAAGATCATAGAATCTTTAGAATAAATTTTCTGCAGCTTTGCTCCCTAAAGTAACTTTTATTTGTTGTAAATTTTCTTTAGATCTGCTCTAGAATCTGTAATTTGCATGCAGATCTGATTCGTTGTCCCACCGGGCATGCCAAAAACTGTTATCTCTCGAAAGTGCACCCTGCAGAGAGATGGTAGCAAATTTTCTAAGCCTACAAAATATCTCTCTCTCTTGTAGATACAATGGAGACACCTCAGGTCTGTGGGTATACCTATTGTGAGGTGAATCTTCGGGATTAAAAGGCCGGTTCCTTATTGGTGTACACTAAACTGATTTTTGGGAGTTTTAAGGGAAAAAGATGACTGAAAATGAATAATACTAAGGTGATACACCAAATTTGAGTGAGAACTTTGACTAAGTGAAATACACAATTGATTTGTGAAGAATTCTTTAAATGCACGAACCAATTGATACTTTTTGCAGAAATCCAAGGGCAAAACACTCAATTTTTACTGAGGGAGAATCACAACAGTACTAGTTAAGCTAACATGCATAATAAAATTTAGCAAAAAATGGTAAATTTGTAGTAGGGTAAAGTGGTTAATCAAGGAATTTTCATTCACAAAATTAATATTGGCATACACAAGACTACAAAATACCTTGGAAAGGCATAGAATAGTTCACACTTAGAGGGAAAAGCTGGCAGAAATGGCTTCAGTACTCATATATCAAAAAATTTCTCTGGGAAGTTCTCCAAAAGTTTCCCCCCCTGTGCTTTGTAAAAGCACACAATATATAGCAAAAGTTCACCCCCTCCGTAAAAATAGCCTAAAGGCTGTACTCGCCCATGCATCCTAATTTTATCCTTTATTTAATAATAAATAAAGGAATAAAATAATACAAACTAGAGCATGTAATAAAAATAGGCATTATCAACCTTAGATACAATACATTCAAACTGAAGTTGACTGTTCTATTTTTAAGATAGAAAGGGTGAATAATTTGCTAAAAATACAATTTGCTTGCTAGGCAAGTCTTCCTCCTTTGAGCATGCAAATTCGTCATCTTCTCTATTCTGCAAAATATAATGTGCATATTAGCTATTGATTTTTTTATCTCTTTATGGATGGTCACATGAGTGACACTTTGCAAATTTGATCTCAAAACCCCATGTGGGGACCACCTTTGGTTTGTTTGGAAAATATGTTGCCACCTTGTGGACTTAAGCAAGTGCATGTGTATTTGGGGCACCACCTTTGATTAGTTTGGAACCATCACATGGTCTGCCACCTTTTGACCTTGGCATAGTATATTATGAACCTCACCTTTTCAGTGATCATGGCATATAATATAGTTTTGATTATTTATTTAGAGGCTATGCATGGTTCGGAACTTTTGAAAGGTCATGGCGAATGATTAATATCTTTGGTGTCCATGTGGGCTGGCCCCTCCCACGGTGACTCGACCCTTTCAAACCTGGGTGGTTGGTAACTTAACCCCTCGTTGGGTTTACTTGGATCTTGGTAGAAAGTGTTTGAAGCCCTTGATCTCTGTTCCTTTTATTTCACTGTCGTTGATCATTTACCTGTGGTTAGGGTTTCAAACCCTGATTCAATAAATGTGGTTGGTGGAATTAACTGGGGCTTATCACTTTGAACCCTGTGCTTGATCTTCTGCCATTCGATCATGTACTTGATCGTTGATGGACCGTTGATCCTTGACTATGGGTTAGGGTTTTGAACCTTTGGTATCGGTGGCAAGTTAAATCACTTTGAGCATCGCATTTGCTCATTTCATTTGTTTTTTTTGCAACGCAGGATGAAGCCCTGGAAAATGTGTTTTTCTGCTCTGCATATTTGATGGAAACTTGGAGGTTTTGGAGATTTCTGAGCCTATGTATTTTGTTTTTTTGGCCTTCACCGCCATTGATGCTTGGTTCGGTCCTGCATTTTCGATAAAATATGAAGGTATTGGTTTCTGTTTTATCACGTAGCTTGGCTTTTCTTTTTCCTGTACCTATTTGGTCTTGTATATGATCTGTAGATCATTTAAACTCATTTTCTCTACTCGTACCCTTGATCATTGTTTAATGATGAAAATTTATGCATTTCTTCTCTATTTTTCTTTGTGTATTCGGCTTCAAATGAGCTCGAACGAGCTTGCAAGGAAGTAACGATCATTGTTTTTGCTCTTTTCAACTTCATACTTGATTTCGGTAAGTTCTGTAACTGTTACCTCTGTGATAATTTTTGATTGTCTCCTTTTTGAATTTGAGTTTTACTTTTCAAAACCGACTGAAGGAATCATGGATATTTCTCACTGTTGTTCGTTTAATAATGAAGCTATTTTTAGTTGTGTATGGGTGAAGTTAGATTCTTCATTCCGTGATGACTTTTCTAGCTCAGCTCGTCACTTCAAAATTCATTAAATCTCTTTTTGTGCTTGGGTTTTGATATTTCATTTTAAAGACATAGCTCGACATATTGAAGTATTAACTGTAGACTTAAAAATTCCATTTGTTTGTAGATACTTGTCGTTGGCTTTCTTCTTTCTTGTAAATATAGTTTGAAATTTGTGATTCTTCATGACTGTGAACATTTTTGGTTGATAGATACTCGAGCTTGAATCAATATGAGAACTTTTCCTTTCTGTAGATGTATATTTAATGCATTTTTTGGTACACTTCTTCATTTTATATTGGCAAAAGGATAAACCTCACTTCTGAGTATAGGTCTTTTGATATTCTTTCTTTGTAGACGCTGTACATTCTGATAAAATGAGCATTTGTGGTTCCTATACAAACTGGAAAAATATGGAAAGTATTATATGGGTTCAGGTTTCTTTGATTTGTTCATTGCTCTTTCTGTGCTGATAGAACTCCATTTTCATGTAGACTTGGAATGGATTTTATGCCTTCGGTTTGCAGTAGTTGTTTATCTAAAACAACATGGTTTGAAAACTTGACTGTAATGATTTTTATTGTACCTGGATAGCTTTGACATTTCCTTTTCAATAATGAAAAACTTGATCCCTTTTCTTGGAAACTTAAAGAAAATCATTAAGTTCTTTTTTGTAATGACTTTTCTTTTCAAAATTCATAATATAGACAATTGTATTTCAATTTTAGCATTAAATCTCATTTCTATTTTTTCTGAAAACCCCATTTTGCAAGGGGAAAATCTAGCAATTTTTTTTCAAAATCCTTCTTTTTCCAAATTTTTGTAACTTGACCATTCTGAAAAGGATATAAAAGTCTTCCCTGGCTTGTCTGCTCCCTTGAATGAAACTGTTCATGCTATCTTTGCTTGATTCATTGCATATTTTGGAAAACTGTGAAGTAGTTGGCTTTTGATTCACACTTGAATTTGGAAATTAAAAGGAACTTTTAATAGCTAGAAAATAATGAACTTCTGAATACTTGTATGTTTCATTTGATCATGATATCAACTTAAAAGTGATGAAACATGTACTTTTGTTGATTGTTTTTGTTCCTTTTGAAGTTCAGATAGCTTATAAAACATGTAGTAGCTAAAAAACATGTGTTTCAATTCTGTTTTAAATCAAAAGTCAATTTTACAAGGGTAGACTCTAGCAAAAAATTTCCAAAATCCTATTTTTCTCTCTCCTTTTCCAAATTTCCAATCCTGATTTTGCAAAAATATCTCTTCCTTGACCTATTCTGATGCTTCTTCCTTCTTGTAAACCATCTGGGAATGATGTTTATTCATTTAGTAGCTGCTTCTTTCTTAACTAGTTGAAACTGATTTTTTCCATTTTTATGTCACAACCTATTCCTGCAAAACTCAGAAATAAGTTAGAAATAAATAGGATTTTGGCCTCTCTTGTATCCATGTGATTTATTTCTTCTTCATTCCTTCTTCTACAAACTGCTTTCCAATTCCTTTCATGTGTTATCTCCACATCTGTCTCCTTCATAACCTATTTCAAACTCTTGCTTTTATATTTCAATCCTTAGCTCCTTTGTATTTTTCCTGTCACTCATTTCCTTTTATGTACTCTGCTCTTTTTGCTGTCAAGCCATATGTATCCCTGAATTGTTCTGTATCATGTCCCTGTATTTCTTTCTATCAAGTACCATTAGATACATTGAACTTAGAATATGTATTTTCTTTAGAACAGGTGTATCGGAATAAAAATGTACCCTGAGCTCAATATTTGACAGATACTGCTCTTTGTCTTGCAGGTGAAAGAAGATGGAGATGGAATCGGAAGATGGAACAAGCTGAAGCTGAAGATGTAGATGATGTAGAGTGGGACAGAAGATAAAAAAGGAAATGATGGGTTCACTTTTACTCCTTTACTGCTATTCTTTAGCACATGCAGTATTCTCATTTCCATGTATATGATGTTATTAATTAATCACATCCCACGACTTGTGTGGGAAAACTTATGATCTCTTCTAAATAAAGCATTAAATTGAAATAATGAGTTGACTATATTTTTCTACATTCAATTTTTCTTTTGATTGTATAATGATGTAAGCAACTCAATATCTCAATCAAATGAATTAATAAAAGAGATAACCTTAAAAGGAATACCTGTAACTTCCATTAGGAAACCATTGAATGAGATGTGCCTCCGTGTATGTTGTTTGACTACATTAGCATATGCTCTTCATTTTGAATCCTTCCTACTATCTCCATTTGGACATTATTGTCACTATTTGTTGTCATTATTTTCTTGATGGAAGTATCAGGAAAGGAGTCAATTGTAATCTTTTATTACAGCATAGATGGACACAATCTCATTAATCACAATTACTGTAATGAATACAAAGCACTAAATCTGGATAAGCACCATCATAATAATAATGAATCTGATTACTTGAAAACTACCACTATGTTTTTTGTTTTTAAAACCATACACTTCACATATTCTACAATACGGTGTCTTCATTAAGACAACACAACTATCCTTCGGGGCTTGTGTTCTTTTGTTGAGGATATTCATGAAATTTTAGACTATGTGATTTGTTAAGTTTTGTAATAGCACACATAGCTACAGATTTCACTTTAAATTTTCCACAAATCATTAGTAACAATATAATTTGATATAAATTCCCCTATCTTAGGTCACTTTTCCAATGCCATCCATCATAACAAAGTTTCGAGTTTCCCATTTCTGCACAAGTGCAGAAATTGTTAATAGCTACCTGAGCTGGTACCCACACATCTGAGTGTGCAAGCTCCAATATATGCTCCTTCTTAGTTTCCCCAGCTTTGAGAAATCTCACTCTCTTTTTCTTTCCAAAGATACAATGCTCAAAAAAATCAAGATTTAAATCTTTCAAATCTGATAACTTACCCTTGGCCTTTAAGATCTGCATTCCTTTTTTACTCATATGACCCAACTGATTATGTCACATGCATGCATCTGAATCTGAAGTAGATAATGTAGAAAAGGAATCAGTAATACAAGTAGATAAATATAACATTCCTACCTTCTTACCTCTTGCCACAACAAAAGCACCCTTGGTGACTTTCCAAGAGTCTCCTGTAAAAGTAACCATGCAACCAGATTCACCTAGTTGCCCTACAGAAATAAGATTCCTCCCGAGGCTTGGCACATGCCTCACATCTTTCAATACCCATGTATTTCCATTCTAAAATTTTAGATGAACTTCCCCTTTACCAGTAATACTACAAGGTTCATCATCACCCAAATAGACATGTCCAAAATTTCCCTGGACATAATTTCTAAAATAACCCTTATTAGGGGTTACATGGAAAGAAGCTCCTGAATCTAAAACCCATGATTCAATTCTACTAACTAAAGAAATAATAAGAGCATCTTGCATTACTTCTGATGCAGCAAGATTCACCTCTTTACCTTTGTCTAGTTGTTGGTTCTCTTTATTCTTTGACCAACAATCTTTCTTTGCATGTCCTTTCTTTTCACATTTCCAACAAGTAACTCCCTTACTTCTAGATTTAGATCTACTATCCCTTGACTTTGATTTCCCATTACTCTTACTCTTAGATCTCTCCTTCTACCTGCCCCTACTTTCTACATTCAAAGCATTTCCAGATGATGTTTCCTCTGTACTTTTCCTGCAAATTTCTTCATTCAATATTATACTAACCACATCATCAAACTTCAAAATATTATTAGCAGATGTTGTATTACTAACAGCCATTACCAAGTTGTCCCAACTATCAGGCAAAGAACATAAGAATAAAAGTGCTTTTACTTCATCATCAAATGGTATTGAAACCGATTTTAACTGATTTATAATAAATCAGAAATCATTCAAATGACTAGAGGTAGATTCACCTTCATGCATCTTAGAACTAAAAATTTTCTTCATCAAATAAACTTTATTTGAAGCACTAGGTTTTTCATATAAATTAGCAAGAGATTTCATTAAGTCTACCGTAGAAGATGCTTCTGTAATATTGGAATCCAAGGATACTGCCAGGCTCAATATTATAGATCCTAAAGCCTTTTTGTCAAGAGTCTCCCATTCTTCATCAGTCATCTTCATAGGTCTAGACTTCTCATCCAACGGTAAGTAAAAATCTCTCTGATATAGATAATCCTCAATCTGCATCTTCCATTATTGATAGATTCAGTCATCAAACTTCTCTACCTTGTATTTATTATCTTATGTCATTGTTGTAGCTCCCACTCAATTATAAAAACCTTTGTGAGTAAATATGTCAACACACAAAACCCTCAAACAAAGCTCTGATACCAGTTGTTGGGGTTAGCACACCGGTTGTACAGATAATATATCAGATCTAAGTATACATGCAAATAAAAGTGGATATTCTACCAGAAGAATTATACAAAACAAGATTCATAAATCAACACCAGATTTAACGTGGTTCACCCAGTGTGGGCTACGTCCACCAAGAAACAAGCTAATCTATTATCCAAAGCTTTGACAAGATATATAATGAAGATTTACAATCTTCTACACTTCTCAGATGTTTAGTACTTTCTTCCTTCAAGATTTTTTATAGTTCACCAAGAATTCTCTCTCACATAATTATCTTGTAATTTTAATCTAATGTATAAGTTCGTTTATAATTTAAATTTGATAATTCTTAAGAATGTTTGTACAAAGATTAACAATTTTTAAAGCTTACCCTCACCTACTATCTCATTCAAAAAGCCCACACTATAAGACTACTCCCAACCAAACCACTGCTGGAGTAGATTTGATCCATAAGGAGCAACCACTAGTTATACCAGATGACAGATAAAGAGTAAAAAAGGCTAGGTGGGAGAGATTTTTTTTTTTGTGGATATTTCACTTATTTTTTTGCACCGTTTTCCACCCTTTTAGATCCCCCTCAATTTAAAGAACAACTTCAATGGCATCAATCATATGGTATGTTCAATTTTAGTGTGGAGAAAGAGGAGGTACATTCTCCTTTGTTGTTTGAAAAGCCATTGATTCAACTATTTTTCCACCATTTTTCGTCCCCTGTTACCAACTTATGAAATATCTTTGAAAGGGGCTATAATATCTCTAATGGGAGTTTCAGGGATTGATTCAGGGATTTCCTCTTAATTTGTATTTTATTCTAACTCAGCTTTGGTGTGAAGTAAAAAATGCTTCGTGAGGTCATTTTTCAACCAATTGCTTTCATTTTTACATATTTCCATCTCACAATCAGCCACGGTATGACCTAAGGAGAAACATATTCTACATTTGAAGTGTAAACCTTCATAATCCAAAGGTTGTGGCCAAGTTCATTTTTTAACTTTAAGCTCGATGTGGGGAGGAAGAATAGGTACCCTATGGAAGTGTTGATCTCAACAAGTGGCAATAGTCTAGGCACTTATCTCGTGTGAGTTAAAGTTGCCCCTGTGGTTTGGGAGTCAATATGTAAGAATGTTACCCATCAACCATTGCCAATGTCTATCAGACATTGCACAGTCCAAAAGCTTGTTCTTCTTCTTGGGGAAGTCTAATCCAAACACAGAGTTTGAAAAATAAAGACATCTAGTGGTTGGAATTAAAAGAAGAGTGCTAGGGTCTCCTCAAAAAAAGGTAACTCTAGATTGCAAAGCCCAAAGTATTAGGTACCATTCTATGGTTTCTTTCCTTAGGGCTACCTAAAGAAAAAAAACAATTAAAGTACCCTTTCCTCTAGGGATAGAGATCTAACATGATCTTCCGTGAACTTGGGATTGCCATGCCACTTAGAAATAAAGTCATGAAGTTCTGGAAGATATGTCTCAAAGACCGTTAATATGGAAAATCAAAGTGTGGTCTTCATATTAAGTACTCGGCATTGATTACCTTGACATCCCTGAATTGACCACAATGGTTATTTTCAACTACGCTTCGTAATCTTTCAGTTCTTTCCCTGTTTACAAGCTTTCCAAAAAGAGTTAGATTCATATTTCCCAAACAAGCCCTCTTGGGAGGTTTTCTAATTTCCTTGATATTTTTTTCAATTTGCAAAGCCATAGTGAAGGCCTACCTCAAATTAACAGGGTTTTTGTCCCTTAAGTAGTAAGCATCCATTTTATCAAATGCATCCGAATATTTGATCAAACATGATTCATCACATGGCCTTATCCTAACCATTAGGAAATCTCCTCAAGGTCTTATTAAACCTTGTGTTGAAATCATGTACTGAATCATTAGGATTCTTTTTTATGTTTTCAAATTCTGTCAAAAGAAACCTAGGGCCAATTCGATTACCATACTGCAATTTAAATGCATTTCTCATCTCAATCCAAGAATCAATAGAGTTATCTGGAAAATCTTTATACCAATGCCTTGCATCCTCTTCTAGAGTATGGATAAACAACTTGATATCTACATATTCATGTTCAATCTCAAAGTCTTCCATCATATTAATTAAAAGCTTCAGATGTTGATCAACAGTTATAGCATTGTTTCCTTGGAACTTTGGTAGTTTGTTCCTCACATCTTGAGGAACTGCATTTGGATAACCAGCCATTCCCACAAAATCTATGGGACCAAAAGTATTTACAACAAATGGAGGTATGGGTGGGGGCTGGGCCATATTGTCAATTGAGGAGGTGACCTTGGAGGGGTAACAAATTGATAAGGGGCTAAGGGTCTAAATGGAACACAAGAGTATAACTTTAGCAAAATGAAAATCCCCTAAAGGCCTTTTTTCTTGGAAATCCCTATCAACTTCTAAAAAGATAGGGGCAGAATGAGAAGCAAAACTTCCAAAATCAAATGAAGGCCCCTCTCTAGTTGGAGAATTCAATTCCACAAAGAGGCTACCTAATTCAGAAGCACTTGAATGGTAGTCTTCAATGATAGGCTGATCATTTTCATTAATGAAGATCCCTCTTCCTTTCTACTGATCCGCCACATCTCTCCAGGATTTTCTTCCTTCTGATTATGCTTTTCCTAGCTCTAGAAATAATGTCCTAGCAGGGTCCCTAGTAAAGAAAGATCTTCTTCCTTCCATCTTTGCAAATATTGGTAACAAATCTCACTTGACAGAGGTTAAGACACTATGTACTCATCAAGAATCAAATCAACAAAGTCACCACTAAGGATTTCCACCTTAGTTGTGTAAATGCACAAAAATATGATTTTTCAAATGTCTGTCAGTACTAGAAACTGGAAATGAAAGATCTTACTTCTCTTTACCAAAATTTATCAATGAATACTAGTGCAAAAACTTATAGATACTAGAAAATTTGTATACAACACCAGGGTCTGAGTATGAACTGCAACCACTCAAGTCTAAGTTAGGTGTTGGTACCTAAATTGATTCTCCCTCAAAGTCTAAGCAGCATCACAAGTTTTTATAGGAAGCTTAGATACAGATAGATCATGCTGAGTTTTTTTGTAGCTAGGGATGGGATCTAACTGGCCCTCTGTCACTCAGCTGTGGAGAAATGGATAGCACCCTCAAGAGGATTTGATCTATCCTCACTATTTTAGGTTGTGCCTTTCAACCAAGGTAAGATAACCCTTTTGTAGCCTGTTATTTATGGAGGAGATGGAGATGTCCTTCCTAATGAAGTTGTGAAGGATACCTTGAAGAAAATATGATCAATGTAACAAAATCTAACTCTCACGAGTTGTCACTCTAGATAGTGGAGATATTTTTTGGGCAAGGTTTAGACTACTAAAGACATTTGAAATCCTTATTGTTTCTACATGCTTTGGTAATGGAAATTATGCTTTTGTATACACACAAGACAAACAGGGGTAGTATGGGTAGGATTAGTTGTTTCTAAATGAATTTTTAGAGGGAGGTGAGGCAGAATGAACTTGTTTTTCAATATCTTTGAAAAAAAATTACAAAATGGAAAGCCTAGACAACATAATGCTTCACAATAGCTAAAATGTTCCTTTAACTAGAATATGTGCTTCAATGGAGGCCCAAATTAGCACTTTTTCATACAATATATTAGATTCTAACACGAAGGCTCGAGTTGGAAAGCCCAACAAAGCATCAATATTTGAGCCCAATCACGCCTGAGGTACACCTAGAGGCTTACAGATAATCTCTATCAACATGTGAGAGAAAAGTGATTTTAATCATTTATTTCACTCCTAGATGAAAGATCTTCTAAGAAATGAAATTTTAGATGCCACTAAACTATCACAAGGATTGAGACCTGTGTGATTAAGACATATTTTGATACAAGATTGCAACAAGAATAAGAAAAACTATTCGCAGACATTCAGAAATGAAAGCAAACACATTTTGCTCAAGATCAACATAGAATAACTTGAGTTTGATTAAATTTATCAGTAGGGGAAATTTCTAGAATAATCTCAGAGTTTTTCAATGGCTGTACACTTGCAACCACCTTGACACGATCAAACTTAATATAAAGGAGATATACAGGCTTCTCAGATTGGCTTCTCAAAAGAAAGGATTTGTCAAGTTTTCCTCTTGGGAATTTTCTTCGACCTCTAACACTCCAACCTCCAACCATTTTCATGAAAAATTTGTGCCATTTACAACATAAACAAAAGAGCCCCTTTTCCCCCAAAAATCACGACATTGAGTGCTACCAGTGCTCGCCATGATCACGATCGTGATTTCTAGAATCAGATCTACAAAACATTGTCAGGATCTCATGGAGAAGGTCTCTTCGAAAATATATGCATTCAACTCCTTCATCTGGTAGAACAATCCTCCTTAAATTCACCAACCACTTCCACCCCTAGTTTGTCAAATCTGGTTCCTTGCGTGCTTGGGAGAAGAAAAATAAAAAATCAGATCGAGCCCAATAGTCAGACCATTTTAATGGCAAAAGATGTCTCCAGATCTCTCCTACCAAACTTAGATATCAAAATTAACTCCCCTCTCTTGAATTTGGCATGTAGAAATACAAAGAAATCATGAAGAATCGCACTTCCAGGCCAAATTTCAGTAAAAATGAGGGGAAAATCATATTCAAAAACCACAAGAATGTCGTTGATCTTTACTTTGAATTTGGGCCGTCTATGTGGAAGATTCCTTTTAAGACTGGCCCGGGGTTCTTCTTTGACTTTTTACAACTTTTTGGAAAAATGTAAAATTTTCACATTTTTCTCTACGCCTCTGCCCTTGAGAAATGAGCCTAACACGTGTCCCAAGGTGGGTCCCAAAAGAACCACAGCTAATTTCTACTATTTCACCTCCCGTTTGGAAAAGGGAAAATTTTCCAAGTTTTCCCCGCAGCTCCACCCTTGAAAAATGGGCTTGACATGTGTCCCAATGTGGGTCCCAGCGGAACCATGCTTCCTTTTTTACTTTTAACTCTTTTCTCCTAAAAGGAAATTTTTCCAAATTTCCTCCAAGGGTCCACACCTTCGTCGTTGACTAGAGAAAGCTTTGAACTTTCCTCTATCGTTGGGTTGCAAGCCATTTTGATGTTTTAATCTTTTGAATATGAGGGGGCAAAAATGCAAGTTAACCCCAATGGTCTGCCTCCCCACCCTTTTGACTTGAAACAAACTTTGGCACATGATCCTTTGTCAGGCTTGCAAGCCATTTTTTGATATTTTAACCCTTTTGAGAAAATATTGAGGCAAAAAATCTAAGTTACCCCCGATGGTTCGCTTCCCTGCCCCTTCCAACTTTTCAAACTGCTACGCGTCACAATGGCCTCCTGGCACCTTGAGATGGTCCCCAAAATTTGAGACCTTGGAAGAGTGTGGGCTCACCACGTGTCCTGGCCTGGCAAAGTTTGTTTGAAGGCTTGAAGCTCAATGGAAGGTGCCTTGTGTCAGGATCCGAGGCAGTCTCTTTTGGCCGCTGAAAAGTCCAAGAAAAATGCAAAGTGAGTGGAGGCCTCCAAGTGTCCTCTTCGCGTTTCCTTAAGAGACTCTAAATGAGCGCGGGCTCGCCACGTGTCCCTATTTCCTGCCAAACTATTTTAGCTGCCTAAAAATTTGTCTAAGTCCGGGCAAAGTAGCGGAAACCTCCACGTGTCCTCCCGGCACTACTCCAAGGCCAAACGAAAAAGTAGATCTTCAAATGAGCATCGTTCCTCCACGTGGACAAATCTTTAAGTTGAGGTGATTTATAAAATTTCTAGAGGACCCTACTAAGCTGCATCCAACCAAAAGAGGCCACATTCCCTGTCGATGCAAGGGTGCAAATTTGACTAGGGGAAACGCCCGTCAAACCGTAAAATGCAGAAAAATGACCATTTGACCCCGGGGATGAAGTTTTTTCCAAGGACAAAGGATTTAGAAATGTTGCAAGGCTCAAACATGCTCTTCATAGCTACATCCATTCATTTTTCATCAAGTATTTGGGGCAAAATGACAAGGGCAGCAAATCCCAACTATAAAAAATGGAAAGAATGGGAAAGCCTAAGTTTTTGAATGAATAGAGGATGGGAGACCTAAATTTCAGACCTCTTCAGAGAAACAGAGAAACAAGGACACAAATAAAGATCCATACATGATATTTGGCCCAAGAAAAGATTAATTATGGCAACAAAGGAAAGTAAAGACTTCCCAGGCACAACACGGGGGGATAAAATGTGACAGAGGTCATAAATCAATGGATTTTCAAAGGTAAAATAGGGTGAGACTATTTTGAGCACCAACACTAACCTCATGTAAATGAGAACCGTGCCTATTTTTAGACCTAGTGGATTTAAATACCTTGGGTATTTAATTGTTTTGACCCCTTTAACTCTTTGAATTTTATTAAGAAATGTTTAATCTTAGTGTTAACCTAATTAACTGATAAATCAGCACTTAAAGGAAATTTAATCTCTACTTGGCTGATTATACTCATTAATTGTATTGTGATATTTAATGTTGTTATAGTGGAAAAGTTTATCTTCTTAACATAATTGACCTTGATATATTTCTTTGTGACAACTATTGCTTCGAGGCTTGTTTGTAGTCTCACCTTAAAAAAAAATTATCCCATAATTTTTTTGATTAATCCTAGATTGTTCTTGGGTCTCAAGTGGGTTGTTTTAGTGGGCATCACATAGTTTATATATTTGGTAAAATTGTTATGTATCCTTTTATATATTATATCTGTAAAATCTATTATAAATTTCTGAATTTCTTATTTTAGTTGAGGGGAAATTTTTGTAAGTACAAATATTATGACCGTAGGTATCATCAAACCTTTATATATATATATATATATATATAATTCAAGAAGAAATAAGTTTTATTCAAAATATATATAGGGTTATAGCTGAATCGACTGTGTAATATTAAAAAATATATAGTTGAAGAGAGTTGGGATAGGCTGCGGCCTGCCTGACCGTTCCCCTGTGCATTGCCTTGAGGATGTGGTGTGGCGAGCCACACCATAGCCTCCCCCACTCCCTTCCATCGCATACCCGGTGCTAACCTACCATTCCCCTCCCCTTCCCTTACTTCGCACGGCCATGTCACCCCCGCAACCCTTACTCTACACACATTCGATCGAGTCGACCCCATTTCCAACCGCAACCCCTCTTTTGAAGGAATTATATCTAACTCCTAACCTAGAGGGTGTGTGTTGCAAATAGAAACAATATTATGAACACACACAAACTCACAAGAGAAATATAAAAACAAGGCTTTGTATTAAAAATACTCTAGAGCACTTCGGTGCCTTCTCTTGCTTTTCTTGCTTATTGAATTCAAAATGAAACCTCTTATTTATAGAAGTTTTCCAACCTTCTACCTTAGAAAATAATAATATCTCATAATATCTTATATTAGATATTATTGATCTTTTGGATATTTTATAGATATTCCCAGATATTTCTAGATATATATAATATCTCTTGATATTTTCTAGATATTATATACAATATCTTTTGATATTTTGGAGGAGTTAATATTCACAATAAATGTGAATATCTTTTACATAAAGTTGAATTCCATAAAGTTTAAACTTTATCTAGAACAAGATTAGATATTTCCAACACTCCCTCCTAATCTTGATTCTTCATGTATTGTAAGAGCAATACGAACCTATGATGCCTAAGCAATCTCTCATATGCTCAAATGTGTCCTTTAGTAATGGCTTGGTGAAGATATCAGCATATTGTTTTGCAGACCTACAAAAATCCAAAAATATTTGTCCATTGTTGACTAGCTCTCTGATAAAATAATACCTTGTATCAATATGCTTACTCCTTTTGTGAAAAACATGATTCTTTGATAATGCAATAGCTGAATTATTATCACAAAATATCTTTTTTGATTCTTCTTGTTCTTGCTTTAGATCTGATAATACTCTTCTCATCCATATTGCTTGACATGCTGTTGTTGTGGCCACCACATATTCTACTTCTGCCGAAGAGAGAGTGACAATAGGTTGTTTCTTAGAAGCCCATGAAACTACTCCTGAACCGAAATGGAAAACATAGCCGGATGTGCTCTTTCTGTCATCTATGCTTCCTGCATAGTCACTGTCTGTGTAACCAACTAACTTGAAAATATTAGAAGCTGTATATAAAATACCAAAAGCTTTTGTTCCACTAACATATCTTAAAATTCTTTTTCCAGCTTGCCAATGAGAATCCTTTGGGGATTCCATAAACCTAGAAATAAGACTTACACCATACATGATATCATGCCTTGTAGCAGTCAAGTACATCAGACTACCAATAAGTCTTTTGTATATAGTTGGATCAATATCACAACCTTTATCATCTTTGCTTAGCTTCAATCCTATGGCAACTGGTGTTGATACTGGATTGCAATTCATCATCCAGAACCTTTTCAAAATATCATTGGAATATTTTGATTGACATATAAAAATTCCATTTTCTGATTGACTGACTTATGCCAAGAAAAAACTTCAGTAGACCCAAATCTGTCATTTCAAATTCTTTCTTCATTGTTGTCTTAAACAAATCAATTGACAAATCTCCTGTGAATATTAGATCATCAACATATAGGCATACAATTATAATTTGTTCTTGATCATTCATTTTGATGTATAGTGTTGGTTCACTATCACTTTTTCTAAATCCATTTTTCAAAAAATATGAATCAATCCTGCTATACCATGCTCTTGGAGCTTGTTTCAAACCATACAAGGATTTTTTCAATCTATAGACCTTGTGTTCTTGACCTACAATTTCATATCCAGGAAGTTGTAAAACATAAACTTCTTCTTCTACTATGCCATTCAAAAATGCAGACTTGACATCCATTTGATAGACTTTCCAATTATTTTGAGTTGCTAATGCTAAAACATTTCTGACAGTGTCTAGTTGAGATACTAGAGTAAAATTCTCATTATAATAAATTCCGGGTTGTTGTGAGAAACCCTTTGCAACTAACCTGGCTTTATATTTTTCAACATTTCCATCTACATTGAATTTTGTCTTGTATATCCATTTCATGCCAATTACACTCTTTCCATCTAGAAGGCTCACAAGATCCCATGTATGATTCTTTTCAATAGAATAAATTTCTTCATCCATAGCTTTTACCCATTTTTCATTTTTAAATGCATCTTCAAAATATATAGGATCATCATGAGAAAAAAATGCAAAATCAGAATATAAATCAACATTCTCATCACCTTGAGTTTGTTCATAAATCTCCCTTAAGCTTCTTGTCTTTCCTAGGGTGTCCCTGAAGTGAGACCTTTGTGTTGCCAATGCTGGATCTGATATGACACTGCTATGAGACTTTGAATTTGAAGAATTACCTTCATTCCCTGATGCTTCATGTGGATATAAATTTGCTAGAGGGGGTGACGATCCACTTGAGATACCTCTTCTGATGCTTCTTGAAACTGGAGTGCTATTTGAAGAAGACATCACTGCACTGATCCCTTGAGGTGCTAGATGAACATTTTGTGTGATCTTTTCATCAAACTCATTCTGATGATGAGGTATTCCTACAGTGATATTTGTTAGTTTATCAACACTTCCATCCCATGTTTGTTCTTCAATGAACTGAACATCTCTACTAATAATAGAATTCTTTGAGATGGGGTTATATAGTTTATAGGCTTTTGATTGCTCATTGTAACCTACAAAAATTCATCTCTCTCCTTTATCATCCAATTTCTTTCTCCTCTCATTTGGAATATGTGCATAAGCTACACATCCAAACACTCTTAAATGTGATACACTGTGTTTCTTTCCACTCCATGCTTCTTGAGGAACTTCATCCTTCACAATTTTTGTTAGACATCGGTTCAAGATGTAAACCGCACAAGCTACTACTTCAACCCAATACTCATTTGGTAAATTTTTGGCTTTCAACATACTTCTTGCCATTTCCATAATTGTTCTATTCTTTCTTTCTGCTACACCATTCTGTTAAGGTGTGTACCTTGTTGTAAATTGCTTCTCAATCCCATGAAATTTACAAAAATTTAAAAACTCATTTGAAACATACTCTCCTCCTCTATCTGATCTTAACACCTTTATAGAGTAACCGCTCTGCTTTTCAACCAGGGCCTTAAACTCTTTGAACACACTAAAGGCTTCTGACTTATGTTTCAAGAAATAACCCAAGTTTTTCTACTCAAATCATCTATAAAAGTCAGAAAATACATGCTCCCTCCAATTGATGTTGTTTGCATAGGTCCACATAGATCTGAATGGACAATCTCAAAAAGAGATCTAGCTCTATATGACTTTCCAACAGGAAAGTTTTCCCTGTGTTGCTTCCCTAGAATACAACTTTCAAAAGGATTCTTTGGTTGCTCCATCAAAGGCAAACCCTTCACCATATGCTTCTTTTGCAATAAATCTAAACCACCAAAACTTAAGTGTCCAAATCTCAAATGCCACAACCAAGTCTGATCTTTTAAAGAAACTTTAAATGCTAGTGAAGAAATCTCTTTAGATGACAAATCATGTTGAATTCTTAATGGAAACATTTTGTTTCTTGTCATCTCAACCTTTGCAATCAATTTGTTACTTGGATTTCTATCTAGAATAACACATGCATCATCTTCAAAATAGACTTTATATCCCTTCTGCACTAGCTGCCCAATACTCATTAGATTATGTTTCAAACTAGGAACATAATACACATCTGGAATGTGTTTGTTCTCACCTTTCTTTGTTTCAATATTTATGGTTCCTTTTCCCATTACTGCAACTTTATTGTCATTTCCTAACTTAACTTCAGATATAACTGACTCATCTATGTTTGCAAACATCTCCTTACATCCAGTCATATGATTACTGCATCCACTATCTAGAAACCAAATATCCTTTGTATTATCTTGAGCAACATTGCATGTAATAAACATTGAACCATTGTTATAACTTTTACACTGATTTTCTTCAGAAAAATGTGCATTTTGTCTACTCATATCAAAATGTTTCTTCTTGCATTCATTGGAATAGTGTCCATACCTTTTACAGTAATAACTTTGAACATGTGACTTATCATACCTTTGACCATAAGTATGATTCTAGTTGTCTCCTTGGCCTCTAGCACTTGTAGTGTAGAAATTTGAATTTGTTCTTCCTCCTTCATAAGATGTGTTTGCTCTTCCAGATCCTCTTTGGAAATCTCTTCCTCTGCCTCTGTTGAAGCTCGATCTTCCTCTTGCTCTATTATCGCCAATTGAAACTTGTGATTTGAAGGCTTGCTCAAGAGATGAGCTACCTTATCTATTCAATCTTTGTCCATGGGATATTAAAGATCTCATTAATTCGTCTACAAACATTTGGGTTAGATTCTTTGATTCTTTTATTGCAACGACAATCACATCAAACTTGCTAGGAAGACTTCTCAGTATTTTCTCTACAATCCTTTGATCCTCTGAAGTCTCACCATGAGACCTAATTAGATTTACTACACTCATCATGTGGGTGAAAAATAAATCTACTGAATCTAAGTATTTCATGCAAATTGTAACGACCCAAAAATACCAACACAAGGACAACACAGTGAAATACAGGATAACTTTTTTTTTTGACTTGCTTTGACACAACACGACACAACATGTCGTCACAAGGTTACAACCAACACTAGGAACCACTTGTTACGGGGGAGGACCACAAAGGTCAGCACGGAAACGTTCACACCTATCAAGGACAATGTACTCTTCTTTTGACAAGACAACATGGAAGTCCAATCCACATGACACACTCACAGCTAGGGCATCCCATGAGGAATTTCTTGTTAAATTTTCTTGTTTACTAAAGTGTCTCTTAATTCTTAACTTATGTTCTTATAAAATTTCATGTAATGATTCACACAATTCTTTTCACAAGGGAGAACTTCTTTCTTTTCAACTATTGACTAAATAGCTTAAGGCCAAGCTTTCTAAACTAGGATCATCAATTTTATGTCCAAAGCTTTCTTATTCATTTGATTTTAGAACATTTTCCATTTCTTACAAGGTTAATTAATCTTACTCAAGCCACTAACACATGTTTCACACCTCTATTGCACAGGTGAAGGCATAAGCTCCGATTGAGTGGAAAGTACCGCTTAGGGTTCATAACAATAACCTTCTTGTTTAAGGATCAAATTTTGACCTTGCTTAAGAAATATCACCATGAATCAAGGCAAGGGTTAACAGAACAGGACAACAGAATTTAGCTTCAGGGTCACATTGTTTACTATCAGTCTTTTATTGAGGTTAAGAGTTTATCAAGATTGGTTAAATGTTCCATCTAGACTTTACTTCATTAAGTTTGACAAAGGAGAACATTTCAAATGATAGAGAGATATATTTAAGGTTTAATTAATCGATTTCCCTCCTACTTATTAAATCCTATCATCTTCTAAAATCTAACCATTGATTTCACCATGAGATCATTTAAGATTTCACCATAAAAGGATAATGTTTATTAGCTTGGCTCGAATAAAAAAATAATACAATAATAAGTTATCATGTTTCGTTACAAAAGATAGTTTCCTCTTGATTGTTCCAGGTCTCAAAGGTTATCAAGTAGATCACATCTACATAATATATTCATATATATAAATTTTTAGTTTAACTTTTATCAGGATTATCCAGCTCACTTTATAGTGCTTACAAACTCATTGCTACTAAGCCTTAGGAGGATTTACAACTCAACATTTTAACTCAAGAGCAAAGTTTAACAGTACTCGTTTGCGGAAACAAAACAAGGTTATATCAATTCATTCCAACATGATGCACAAATCAAAGGGACATACCATCTCTATTGAACCATGACTAGGGAGCAAGAGAGTAATAACATGGGACATGCCCCGCTACTATACTAAGGGTTAAAGTTCACTAGAATATCCCATAACCAAGCGGTAATCAAATTTCATCTTTCACATGATAACCAAACAAGCCAAAGTTTCAACAGTTACAACAACAATACTCTACAATACATTTACTAGGCATTGACCCTTCTTCTAAAATGTCCAAAGGCCCTTTCCAAATTTTATAACATAATACACATTCGTACAAAGGAACATCATAACCAAGATTGATGCAATAATCTACAAGTCTTTCCATCATCTAACCACGTAAGCCATCTGCAACAATTAATAACCTGAGTCAGTTCGCGAGAACTGAGCAAGATAAGACTATACATAGCAACAATAAGCTACTAGCTAACAATACCATGAAAGGAAACATTCTATTTCAAGAAATGGATCAAAGTTCTAACCTCTAACAACCTTTTGAAACAAGATATAATTTTCAACATATCAACTAAGAAGAAAAGCCATAAGTTTTAGTTATGAAGAATACCTCGAAAACTACAAAAGTTTGACAACCAAATACGCAAGACTATGAAATTTAAATGATTAGACACAAGAGTTGAGAGTATTAGGATTTCAATTATGTGATCCCGTAGATTACGTGATTGAAATCTAAGGTGTAACCCATCAATCCACATTCTCAAGGAGAAGTCAAAAGATTAAAACCAGACCCGATCTTAGCTGCCAAAAAGAATATAGTTTTGGAATCGTTCCGTAGGGCCATAGGCCTAATAGGCTAGAAACGAACAACGAGGGTAATAAAAAAGTTCCATCATGTAATCAAAAAGGTTTAAAGGGTGAAAATATTATATTCAACCCACAACCATTATATCTTAGGTAATAAGTGACTTCATAACTAATAAGGATGAGTGGAAAATGACGATAAGAATGTCCGGAATAGGCATTGTCCTAACAGCCTACCTACTGAACATAACCAGGGCTGGAATAGCGAAAAGCCTCATTAATACCCAAGTTGAGTAGGCAATCTAGTACTCTAAACACATCCTTGCAATTTTCATAATACCTTAGATTTTATAACCCTCCCGTTCTAGAGGAACATAGCCATGAATCTAGACTTGGTTGAAATTTTCCGACGTCAACTCACTTCCTAATATCATAAACGATGTATACAAAGGAAAAGGTCTCTCAACTCTCCTTAATTTACATCTCATCACTAAGTTTATGGTAACCTATGCAGTGATTAAACACATAATATACCATTGAAGATAGATATCCTCCAATAACGAACTTCTATAACGATGTAATTACAATTATTACGCTCGACACATAAACAAACTATTCCATAGCTTCTTTTCCCTTTTTGACAAAAAAATATATTCACGACCTTCCATCACAATCATTCTAAATTTGCAATGAAAGGTCACTCATCAAGAAGGAAGTACAAAACAAGTTTGACTAAATTAAGGAACTTCATGTTACCTTAAGCAGTTGATGAAAACCTTAACTTTCACGAACCGTGAAAGATATTACCTTACTCCATCAAGGCATTATGTCTATACATGATTAAATCGATCACACAAGGAATCATCAACATACCATATCTTAACACCATAAAGGTCATTAATTTTATCAAATTTTACTCATAGAAAGAGTAGAATCAAAATGGGGTTCTATCAATAATTTATGCCCTTCTATCAACCCAGGACATATTTTCGGCCCAAAACTTCCTTCTTAACAAGCATATATATTGAACTTCTAATTTCCAAAAGCCCTAATAATTTGCACAATACACGAAGTGCATAATCACGCTTATCATAAAAAATAATAATAATAATTTAACTGTATATTTTCCTCTAGGGCAACAACATAACAGGAAACCAATACTAGTCAACGCTGCAACGTTCTAGGGGCGATTACATACCCAGGTTCACAAAAGAAACAACGACATTTTTGCAGAAGGAAGTAACTTTAAAATTATAGATATATATATATATATATATATATTTCATATGATCAATCAAAGCATACACTGAGAACCTTTGTTTGTTTTATATATAAAAAAAAGGTTTGATCACGTCAACAAGAACAACCAACAGAGGCAAATCCAGAAGTAACAAACTGTTAACCATATACTGAACGCAAATCCACAAAATCACAGATTTTAAACCAATTTCTAGAAAGAAAAAGTTTCATTTCAAGAGGTTATTAGATACTAGCATATTATGTATATGGTTAGTCTATCTTGCCTGTTTTAACGCATCCACCAGTCGATGAACATCCAGCGAGGGACTGCTACAGCCACACGCCTTCCGCTTTATCCTCTGCTTCACTAGTCTTTTCTTGCAATATACCACACCAGGATTCCCTTTTGAAGGCACGACTAGAAGAATGCAATAGGTGGCTGTCCAAACACTAGATTGCTTCAATGCAGCTGCTTTGGGGGTGAGAGTCGAACTGCTTACCACTCAGTCCGAGAGCACTTGCGCTAGAAAGCTAAACACCCGACCATGGTTTGAAGCTCGGACACAAGACAAAATGATTACATCGCTCCTGGCTCTAAGTAGGAATCTCTGTATTGATACAAACCTGTTATCTCTTCATCAGATTTGGGACAAATCCTTTAACTTTACCATCGGATTCTGCAGAATTCATTTCAAACTCTCGGTAACCCAACATTGCTCTACTGGCTTGTAATTCTGCAAATGAATATTTATAAGCAGGCATCTATTGCCTTTCCCCCACACACCCATACTCTGTGGAATCTGAAGGCTTGTACTCTGAAGGCTGATATCAATTGTCGCTTGAACTAATGTGCCTTCAAATGCAATATTCTGATATGAAACAGGAGTTTCCTATGGGATTCTCTCTATCCAGTACAAGAGTTACATCGAAGTCTCAATTAAGGAAACTCATGCCCTCGAGAATCTTGTCCTTTGAAATTGATCGCGTCTCCTGCAGCAAATACTCACAGATAGTCAACAAGTACCGATTTTAGTAGTCAAAAACATCTTGAAGGTTACATCCTGTTATTTGTGATGGCCAGTCCGACACTGACTTTGCCCTAACACTAGTTGAAACATGCCAAGTATCTGTTGGAAGGATCTGGATCAAAATATTCATAGGTTTATCTAAATCATGAAGCTCACATATTGAAAAATACGCTGCCTTGCTAATCCTCCTACACTTGGGCACTGACAATGTTGTGGTATCCCTGACTTTAGAGCATGCCTCGCAGCAAGTTCCCATAGCAACTGAAATAGTACAGGTAACATCTTTGCCTGAATTACACTAGCTTGCAGCTCCTACGTGGATATCAGAAGAAGACAACGCTCCTTGCATCACCCAATGACAGCAAATTCCTAGAAAAAACAATCAAACCATGGTCTGAAAACGAGGTTAGGAGCCACGTACAGGTGTAACACCATTTACTGTAACATAGGCATAGATCTCCAGTGCCAATACAGTGTGACTCAGTCACAAATGAGGATCCAGACGATCTAGAACAAATCCTACAACCTTCTTCATCCCAAGAATTGGAGGTCACTCATGGAGGCTTGTGACAAATGGCTCCTGTGCCAACATGGTGTGATTGCCAGTCTTTGCCCAGGAGCAACCCAAATCTGAGGATGATATTACTGAATAGTCGTCTTCGTAGGCTAGAAAGGCGATGCGACAACCTGCTGGTTAGGAGCCTCAAAAACAGAGAGGCCTCTAGCCAGTTGGATTTTGCACAAGGTCACCTGGATACGAACCATGCAAGGTCGCCAGAAAAAGTTGCAGAACAGGTGGAACAACTCCTCGCAGTTCCGCCCAATGTCCAAAATGGAGGTCAACGTGCCATTCGCGAGCTACAGCTTGCATCTTCGTAGCTTTCCCATCTTGACCCATCTCTCTATGCTAGCACCTCCACGCGATTCTCTGCAACCAAGCAAGATCAATGCAGCCTGTGGTCGCGCGAAACCAATGAACATCAAGGATCAACACGCACAGCTCCCACCTGTACGCATTGCAACAGACTGATCACGACTAGGAGATCACGTTGCAAGAACAACAGTGACACCGCTCACGGCACGTCGCCAGGAGAAAGACACTTGGTCAGTTCTGCGCTCCACTGAAGTTGCCTGTACAGGCACAATTTTTGAGAATCCAGACCCTCGATGCACGCAACACCAGGGAGATGATTCATGACCTTCATTTCACCATCAATGAAATCAACTATCTTAGAACACGCTGGAAGCAATTTCATCTGTTTCAGCCATTTGATGGAGTGCAAAACAAGAACATACGCGGTTTGAACAGACATGACAGGAGACCACGTGAACAACAGGGAGAAGTCAACATTTTAATCAATGAGCATGTGCAGCCACCAAGTCTCTTGCGTGAAGCAAGGTAAAACAGAAAACAAAAGATTGGTAAAAGAAACAGGAAAAATCAGTGGGTGCGGCCACCAACAGGGATTCCATCACATCGCACAATAAAGCTCCACCTTCCACACCAAGGTAGATGATTTGCTGGACCGAGCCTAGGTAGGTTAGGGGGCATTTTATAAACACATGATTTCTAATTAAATCTCTATCTAAGATTTTGTAATCACATGAAAAATACAACAAAAAAAAGGGCCACGTTGATGAAATTTGTGTGGAACAAATCTTAGCCATTCGATAAACCATTATGATTTCTAGTTGCATACTTTCAACACTTCAGAAATATGGACACGGGCAATTGCTTGTTTAACCCTGAAAGAAGGCTTGGTGGGAATCATATCTGAAAACTTGTGTATCCTTCGATAAATCCTTATCTGCTTGTGCTAGTGAAACGTAAAATGCTCTAGCGTAATCTGCAGGTTCTGGAAACTGATTCAATCAACTGGCTCCCACAGATCTTACATGAACAAAACAAGGTCTTGCACATAGATGACTCCAAGACATCGGAGTGTCTTGGCCATTGAATCATGGGGATGTGGGCTTGAGTGAAGGCTATTGCATCATACCCGCCATGTTGAACTAGACCCTAGTAGCAGTGACACACAGGAAACCCTATAACCTAACCTCAACCTGAGATCTGACCCTACCATATGTGTGTGGAGGACAATATAGGATCAAACACACCTAACACCCCCCCCTTCATTGAAGCTGGGGTAGTGGCTATGCATGATTCAGACAGAACACTTATGAAGGAACTCACCAAACTCACTAAGATAAGATGTGTCAATGGGGCTTTGTATTAACGAATAGGCCAGATAACTTCGGTGCCTTCATGTATAAACAACATCTTGCTTATTGAAGAAGAAGAATGAAACATGACTTATATAGCCTGAAGAAGATGAGCAGCCTACTACCTAAGAAAATCACCCCAAGAAGAGACTCCATAGTGAAGAAACTATTGACCTTTTGTGAAGGGCTTGTTGAATATATCTAGATATATATAATATCTCTTGATATTTTCTAGATATTATATACAATATTTTTTTATATTTTGGAGGAGTTAATATTCACAATAAATGTGAATATCTTTTACATAAAGTTGAATTCCATAAAGTTTAAACTTTATCTAGAACAAGATTAGATATTTCCAACATCTTTCAATAAACTCTACAGGGTTAAATAATAAAAAATAAAGAATGCAGATATATATATATATTTAAAAACCTAGGTAATTAGAAGAAAACAACAAAAATGTATTTAATGGGGAGAAGGAGAGATCTCCTCCATTAAACCTACACAAAAAGCTTTCATGGCCTCTATGGCCTCTTCCTCAATCCTGAACAATCAAAAGATAAGAAAAGAACAAAATGAAACAAAAGGAGGAGAAAAGAAAACATAACATGAGAAAGCTAGGGTTACTTCTTCACGTATTCGGAGGATACAGCCAACATTCAATAAAATCTTCTGTAAACAGCTTAACTAAATACCCATACCAGTTACATGCATGGCGCCCACACCCCTAACAGACCTCTAGCGACATCGAGCAGGAGGCATCCGTACTGCGACGCGAAGAACTCTTCTCCACACTGTTTGGTGTACTCATCTAATTCTCGAATGCAAGTTGTACTCAAAGCCAGAACGGAGGAGTTGAGGGGGGGGGATTACCGGCAACTGATGTCGTTATGTCGCCGAACTTTTGGTCTTTACCAGTGTCGAACTCGGATCCCAAACAAATGCTTCTCAGGCCTTCCCAGCTCGTTAAAGGCTCGAACAAACCAAGGTACTGACCACATAAGACTGCCTTTTGAGATTGGTTAGCTGTTATGATAAAGATCATTCCATGCCCAGTGGTTTTCGAAACATCTTGAGGAGGGATTATGGTGAATACGAAGGTAGTGCTGAATGAAAGAATATCGTCCACGGACCCCCTATTTTTCATACAGCAAAAGGACTGCGCAATAAACGTTGCCCGGTAGCGTATTTGTATGATGAGGGCGGATGCCCCAAATCGGGGAATGTCGGCGTTTCCAAAACGATGCACTATAGAAAAATTAGATCGGTCGCCGATGAAGGTAGTTTGGGCTTTGACCCCAGATTGGAACACGGGAGGAGGATGGGCAACACTATGACAGACATGCCTGCCACCGATTCTTTTTGGACATCTGAATAAGATGAGTTTTCAATCATAGGACAAGGAGTATTTGATCAACTTCCCCAAGGGTAATTCATGAGTATCTTATCAGTTCTGAATTTAATTGAGTTTAAGGGAATTTGTGAAAATTAAAAATAATTTAAAATCCAACGTTCAAACAAGGATTATATTTCAATTTTCGTCAATGCGTCCTCGGGTTTTTATGCTTTCCCTGGACGTGTTTGACAAGGTTACCGCGATTTAATTGACTGCGAACCCAAACAAAATTGTCTTGTACTCCCCGGTCGTGTCTTACCGTTGTCAATCATATTGTATATTTATTATTAGCGATCCCACCTCAAAGGTGTGAAGGAGACTTGAAAGGGAATGCTAACAATTTTCCCACTGGAATTTTTATCAACACTCGGGAATCAAATCCTATTTAGTATTGTTTATCATTTTTTTACTATGCCTAGAGGCATTTACACTTGTATATATGGAGTGGAGTGAAAGAGTATGATGTGGTGCTCGAGTCCGAATTTTATTTTGTGTCAGTGAAATAAAAACTGAGGCCCACCTACCCTGGAAAAAAATAAATGCAATGTTGATTTTACGGGGGCAACGTAAAGATTTACGATGGAAATAACAAACAAATACAAATGTAGTCACTTAACTTACATACGAAAAAAAGAGAGAAAGGGAAATGGAAGGTGTAATTTCAGTACTCACTTAAATAATGCAATTAGGAAAAACAAATAGAACATGTAATTTGCCCCTTAACTATATGGTTGAAAAAATTACAAAGAAATTTGATTAATTTAATATTAAATTAACCTTCCACAGATTTACATAGATTTGTATAGCTATGTAGCAGTATTTATCATTAGCAACATCACCCCCAAAGGTGTAATATTAAGAATATTTGAATGCAGGAAGATGTAAAGGAAAAAGATAAGTAATAGCCATACTAACCCAACTTCTAATAATAGAATAACATCTATATGTGTATTGAATTCAAATTATGGATTTTTATTGTTTTTTGTGTTTAAATTTTACTCTATTTAATAGACATTTTATATTATTTTAATTTTCAATTGAGATTATATAATAGTTCAATATTACAATTGTTTCTATGACATAATTATGTTGGTCTTAGTAATAATGTACAACAAACATGAGCTTATATTTAACAAAAAGTTATTCAATTGAAAGTGAAGGATGATAGTGACAATAGCCACAGTTAGAAATAATAAATAACAATTAGATTGGTCTTGTGTAAGCAGATGCTCACACAAAAATAATCATAAAGTATTGAATTTTTTTTTCAAACATAAAATGAGATTTTCATATTGAAAAACTAGAATGTTTGCAAAATAAAATCCTAATGATAAAACAAAAAAATATACATAACAATTAAAATCATTATTAAATTTTTGTTCCTACCTTCTTCAAATTAATAAACATACATATGATATTGAAAACCAACAAAACTATTTAACGAGAACTACTTCAATGTCACAAATATGCAAGACATTCAATGATAAAAACCCAAATCTATAGCAAGATAAACTATTTAATAGTATCAATTCTTGGTGCCCATACTTCTATACTATCCTTTCCACATAAGAGAGGATAGTGCAACAAAGAGGCATTCATGTTGCCATCAAGAAAAATTGTTATGTTAAACTAATGAAATCCAATACAATAGATTTTATTGTTAATTGTTAGCTTGGATAGTTGTTCGTTTCATTTCTACGCTTCGATAAGAGGTATCCTTATGGTTGAGAATGTATTTAAATTTATTTTCTACTTTTATTTCCTTTAGTGCCACCTTGCAACCTCTTTGTTCTGGTTGACGTTGTTATGTATCGTTAGCGTGCATAGAAATCGACTCTAGCCGGTGGTTACCAATGGAGTATGTATAAAAGGAGGGTCATGGCATTTGGAGGAATACAAGGTTTTTTGGAGAAGCATTTTGCCAGTGTGCTAGCAACATGGAGGTGGGTAAGTTGGCAAGTGATAGCAAACACAGCGCTTGCAGTCGTTTGCAAGGCGCCATTGATAGTGATAGCATTGGGGGGATAACAATGGGGGAATCTCAGTGAGAGCGTTGGGCAGCTTGTCAGAGGGTAACGACGCAAAAAAATATTCACAACACGAAGGGACAACACAGGATAAAAAAAAACAATTGTACTTGCTGACCATGAAAAAAGGACGCAACATGTCGTCACCAAGGATACAATAACACTATGCACAGCTTGATAACAGGATGGCCCTAAGAAACGGTAGCACGGCGAAAACGTAGTTCACACTTTCAAGGACAATTTGCTTTTCTTTTAGGACATGACAAAATAGAAGTCCAACAACAAAACAACACTTAAGTTAGGGCCAACCACAATGAGATATTCTTGAGGTATTTATTTTAATAAGACATCTGCAATTTTCGCTTATGTTTTAAAGGAGAACTCAAGGATTTGAATTCATACAATTCATTCTTACCCAGCTAAGTTTATCATTTTTCACTAAGTAATACCTTTAAATATTCTCTATTATGACATTTATTTGTTTAATCAATCGTGTAATAAAGGACGGTATTTAATTCCACTAAGGCATCTATCACTCACTTAGGCATACCAAAAACTCACTCATAACCTTATTACATATGGCTCGCTTAACATACTCAAGAGAAAGCGTACAAGCACCTTGAAAAAACAAAACGGGTTTAGAGGAAGAAGGTCGAGTTGAATTATCTTTATGACCTCATGTAGTATAACCCGGTTTTGGTTTTGGTGTTATGAAGCTTGAGATTATCAAAAATTATTAAATTATTTTACTTAGGCTACTGGATTGATTTTACAAAGAAACACAATTGACCTTCAAAGGTTTGAGAGACAGATGCATGGTTTCGAAACCGATTCCTCCTACTTATTAATATTATGAATCTTATATTCAAAATACAATGTGTTTTAACCTTAGGATCATTCTAAGAATTCACCAGTAAAAAGGATTAATGTTGCTAGTGTAGCTAGGGTATATCAAAAGTTATTAAACTTTTACTGCACAAAGGATGGTCTATTTTGATCACTCATGGATTCTTGATTTCAAGTAGATCACATCTACATTTATTTGTTGATGTGAAAATAAAAGTATTATTGTTAGCTTCTTTAAGGGTTAATCGACCTTTTACTTTTACTTATAAAATATTGCACCAGTCTTAGAAAATATTTACTTGACAATTTATTCTCAAGATCAAATTTTACAATACTCAAATCAATGTCAAGCTTTGGGAAAACATTTTCACAAAGGTAAGATTACCAGTTTACCTACGAAGGACAAGACAACATCATCCCGAAATTTCAGAACAAAACAAGGCAAGAGGTTTTAAACTCCTTTGCAGCACTAATACACAATTACCTCACATTGGACTTTTTATCCCAAGGACTTGCATAAATTGCGCTGATGACACCTTACAACTCTTTTCCCTTTAATCTACTCGCATACATTAGTCCATCTGTATCGATACAGTAGAATCAGTTCGCGGAGAGAGAACTGAGCAGGTTAAGGCTTCCAATTGCAACATTAGTAACGCTAAAATTTAAAATAACAAGAAAGGAATGTTTAATTCCAAAAATGGATTTTAAAACACCAACCAAAAACTCCAAAATTATTCGCATGAGAAAGAAATCTAAAACATCCCAACAAGGAGAACTCAAATACCAGTAAGAAAACACCATAAATCAAGGGAAGACCTTATGGGTAGGAACAAGAAAGTCCGAGTGTTGATATATTCCTTCCGTAATCCTATAAGATTACTGATTGGAATACAATATCCAATCCACCATCTAAAAGAGGTCCAGAGAGACAAAACATACTAATTATGATTCGTAGGCGCCGGAAACAAAAGACGTTATCCAATCTCCAGGGGGAGGCGTCCTAGCAATAAGGGTTCGGACGCCCTTACCCGCAAAACAACTATGTTTCAGTTTTAACCAAGGGGAAGTTTTACCACTACCTTCTTATAGGATTTCTTAAACGTGGAATAGTTAACAAAAACAACACTCTTACAACAGCGTACAAGGGAGCACAAAAAAGGGCATATTCTACCAACAACCTTCTCCTAAACGTCAACTTTAACTACATAAATTAAGGGAAGGCTAAACCCAAAAATTCGTTTAAAATTTTTTATATATTCCGCCACTGTCAATAAGTATTAAAATAAAAAATGATTTCCTTAACAAGGCCACAAAAGGAACTTTTAGTAACAAGTTTGAAAGTATAAGATATTTGAGTTCGAAAAAACAAAGGGATTCGATTAGCAGGAGGGTAAAACAACCATGATGCCCCAAACTACAAGACCCTACCACGAGTGCAAGCACAAAAATAAGAACCAACCACACATATCCATCAGGAAGGGGACGCAGATGCTGTAGTCAGGCTCAACCTATACGATTATAGAGCCTCCTTGGCCCCAATGGTATAGAGATGGAAATTTTACCCGGATACCATGTGGGCTTTCAAAGGACCATGTCTAGCAAATCTCAAACAGATGATATTAACCACCTATTATATTAATCACTTTGTCAATCAGCTGTCATCAACACGGAAATGAGTTTTAAGAGTCCAAATACCATGGAGTACACTACAACTTTTGTTTGGTCCAGCTATTAATAGCTTGCTTGTGACCTAATAAAATTTGTGAAGATTTCATTCCATAAAACGTACAAATGTTCCCCCTACTTTAATCAAAACAAGAGTTTGAACCAGGGTGTGGTTATAGTCATTTTCTCAAAAAACCGTTCGGAGGCACAAAAGAGTCGGGTTTCATCCTTAGAACTGGTACAAACGTCAAACCTGTACCGTTCTAAAGGCAAAACCATAATGTTCATATTCTAATTAAACAAAAAGTAAGAAGCCCACACGGCTTAAACTTTCTGAGCCTTTTAAACAAACGTTAGAATCAACGTCACGCTTAGTACCTTTTAGCAAAATAGGGAGCCCTTAAACAGGAAAGACGAATTTATGCAACCAAATAGAGATATGAAGGCTGAACCTCCCATAATCTAGTAAGCCTTCAATATAAATAACATCATAGAATTCTTTTAAAGAGAGTCAATAGCAAACGAAAACTCTATACTGTTTCCTTTCCCTACGAATAGACTGATCACCAATATTGCAGTAGCCAATTAGTACAATTTAGAAAATAGAGTTAAGCTATAAGAGAGGAAAAGAACATTCAACCACACCAGCGGAAAAAGGAACGAGGATTTAAGGAACAGCCAAACACATTCAGGAAGCGATTTTAAACAACCACGAAAACATTTTCTAGGCACCATTCAAGGGGAAAGAATATTATTTCAAGATATTGACAAGAAGGTAGAAAAAACTATACAAGGAGTAGTAGATTAACATTCTGCTTAGAATTCTTCATCCCACAAGCACGTCGGACCAGGGCTCGGAGCGAAAAAGAAAACAACCTGCGAAAACTTCTCTTCCTTAGCCTTGAAGGTCAAAATCGGTGAACGGACAGCCCTGCCGGCATAGGAAAGGGGTGATGAAAACATGCTTCTTGGAATCCTGGGAGCAACTCCAAGAAGATAGAAGCATCTCTATTGAAGTGCATAACAACCCCAAGAAACCCACAAAACAAGTCGTCATGACTACCATTATCAAAGAGATCTTTGTACCTGTTTCTATATCTTAACCCACTTAACTTTTTCACAATCTCTAGCTTCAGTTGGGTATGTTAGAAAGTTGGATTTCTGCAAGGGTTTATTAATTTAATGGCACCAACTTCACGCTGCCACATTGCGAAGATGATCTGTACCTACTCCTATAGCTATAGACCCCCCTTTTCCTTTTGCCCACAAACCCAACTATATTATCCACCAAATACTCACGCCAGCCAGACAATAATTGACGTGAGCAGGTCACCAAAAGAAACAACAAAAGCGGAATACAGTTTAACTAAGAAAAATAAGACTGGCTTTAAAACCAAAAAATATCTTGGTACAGACTCCATATTCATAACACCGTCCCTCAATTAGTATCCTAATAAGGCTGACCGTCACTAGATTGTTCCAATGCAGCTTTGCTTTTCCCTTTACCCAAAGTGCTCTGGAGTCTTGCTAGCGACACATTCAGGCGGTGAATAACAAGAACAAAGCAAACCCATGATTTGAAGCTCGACACAAGACATAATGATACATCACGCTCTGGGCTCTGAAAGCAGGCTACCGTAATGATAAATAAACCTTTTCTTCATCGATTTGAGGACAACATCAAACTCGGTGTAAACATTTCAGCAGTAGCTTGCAAGGTGTGATAAATCCAACAGACACCTTTATGCCTGCCATCTTAGTGACTTTGTTGAAGTCGCTCATCTAATTGCCCAGCAAAGTTGGCTTCATGGAATATTCTTGATATGAACAGATCCACGCTATGAGATTCTCTCCATATTTACATCATAAACCACGTAAATTCTCAAAAGAGAATCCTTGCATTAATTTTAATCAGGTTTCCTGGGTAACACTCTCGACTGTCACATAGTGATTTTGATAGAATGTCTTGAAGGAGAATCCTGAATCAGAGGAGATGCATTGATACTGCACAGAAAACAACATAGTTGGACAACCTACCTGTTGGAAGTGCTCAAAAAGCTTCAACCAAACTGTAACCTGTCTGCCGCCTGGCTATCTCTTGCTACAAGTTGTTGCTGAGGCTCTCCGACCAAAACACACCTCGCAGCACCCAAAGAAAGTGGAGGTAACATGCCTTCTTCACTAGCCTGCTTCCATGCCCCTCATCCACAAGGAACCAGTCTCCATCTGCAATCCCACACGGCCAGCAACAAGGCAAAATCCCAGATACAAAAATAAAACATTTCATGAGACCACACAAATCCTTCACCACACAAACTCATGCGTCCAGGACAGAGTAAGGCACGCAGACCACAGAAGATAGCAGAAGATTTGCAAATGTAAAAAATAAATAAAAGGAAGATGTGTGGCCACCAGCAAGGAGAGTCCCACCCCGCCCCAAAGATGCAGAGGTCTTTAATGCAATGGCAGGTAAAAGACCCCCCCATGGACCTCCCCCTCCCCCTCTGCGGGGAAAGCAGGCAAGCCAGCAGGGAGGAAGACATAAGGGGGGGGGGAGAAGACAAAGGGGCGGGCATAAAGACCTCACCAAACAGAGGCCAAACAAAGGCACAAAAGAAATAAAAAAAAATATGGCAGGAGGCATACACTCTACCAGCACCCATCTGCTAGAAAACAAGGGAAGGAGGAACCTACACATAATGCAAACAGAAGGAATATGAACCATAAAGGCAGGCGGGTGTTGAAGGCATGCTTCCATACTAGGAAAATAAGTATCCTGGATGCCTGAAAAGGCTTTGTTTATTGACATAAATTTATTAATCAGATTCCTCGCAACCAACGTTACATTCGACAAGGAGGAAAAGACAGAAAACCACTAACGTTTCAAACGAAATCAAAACGTTCAATCTAAGAAGCACGGTCGTCGCAGAAGCAAAGGCCGCAGAATGATGAACGGGGCATTACACAGAGTTTGGCCAGAGGTAAGAGGCAAGGAATATTTGATTATCCTTAATTTGCTGAAGTTTTAAAATTTTTTTTTATAATCCTCATATGTAAAAACTAGGTTTTCCCTTAGGGTTTTTTCAAGACCAATTTTCTAAAAATTATTGTGTTATTTGTGTTAACGCATTTCTTTCCGTATTTTATTGTGAAGGGAAAGTTGTGTTATTTTTTCGAATAGGGGTGAATTAGTTTGCGGCAGTAAATAATATTTAAGATAGGAGAGAATAACAGTGACTGACAATAGAATTTTCACATGGGATCAGAGCTGTTGTGTTAAGGGTACGAATTCGACACCGGTTTGCACTAGGAAAGAAATTGGGGTTTCTCTAACCTAGTGTGATCTATTTAAATGCTTTTTACTTTTACCTTTGAGATGGCTTCAGCTCGTTTGAGCGACCAGGATAGCTTAGATGTGCCTTGAAAATTGGGGTCTGGAAGGCCAGGACTTTCTTTTTATTGTTGGAAGAGAATGGTCTAACGGATTATGTTACAACTGTGAACTGTACCATTCGACGCCGAAAAACACAGCTTGCAACATACAAGGAAAGAGGCTGCCAAGGCGGGGGATTTGTCCTGATGGTGTCAAGGAATCATATTGTTCCCACATCTAGATTTAGAAGGTGAACGACCGTGGGATGCCATTTTGAATTTATACCAGAATGCCTACACTAACCGAAAGCTGATTCTCAGAGAACATTTGAAAGAATAACCCAGCATGGAGCAAGGGAGAAGACGTTACAAGTCACCTCACTAGGCTTAGCCTCATCAAGGATGGAGTTTCAGCAGTTGTGGGAGATACGCCAGTGATGAGAGCAGTAAGAATAGCCCTAAATGGGTTACTACACTGTGGGATGTCTGTGTTCAAGTTGGTAGTGGAACAAGCCACTTAATGGGTTGGGACTCGACTATGGAATGATTTCACGCAGGAGGAGTTAGTAGACTAAGTCTTGTTCAATGGGGCCAATAAGAGTCAGAAAAGTGAGGGAGAAAAGGGAAAACATTTCCCCTAGCGGGCAAAGGCCAAGGAAAAGCAAAGAATGATTTAGCAAAGGATCAAATCTCAAAGTGAGAAGAGAAAGGATGTCTAAGGTAAGTGCTATGGTTGTCATGGAGTTTGGCCCAAATATGTTAGTATTCGCCCACCACCAAAGGAAGAAGATGCTAAGACGGGCCCAGAACCATGGTGGCGGCTTTAGTAAGTGACCAAAGGAGCTTCTAGGACCCCGATTGCCCGAAAGCGGGATGAGTTTGCACTCATAGCTTGCTGGTCAGCTCAACCTCATAGTGTGTTTCCGGTATATAGATAGCGGGGATTAATTTATATGACAGGAGGAGTTAGAGGACTTCTAAAGTTACAAGGAGGAGGACACCAATTATCACATATTTCTATGGGGAATTGTCCAAGCTCCACCCAGTTGGGAAAGGGACTGTTTAGTTTCAGAGGGGAGAATGAAAGCTAGTCCTTAATGATTTCTGCATGTGCTAGATTAGGTATGAATCTTTGATGTATCTGTTTCAGGATAAAAGAGTATACTGTACTTTTGAGGGGACAGATGTGTTGATTAAGCACAAGGATTGGAAATCACCCATAACCTATGGAGTTAGGAGTGTCGCCTTTATAGGTTTACAGTTGGATACTCCCTAAGGCATCCTATTGAGCAGCAGTAATCCTAGAGATTTGGAGAGCTATGCATAGGAGGACCAGGCATGGGCCATATTCATCATGGAGCACTTAAATTGCTTAGTGAAGATAGTGACAGCGTGTTCCAGAGGTGAGCACGGAGCATGATGATGTATGTAAGGGATGTGTGTTGGGGAAGTTTGCGAAAGAATCTTTTCCAAGGAGTGACAATAGATCTAAAGGTGTTCTGATCTAGTACATTAGATGTATGTGGACCAATAGTCAACAAAGTCTATCAGAGGATATGTGTACTATGTTACCTTTATTGATGATTTCTCCACGGAAGACCTAGATACTTCTTGAAGACCAAGGATGAGGTTTTTAGTCACTTCCAAGAGTTCAAGGCTCTTGCGGAGAAATCGATAGGAAGAAAGATAAAGGTTCTTTGGTCAAATAATGGAGGCGAGTACAAAGGAAATGACTTCCAGGATTTGTGTACCAAAGAAGGAATCAAGAGAGAGTGGACGGTTCCTTACAATCCATAGCAGAATGGAGTTGTTGAGAGGAAGAACCATTCTATATCAGAGGTAGAAAGGGCTATACTACATGACCAGGACATGCCCCGCTATCTATGGGCAGAGGCATGTAGTACAATAGTTTACATTTAGAACAGGGTTCCACACAAGGTACTAGGGAAGATGACACCAGAGGAAGCTTTCGCAAGGAAGAAGCCAGATGTAGGTCACTTCAATATATTTAGGAGTTTGGCATATTGTCATATTCCAGAAGATACACGTACCAAGTTAGAATTAGACTGTAGAGAAGGGTTACCTTGTTGGGTATAGTGAAATTCAAGGCATATAGGATTTTTATTCAGGGACTAGAAGAATTATTGTCAGACATGATGTCAAGTCATGGAGGACAAAGCATTTAGAAGGTCCATAGATTTTCCAGTAGATGATCAAAATGAGCAGCCAACAAAAGCTCCAACTCCAAGTCAAGGGCAGTAAAGCTCACGTACAGTTACTAGTACAAGCATAGACTCAGGTAGTGAAGATTCACAAAGTATGGAGCAACTGGTGTAGCAGGATATTCATCTAGAAGATTTAGAGGTGATATTCATCCTCTACAGTTGACAGCAGGAGACTGTGAGGTTTAAAAACACACAAAGGGATACTTAGGAGTTGTGGGAGCTGCCTAGAGAGTACGAGATAGAGGAAAGAACCAACCAAGTTATGACTATGTGGTATTAGTTAGCCAGTTGGGTAGATAGTGAACCTTCCAGCTATCAAGAGGTTGCACAACATCTAGGTATGGAAAGATGCTATGTTGAGGAATATACTTTCAATAACAATAATGATGTTGGGAGGTAGTGCCTAGACCACATAGATAGGGCAGTAGGTTGATCATGCTGGATCTTCAGTAAAGAACGCGCAGATGGTAGCATCGAGGAAATACAAGGCAAGGTTTGTGGCAAAGGGGTTCTCTTAGAAGGAGGGAATAGACTATGAGGAGATATTTTCTCCAATGGCCAGGTATACTTCTATACGAACTTTAATCTCATTTGCAACGCAGATGGGATGGTAGATCCATCAAATGGATGTTAAGACAACATTCCTTAATGGTGAATTGAAGGAGGAGGTATACATAGAACAACCAAAAGGCTTTATAGCACACAACAAAGAGACCCACATGTGCAAATTGATGAAAGCTTTATACGGACTCAAGCAGGCTCCTAGAGCAAGGTATGAGCGCATTGATACATACTTGCAGAAAATGGGCTTTGTGAAGAGTGAGGCAGATGCTAACCTCTACTACTTGGTGGTTGGGGGCGAGGCTCTCATTCATGTTCTATATGTAGATGACTTGTTTCTTACAGGTGAACTAGGGCTCATAGAGGATTGCAAGAGGAACCTTGCAGAAGAGTTCGAGATGAAGGACTTGGGACTCATGCACTATATTTTCTAGGCATGGAGGTATGGCAAATAGATGGAGAGATTTTCCTTGGTTAAGGGAAATATTGCATTGAAATCTTGAAGAGATTCGAGATGGAGGACTGCAAAGCCATGTCTACACCTATGATCACTAATTTGAGGAAGGTAGATACATCTAAGGACAAAGATGTAGATCCCACCTTATACAGGTAGTTAATTGGTTCACTCATGTATTTGGTCAACACCAGGATGGATATAGCATTTGTAGTAAACTCTCTTAGTCAGTTCATGGTTGAGCCAAAGAGAGTGCATTGGACAGCGGCCAAACATGTGTTGCATTATTTGTGTGGTTCAGTTGAGTATGGGATCAGATATGTTTGAGATGAAGGAATCAAGGTGATAGGCTATACTGACGCAGATTGGGCAGGTAGTACAATAGACAAAAGGAGCACTTTAGGGTGTTGTTTCAGTTTAGGATCATGAGTTGTTTCTTGGTTCAGCATGAAGTAGAATCCTGTGGCTTTGAGTTCATCAGAAGAATAATACATTGTAGCTAGCATGGCGACATGTGAAGCTATATGGCTTCGGAAGTTTCTAGTGGCCTTGTTTGGTCAGAAGGTTGAGACTGCTGTGATACACTGCGAAAATCAGAGTTGCGTCAAGTTTTCTGAGAATCCAGTGTTTCATGATAGGTCTAAACATATAGATATCAGGTATCACTTCATCAGGGATTTTGTACAATGAGGTATTGTTCAGCTACAATACATACCTACAGAGGAGCAGGTAGTAGACATTCTGACTAAGGCATTGGAGAAGGGAAAATTTATCTTCTTCAGAGATAAGATGGGTGTCGTACATAACAGATTCCTCGCTAAGAGGGAGTGTTAATTTGTTAGCTTGGATAGTTGTTCATCCATTTGCTAAGATTAGATAATAGTTATCTATTGTTGAGAATGTATTTAATTATTTTCTAATTTTTGATTTCCTTTAGTGACACCTTGCAACCTATTTGTTATGGTTGTTAATTTGTTATGTATCTCATCCGTCGATTGAGAATCGATCTCGGCCGTTGGTTTACCAATGAGAGTAGTATAAAAGGAGGTCATTGGGCATTTGGAGAATACAAGTTTTTGGAGAAGCATTTGCAGTGCTAGCAAATGAGTTTGTAAGTTTGCAGTGATAGCAAACAGTCTTGCAATGTTAGCAAGGGCGCAGTGATAGCATTGGGGATAACAGTGGGGGAATATCACCAGGAGAAGTTGGGAGATTGTCAAAGTTTTTCCAGTAAGAGGAAAGGAATCTTTGTATCTCTTAATTTTCTGAAGTTAATATAATTCCTCATCTGTAGAACTGGTTTTCCCTTAGGGTTTTTTCCAGGGACAATTTGTCTGAAAATATTGTGTTCTTTGTGTTACGCACTTCTTTCCATATTTTTATTAGTGAAGTTGTAGTTGTGTTATTTTTCGATATCAGCTGTGAATTAGTTTTCGGCAGTTAAATAATCTTTTAAGATAGGAGATTAATAATCAGTGACTGCAATAGAATTTTCACACTCATATATACCATGAGTTTTAGATGCTATCTAATAATTGCTTCCATGAAATTAAATATATTTTTTCTGGATATATATTTGAGTATATTTCATCTGAAGTTTGATGCACAAAAAATAATGTAATTATGGAGTATTTTGTTGCAGAAGAATCTAATGGTAATTTCTTATATTACATTTTTGAGAAAAACGGTATAAGATCTGTGTGATTTTCTCCTTACCTTAACTAAACTTTACATGTGATGTAATTATTGTTTCACGGTTTAATCCAAGTTTGACTCTTTGTTCCATGTACATAATACCCTTCTAGAAATAAATATGAGCATGTGTATGATGTTGTTCATCATTTTATCACATGCTAATCCATTTGTATATTATCCAAATGACTCAACACACAATACATTACTCTATTTAACACATATTATAATTGTTGTATAAGTAAGTATATTTTAGTCTATGTACTTTCATTAATAATCTAAATATAAATCATATTACTATCCCTAATTCAAAATTTAAATAAAATTTTCCTCTACCCTTGTTTCATTGAGTGTTATTCCCATAATATTTATGCAAAAAGATAGGTTTTGACAATCCATTAAATTCAATAAGTGTTAATAAAGGATTATCACCACACAACATGATGGATTATTATGAAGTTCTTTTTTATAAAAGTTTAATTCGTACACCAATGATAAAAATACTAATGTAATTTATATTCTATCTCCGTGTATTTATGAGCTTAAGGTGTAAACATGTATGAATATTTTTTATGCACTTAATAATTAGTTATTGCTTTTGACAATCATTTCAATTAAAATGATTATTTTGTGTATTCATTTTATCTTAACTTTATTAATAAAATAATTAAGTACATTTTGTGTATTTTTTGACATGTCTTCAAATTGTAGGGAATTTAAAGGAGAAAAACATCATACATAAGAATATATAGATTCAAGAGATGATCCAAGAAATAGAAACAAATACATATGTCCCATATATTTCCTATTAGTACATTATTTTTATTGTGTTGTTATTACCAATGGTTAAATTTGATGATCATTTACATATATTTCATGATTTTAATCATAAAATACTTTCAATTTTAGAAATACTCATTGTGTATAATCTACTTATTTAAAATATGACCATCAATTTTTATATAAATTTATGTATGAACTATAAATTATACATAAATATATATTCAAAATTTTATATAATAAAATATTAATCTTTTGTATATTTTATTAATAATGTACAACACATACTATTTTTCTATTTTTGAGAAACAATATATTGGAAAAAAAACGTCACTTGAAAATTGTTTAAGAGGAATAACTGACCATAAAAATTAGCCCCTAGTTTCCATTATGTGTCACATGTGAATGCATCAATATTATTATTTAATAACATATACTTGTTAGATTTCTTCTTATATTATGTTGCATTTTGGTGTCCATGCATGCTTTTCAACATTAATACTTTTGTTGAGACCTATTCACAATGATGTAATGACTCGTTATAACTGACTTGCTAAGTAAACTTTTTGTCATGTAAACCCAATCATCTCCTATAATACACATTTAATGAAAATTAATATACTAATGTGAATCAAATGTGAGAGATATAGATGTTTGTAAGACAACTACCAACTAACAAGGAGTGTGATGGACATGCTACTATGGATAGTAATGATTGTGGCAGGACATGGACATGCTATTATGGATAGTAATGATTGTGGCAGGACTATGCATGTGGCACATACATGCAAGGTGGATCAAATGAGAAATATGTTCATGATTACACCCTAATTTGTTATAGTGTTATGGGATGTAAAACTATAAAAAAATATGTATTTTTTTATAACAAGTAAACTATTGTGATCTAATTAACTTCCAACATTAGAACAATGAATTTAAACAAGTGAACAACTACTAAATGATAAGAACTTGCTAAAATAAACAAGAGGAGAGAGAAACATAGCTATGCAAGGAAAAATAGTGATGATCTGGATATGCAAGATGGTGGAACAAGTAGACCAAAATATATAAGAATTTTGATGAAGGAAATCTATAGGAAATATTGGATTCCATAAATATGTTGAGTGATAAATGTATCTAGACACTTGTGGAAAATTTTTAATCCACATGAATTCTATTGTAAAAAGAATCTCAAAATTTTGATCCTATTTAAAAAGTGGTTGTCAATGTTGCATGAGTGATTGAATAACTTGATGAAGGCCACCATTGGTTGGAAGGTGCTATCAAGAACTACGTGGAGAATCACCAATTAGGACTATGATGGGTTCATCACCAAGCTTTGTGGGCCAACTAAAAAGAAGGGTTTCTGACTTATTTTGGTACCATTATGGATTTTACCAGTGGCATGGAATCATGACCAGTTAGGGGCCAAAAATTTTATGCTACTTGATGGAGAAATCCATGTAGCAAATGGCAATACAACACACACACACACACACACACACACACACACACACACACACACACACACACACACACAAAAATAAAAACAAGTTTTAAAAATAGAAGAAAAAGTGGCAGAAGAACAAGGCTAGAGTACTACAAACATGAAAAAATAGATATACGATAAAAGGAACTTACTTTTGAAAATACCCCCGCAGCATCACGAGCACAACCACACAAGCGCATTACAAACAGCCAAAGAAACACCCCTCATGTGCTTTAAATAGGAAATTGACATTGAAGGAGAGGCAGATAGAAAAGGCATCCATTCTAAAATAAAGGATCTCAATCTCAATTACTTGTTAATCTTGATTTTTCCTTCCGTGAAAAAATCTATTTGCTTCAAAGAGATGTTTACATCTATAATCGATAAAAATTCCTTTTTATCTCTGATGTTTTTTAACCAGAAATTTAGAAGGATTTAAATAAGGAAGTTCTTTTTCTTTATCTCCAAATTTGAAAATGTAAACAGAACTTGAGAAAAACTATGTAAATATGGAAGTTTCTTTACATGCTCTAAAATTTCAGACGATTAGGAAGAGTATTTATAGACTAAAATTTGGGTTGATGTAAAGACCCTAAAACTACGGGCTTCAACAGAAAAAGTTTCCAATTCAAGCATGTAAAAGGTGGGTAAAATCGTGCAGAAAATTGTGGGTTGGCAGTTATGTGTTTTTTAATTCTTCAATCAGGGACCTAACATCATGGCCACCTCAGCCTTTTTTTTTTTTTAAATTATATAAATGGAGGACGACTATGACAAAAAGTTGTCTCTAGTAAGGCCTATCAGTAAAAAAAAAAATATAAATATTGATAAAAATTTAAATTAATTTAAGATAAGATAATAATATGAATGCTAATAATGAGATAAAAGCTTTATTTTGGGTCATTCAAAACAAACAGATGTTATGATGATTTCTATTTTGAGCATTATGGATATTATTCTTCTTATCTAATTTTTAAAGATGTAATCAGTTGAATATTTAATAAATAATAATTATAACTTAATTTGTAATGAGTTTAAGAATGAAGTTTTATGCAGGTAAGTTAGCTTTTGTTAAAATTGAATAATATATGGTGTTAGGTCATATGGAATATTTGTATGATGTTTTATGGGTTGATTGGTAGGAGTCACCTTGTATTAGAGTTTCGTAATTCTAAATTGTTGGATATTCGTTAATTCTTTTGAACAACGTGTATGTATGTATGTATATTCAATCAAAACATATTGACTTAAGTATCATGATGTTTGGTTGATTTTTATTGTGAATAAAAATCACCTACTTAATAACATGATACTTATGGATTATTCTACAACTTGAAAAATATATCCAATCATATCAACCAAACATCTTGTAAATGATATTTTGTAGATTGTACCTTGTCCTAAAAGCACCAAAATAAACTTGACGTTATGTCTTTTTGTAGATTGTGACATATTAATATTTATCTAACAATCAACTTTTTAAAAAAAGGTGATTTTTTTTTTCAATCAAAACTTATTGACTTAATATTAATATAAGTATCATGTTAATTCAATCGAAACATATTGACTTAAGTATCATGATGTTTGGTTGATTTTTATTGTGAATAAAAATCACCTACTTAATAACATGATACTTATGGATTATTCTACAACTTGAAAAATATATCCAATCATATCAACCAAACATCTTGTAAATGATATTTTGTAGATTGTACATTGTCCTAAAAACACCAAAATAAACTTGACTTTGTGTATTTTTGCAGATTGTGACATATTAATATTTATCTAATAATCAACTTTTTTTAAAAAAGTGATTTTTTTTTTCTAATAATGGAGCTTTATGTATTTTCAAATGGCATTTGAAGAACTTCAAATTCACCAAAACCGAAATTAATTTAAATTATTTCATGCTGCAACAAACACCAAACTAATCTTTATACCACTAAATTGGCCCTGAAAGCCCTAATAATAGAATGAAATAGTACAACTAAATAGAAAATTCGTTAAAAATTGACAAAGTCCGCTGCTGTGGAGCCATCGGTCTGCCTGTCTAGGCTTAAATGCGAACGGAATTTCCTCGCTGATTTAAAATTTTATCTAAAGACATTCCCATTAGACAAATTTATATCCTGTTACCTCTAAAGTCCCTCTAAGGATTTGGAGGTGGTAAAATCTGTACTCATCCATGATGGGCTTGGTGAACTCATCACAAACGAAAGCCGAAGCGGAGAGGCCGTAAGAGAAGCTTTGGCTTCAAGTATTTGAACTACCTGTCTAATGCCAGGCCTCCTTTCCGGGTGAGGAGTAGAACACAGCAGACCCAATTTGAGCACTCTTTCCATCTCGTTCTCAACATAATCATCCGCAAGCTTTGCATCGGCGGCATCCATCAGAGTGTGGTTGGCATCCAGCTGTCGCACCCAGTCTAACAAGACTTCTTGAGCAGCATCTAGATTAGTGTCTACAGGACGCCTTCCGCACGCAACCTCCAGCATCAAAACGCCACAACTGAAGACATCGGTGCTGGGAGTAGCCTTCCCTGTGTGAACCAGTTCTGGTGCGATGTAGCCAGGTGTTCCCGCCACGTGAGTGGTTGGGGAACTCTCTTCATGTCCATACAAACGCGCGAGTCCGAAATCCCCCAGCTTTCCATTAAGCTCCGAGTCCAACAGAACATTGGAAGACTTGATGTCTCTGTGGACAACCCTCTGCTCCCATCCTTGATGCAGATACAGCAATCCTGCAGCAACGTCCCTTAATATTTTGTACCTTTGAGCCCATCCCAGCACTCTCTCTGGATTCCCAAATATCTTCTTGTCCAGGCTTCCATTTGGCATGTAATCATAAACTATGAGTAACTTTTTCCCCCCGCCTGCAATACCCTTTGATTAGCACGAGATTTCGATGCTGTAAACGACCGAGACTTGAAATCTCTGCTATGAATTCCTTCACTCCTTCGCTGGTCTCTCTAAAGATGCATTTTATGGCCACTTCGAGGCTGTTACCAGGAAGGACTCCTCTATAAACCTTTCCGAAACCCCCACTACCTATAACTTGTTCTTCTAAGAACCCTCTGGTTGTAATATGTAGGTCTCTGTAGCCAAACCTGTGAGGCCAATACTCTCTCTCCCATTCTTCAATAACATCTGTATCCTTCCTTCTTTTAAACCACACGAGTGCTGCTGCTGCAATCGCAAGAACTACCAAACCTGTAGTAATGACAGTAATTAGCCGCCATTTTGGGTTCTCGGAATCGGATTCTGTATTTATGAAGAATGGGAGAATAGTTGTATTCAAGGCCGGCGCGGTTCCATTTGTGCTGAAGCTCCAGGCGAGAATGTAATGTTGTTCAATGAATACTCCCGTGGCCGCTACGAAACCAACATACATATTTTCTTCAAGAATGGTTGACAGATTGATATATTTTCTGGACTGAGAAACCTGTATGACAGATTCACGGGTTTTGAAAACCGTGCTAGCTAAGAGATGAAATTTACTAATCTTAGCATAGACTTCATTATAGGATTTTTTAGGTAATCTCCATTCAAGAGTAGGAGTAGACTCTTCTACTAAATCTATATCAGAATTTACAGTAAAGACTTCAGATAGATTAACCAACTCTTGGTCTTCAATTTCTACAGAGGAGTGACTAGTATTTGCATCAGCCATTTTAACTGTTACAGATAAGCAACTTTGCACTGGTTAAATATAATCGGATCAACCTATGGCTGCACCTAACACACGGCGACTTACTTTGCGGGATCACACCAATTAACCAGAATTTTAGCTGTATGAACTTATCGTCACAGATAGCTGAATACAAAATCTATGAAACCAGCTCTGATACCATTCTTAAACCGAGGTTGTTGATCAAAACTCTGAACTCAAAACTGAAAGCTGAAACTTTATAACAGTACAGATCAACAAATATTTATATCATCCGATTCAAACTTCGATCTGGTAACTTCGATCTGATTTTCTAGATGATTGTAGTCAATCCAAGCTTGAATGTTTTGTCCACCGTTGAGATCTAATTGTAAGAACTGATTCCTAACCCAGTAACCTGCAGATTTCGCTTCTATAGAAAGGAGGCTGTTGAGATTTACACCGACGTGATTGTTGTCCAAGTCCTCGAATTCTTGGCTCTTTACCGTGTCAAACTCAACCGCAAACAGATGATTTTCAGGCATTCCCATGCTTGTTAGATTGAACAGACCGAGGAACGAACCCGGTAGGCCTCCCTGATGTGACTTGCTAGGCGTTATGACAAACAGCAGTCCATCCCCTTTGAGGGAATGCTGTGGAGATGGAATCATGGCGAAGACGAAACTAGTGCTGAATGACAAACTTCCATGCTTCATACGCACAGGTTCTGAATAGAATACACTGCCAGTACTGTATTCTGATTGATTGGTGATGCCGATGCCCAGATCAGGGTTCACTGTAGCATTCCCAAACAAATCCAGGGTTGACGCGTTTCGAGGGGATAACTGATTGAGAGTGGGGAAGAAGAAGGTAGTTTGGCCTTCGACGCAGAGGAAGAAGAATAGAATGATGACAGACATGCCTGCCATTGATAAGAAAACCTCACAGAAAAGTTGGAATCAAAAAGTAATTTTGAGTTTAAAGCAGTTGTTAATGACATTTATTGTTATTTGGTAATCGGCTTCGTTAGTTTCGTCTAATCTTCGAACGTGTTTGACCATTTTTCCTTGGTGAGCCGCCGCCACTTATCAAAATTGCACAATTTCTAGCCAATTACCTTTGAAAGGAAAATTTAAATAGAATCAATATGAATATTTATTTATATAGATAAATATCCCTTAAAACGTCTATATATTAGGCATATTTGTTGTTTACTACATGTGTTTATAATATGTTAATTCGACAACAATCAAGGTGAATAGAATCAATATGAATGTGAAAATATCGATTACACTCTTCAATCTATCACTTTGTATTTTAAATATATTTTTATCATCATTCTATTCTCAAAGTCAATTTAAATAGGGATTTATTTGTCAATCTTGTTTCCTTCTTCCTCTTGCTTAGTATTAGAGGAAAAAAGAACACTATATTTCATTGACATATTGGTTCATATATTTTCATCATACATTAGGTTAATTAATAATTTTGTTCTTATGAGATTTTTATTTTTCATGAGATGGATAAGTTTGTGTTTCTACTACAATGATTATAATGAACATCTAAAAGAACTTTGGATGGTTCAATATCTAACTCACCATTAACAAGCCACTATTCCACAATCACAAATTTCTTTTAATGTCTCTACAAGTCTTGTCGATCATAATTCCCTCGTAATGATCGGGTCAAATATGAGGTCTTTTGTGGTTGGTCATTTGTTGTTGTTGCTCCATATATATGGTTGGGTCGAACGTGGGGTCACATAAGAGTGTAGAGGCCAATTATGTTATAATGGTATGAAAAGCATGCTACTTGCCATTTTCTCGTAATTACCCCTTAATTCGTAGTATTTTTATGCGTTCAGCCTCATGTATGGCTATTATATACCCATCACCATATCTAATTGAAGAGGATTTGTTAAAAACATATACATGGCTCACATAATACCTTTGAACTTAACATGTAAATGCTTTATGTTAGTGTGAAAGAAAACATGGCTATGTCATGCCTCGTAAGATTCCATTTGTTTCCTTAAACATCCCTTAGTATTGTGTAGTCAAGAAATCACGCACTTACTGCTTACATCATGTCACTAAGTGTGTTATTACATGCATGATTCCTAAGAAAAAGAAAATGATGTAGAGGGGATGGTGGACCAAGTTCTATTCACAACAATAATGCCAGTTTCAAGGTCAAGTTAATCAAATCATGCACTAACTCAAGCACATCACAATGCATACAAGTACAAATTTTCAAAATAGAATTGATTCAAGGGTATTCTCACATGTTACCTACTTAATCTCATCAAATAAACATGAATTAAAAATTCTCCAATTTTGAATGAATTCTCTAGCAGGGTTTTATTGACCAAAATAAGCTCACACTTATTTTGGGTCAACTGACACCATTTTTCCCTTTTGTGCTTCAATATAAATTCTTACATATTTTAAGAACTTAAGGCCCCCTGAAAGCATTTCCATCAGATAGGAAATTTATTCCCCTTTCCAGAGATATAAAGAACTCCTTCTAACTCTTCATATTTTTCAAGTTACGGGTCAGCGGGCCTAGGGAAGATTTTTTACAAATGGAAATTGTGGACCAGCGGGGCAGCAAGAGACATTTTGTCATTTTGACACTTTTCACAAAATGCACAAGTATAATTGCGGGGCTCGCGGGCCCAAGAAGGATTACTTTTCGCAAAGTGGAAAAAGCAGGCCGACGGGCCCGAAGATGTCTTTTTGCCCAACTGGAAAATGCGGGCCGGCGGACCCGGAGATAACTTCTGGTAAAAGCGTGTCTGCGGAGGAAATTTTGCCCAAGTGTGAATGTGGGCCGGTGGGTCTGTGAGGGACTTTGGAACTTTTACACTCTTTGTCAAATGGCACAATTTTCAAGTGCAGACCTGCAAGCCCGCAGGGTCTCATCGGCCATTGAAAAGTCACAGAGCCATGGAGGGTGCCACGTGCCACATCGGTTCAAATCCAAGGATTGAATCCAAAATAGAGGCCCCAAACAAGCACAGGTTCGCCACGTGGCCCGAGCCAAAAAATGGGATAGAGCGTGCCTAAATCGACTAAGTATAAGAAGACCGGCGGAAGGAGCCACGCGTTAACTTGGTGCAATTTCAAAAGTAAAATCCGGAGCGGGTTTCCAAATGAGCGCGAAGCTTCCACGTGTCCCAGGTCCAAAAGGGGGACAGAGCCATCTGTTTAAAATGACTAAGTATAAGGGTGTCGGTGGAAGCTTCCATGTGTCTCTTCGGCGTGTCTTTAAAGGTCAATCCAAAGAGTGGGTTCCCAAATGTGCGCAGACTCTCCATGTGTCTTAGGTCCAACTAAAGTAAAATGGATCAAGGCCCAAATTGTCTAAGTATAGAGAGCCAGTGGACGGTGCCATGTGTTGCATCAGCATAAATTCAAAGGTGCAGCCCAAAAGGTAAACCCGAAATGAGCACCAACCTGCCATGTGTCCTAGAGTCTGAAAAGGTAAGGTCAGCCGTTGAAAAGTCCAAAATCCTGCAGAGACCTCCATGTGTCTCAACCGTGCAACTTCAAAGATAAAAATTGGGGGCAGTTTCCAAATGAGCGCGAAGCCTCCACGTGGCTCGGGTCAGGCACAGTGTCTCTGCCAATATGAGGGACTCAGGAAAAATACAAAGGAAACCGAGGAGCCCGCGGAAGCCCCCACGTGTCACTCCGGTGAAATTTCAAGAGCGAAAGGTAGGAGCTAAATCTTCAAGATGCATGAGGCTGCCACGTGGGCCTGATATGGATAGACTCTTTTAAACATTGTGCGCCCGTGACCCTGATCTTTAGACAGCCATATCTTTTGACTGAAAACTTGGATTTGGGCAGGAGAGGATTTTTTAGAAAGATCTCGACGTTGCCTTCTCACCTGCTTCCATTAATGTTTCAGCCCACTAATTTTGGGGGCTGTCAAGTCTCTCACCTTTCGCCATGATGAAGAATGAGCCTCTTTCTTATCCAGTAAGGGACACGATGGAGCATGGGTGTTACAGCGAGACTCTCCATTGTGGCAGATAGAATTCAATGCATATCTTAAGGTGGCTGAAGCAGGATTCAAATTTTCCCTCTCTCTTTCTCTCTCATTCTTCCTATATATTGTAACGGAGGGGCATATTCAAAGGGTTGGTCATTGTTTCTCTTCTATCCCCCCTCTCTCTTTCTTCCTTAGGGTAGAATGCAGAGTCTAAGCCTTCTCTCGTGGCTCTATAATGGTATTTTCTTTCCCCTTGCCCACTAATGATGTACCATGTGACTTTTGGAGCAATAGAATATGTTTCGTGATGCATTTGTCCATCCTTGGCTTATTTTGTTATTTCTTCTCACCTCTCATCCTTGCATGGTATAATGTGCATACTCTAATGTTTATTACAAGTTCTGTTAGTTGTGCTTAATGGGTTTTAAAGTGGTGCTCCGTGTGAGCTCCATCTTTGGTCTATGGTGCATCTTGTCCACCACCTCCTCTACTCACCTCTCTCCACTTCACGCAATATGGATCTATGATCAACAACTTCTTTTTCTGGTGTATCACTGCTTAGTGTAGTCTCTCTCTCTCTCTCTCTCTCTCTCTCTCTCTCTCTCTCTCTCTCTCTCTCTCTCTCTCTCTCTCTCTCTCTCTCTCTCTCTCTCTCTCTCTCTCTCTCTCTCTCTCTCTCGGCCCCATGAAATCATTTTCATCAGATAGGAAATTTCTTCCCCTTTCCAGAGATATAAATAAATCCTTCTAACTCTTCATATTTTTCAAGTTATAGGCCAACGGGCCTTAGAAAGATTTTTTGCCAAAAGCAGGCCAACAAGCCTAGGAAAGATTTTTTGCCAATGGAAATTGCGGACCAGCGGGGCGGCGGGAGACATATTTTCATTTTGACACTTTTCGCAAAAGGTACAAGTATAATTGTGGGGCCCACATTCCCAAGAAGGATTACTTTTCACAAAGTGGAAAAGCGGGCCGGCGGGCCTAGAGATGAATATTGGTAAAATTAGGTCTACGGGGCGCAGAGGAAATTTTTCCCAAGTGTGAATGCGGGCCGACGAGTCTGCGGGGGACTTTGGAACTTTCACACTCTTTGTCAAATGGCACAATTTTCAAGTGCTGGCACGCGAGCCCACAGGGTCTCATCGGCCATTGAAAAGTCACAGAGCCACAGAGGGTGCCACATACCTCATCGACGTAACTCCAAGGATTGAATCCAAAATGGAGACCACAAACAAGTGTAGGTTCGCCACGTGGCCCGAGTAAAAAAATGGGACAGAGTGGGCCTAAATCGACTAAGTATAAGAAGACTGGCGGAAGGAGCCACTCGTCAATTCAGTGTAATTTCAAAAGTAAGATCGAGAGCAGGTTTCCAAATGAGCACGAAGCTTCCACATGTCCCAGGTCCAAAAGGGGGACAAAGCTAACCATTTAAAATGACTAAGTATAAGGGTGTCGGCAGAAGCTTCCACATGTCTCTTCGACACGTCTTCAAAGGTCAATCCAAAGAGTAAGTTCCCAAACATGCACAGACTCTCCATGTGTCTTGGATCAAACAGAAGTCAAATGGATTGAGACACAAATTAGCTAAGTATAGAGAGTCAGTGGATAGCGCCACATGTTGCATCGGTAAAAATTCAAAGGCATGGCCCAAAAGGAAGACCCTAAATGAGTGCCAACCTACCACATGTCCTAGAGTCTGAAAAGGTTAAGTCACCCGTTGAAAAGTCCAAAATCCTATGGATACCTCCACGTGTCTCGGCCTTACTACTTCAAAGGTAAAAATTGGGGGTAGTTTCCAAATGAGTGTGAAGCCTCCACGTGTCTCAGGTCAGGCACAATGTCTCCGCTAATAGGAGGGACTCAAGAAAAATACAAAGGAAACCAAGGAGCCGACAGAAGTCACTACGTGTTAATCCAACATGATTTCAAGAGAAAAAGGTAGGAGCCATATCTTCAAGATGTGCAAGGCTGCCACCTGGGCCTGGTACGGAAAAACTCTTTTAAACATTACACGCCCAAGACCCTGATCTTTAGACAGCCATATCTTTCGACTGGAAACTTGGATTTGGGTGGGAGAGGATTTTTAAGAAAGATCTCGATGTCGGATTCTCACATGCCTCCATTAATGTTTCAACCCGCTAATTTTGGGGGCTTTCAAGTCTCTCGCCTGCTGCCATGATGAAGAATGGGCTTCTTTCTTTTCCAGTAAGGGACAGCGATGGGGCATGGGTGTTGTATCGATACTCTCCATTATGGTAGATAGAATTCAATGCATATCTTAAGGTGGTTGAAGCAGGATTCAAATTTTCCCTCTCTCTTTCTCTCTCATTCTTCCTATATATTGTAAAGGAGGGGCATATTCAAAGGGTTGGTCATTGTTTCTCTTCTACCCCCCACTCTCTTTTTCTTCCTTAGGGTAGAATGCAGAGTCTAAGCCTTCTCTCAGGGCTATGTAATGGAAATTTTAGTCCCCTTGCCACTGGATGATGTACCG